>MU225553.1:2582267-2599741 GCA_018584345.1 Thuja plicata
TTCTTGTTTTGTGTTTGTGTCTGGAACTGAGGAGAGACTAGTCAGAGTTGGAAACAAGTCTTAGGCGAGCCAGATGGTCTGGCTAGGGAACTTGTAGGGAAAGGAGATAGACTGAGAAAGGTGCATGACTGATCTGATTCAGTCATGGAGAGTAAGATGAGATGAGGAGTGAAACATTTCTGTGGGTAGGGAACCTAGGAAAGAGGGAATAAGATAGTCCTTCTAGTTAGGGTCTGAGAGCAGCCCTAAGAGGCTCAAGGGTGAGTCTAGAGAGTCCTGAATTGAATAGGATTCCTGGTGAGATTCCTAGAAGAGAGTAGGAATTTTAGAGAGCAAGGTGACCTCCCCATCAATTACCCACAACTTTGTTTCTTAGGTGATAGTTGTTTCTAGCTTTGTTCACTAAGTCAGCATTAATTCTGGCCTTTTCCTCACCAGAGGCTTTTCTAACTACTAGATATTCCTAGCTATTTTTGGCATAACACCTTATGTGGTCATCCCTTTCTTTTTCCTCCCTATCTGATAGAATTTTTTGTTAATGAATTTCAATTCTTCCATGCAAGCCATATATGTCATGATTCTTAATTTCTTCATCATAATCCATGTCATGATAGGAATATGCATTATTGATATTATAATCACATGTATCATCTTCATCCTTTTCCTACTCCTCATTAGCTTTCAAATCTAAGGAAACAATACAAAAGTTAGGATTATATGGTGCCTCAAAGGCCTCACACCAGAAGTCAGCATTGCACATATGAATAGCATTTTTATGTAAAGGATCAGGGGTCTTATTCTTATTTTTCTCTTTTTTAGGTGGAGCAATAGGCTTACCATCCTTAAATTGGGTACCATAAGGGTAGTTTTTCATCCTATTTTGTGGATTGTAATTATTATTATAAGATGGCTTATTATTTTGTGGAGCCCTATACTTTCTATACTTAAGTTCCTTTTGATTGCTTCTATTAAAGCATGGATCTTCTCTTTTACCTAATTTCCCTGATATTCTCCTATTCATTTCTATATTCATAGTTGTTTTATAGGCTTTTGTTAAAGTCCCAGGATTTTTATTCCTTAATGTATGGCCCATTTTTGAATCAAAGGCATTAATATAGGTAGCTAGACATACCTTTTGGTCCAACTTCATCTTTAGGAATAGCTTATGCATAGCTCACTGAAATATTGTATTGAACTCTGTTACTTCTTCATTTGAGCTCTTCCTTATGTTGTTAAACTCATTAAGCAAAAACCCTTCATTAGTCTTGTCACCATATTGATCCTTGAATAGATCAATTAGTTCATTCATCATTTCTACAAAACCATGAGATAAGCTCCTAAACCATTCCCTAGCATCTTCTACTAGAGATTGCACAAATAGCTTCATAAGAATATCTTCATGATTGATATTTAAATTATCTATATCATCAAAGAATTTTCTTAAATGTTCTTCACAGGTGACAACATTATTACCTAAAAATTTTGGGAGCTTTTCTCCTATATCCTTTGGTATTACATTAGGATAACCAGGAATTCCAAAGAAAGAAAATTGCTTATACCTTTCTACAGGGAGAGGCCTCATTTGAAATTTTTCATTCTCCTTTGGAGAAAAGAATTTTCTATGGTCTTTGAAAGAAGAAGCCTTATTTTTTGATGTTGTAGGGTGCTCTGTATCAACAAAAGAAATTGTAGTTGACTACAAGAAGTCAATTTTTCTTTTCATTTCAATGGTAGTAGCTTCTGCTTCATCTTTTTCCAACTCTTAGCCATAGTTTCTTTTTCTTTTCTAATTTTTTCAAGGTCAATTTCTAATTTGTACATTTGCTCTGTCAGGTTCTTTTGAGCTTTAGGCTTCTCAACTTCTCTTTCTGCAACTTTACTCTTTCCTTTATCTTTGAAATCTTGAGAACCTAAACTTCAATGGGTGCTGGGAATATCTTGGTCTCTTCGAGACCTCTCAATATTCTTTGCATCTTGATGTCTTAGGGTTCTTTTCCTATATTTGTCAACATCTTTCTGCTCATGTTTTTTCTTCTTATGTTCTTTATCCCTTTTCATTTGTTGAATAAGGGCTAGTTGCTTCATGAGGATTCTTTCTTCCTCTACAAGCTCATAAGAAGGAACTTCTTCAGAATCTGAACTAATTGTATTTGTTCCTTCTCTCTCACTAGAAGTGTTGGTGACTACATAGGTGTCTAGTCCAAGGCTTGGGGCTTCTAAATACTCTAAGGCACTCTCTTCTTGACTAGACTGGATTTTTTTTTCTTCTAGTGCTATTCTCTTCACTTCTTGGAGGAGAATCATTGATACTTTCTTGATTTTTCTTCTGTCTCCAAGACATCCTATTTTTTGAAGTAGTGGGAATCCCACTATCCAACTCAACTTTTGGATTACTCTTCATACTAGACCTAGTATTCATTTTTTAAAATATATCTTTAGCTTTTCCACTAATCACAAAGATTTCACTTTTTAGAGTCGCCACCCAAACTTGGGAAATACTGAATACTACTAGGATGACTTAGGCAACTTTTAACTACAAATTTGATTTATCTTTTGAAACTTAGAGATTCTAGATACTTTAATCAAGAATTTATAATCTCTATCCCTAGCAGATTCGCCATTTTGTTAGCACTTTTTCTTGTAGCACAACTTAATGTGACAGTATACTTGTATACTTGAATGCAAACTCCTATTTCATGCAAAAGAAAGGATAATTGGTGAGGGTATTAGATAACATCTGGGGAAACTATTACCTCCTCCTTTTTTGAGATCCACTGACTCGGGAAGGTACTACCTATGGATGATTACTGAATGACAGTATCTTTTAAGTGGATTATCTTCTTTCTAAATTTCTAGAATTATTTTTAATGGATCAACAAGTAAATGACTATGAAAATCCTGATACAAAGCTTAATGATCCATACTAGTAAATTGACAACAGCAATTAGTAAGATAATAAGGATTCTCATCCTTCTTTTTTCAGTTCTAATGAACCTCAGGAAGGATAACCTATTTTGATTCTCTCTTGAAGGAAATAGTAAAAATAATTGTATTCCTTGAACACAATTACTTGAATAGAATGTATTTTGAAATGTGAATGATTTGATAAATTAAAATACTAGTTGGATAATGATCAATTACTTAGCCAACTATAAACCAGTGCCTTATCCTTGAGCTATAGAGTCAATAGATGCAATTCCACAGAAAAAGATAAATAAAGATACTATAGGATGCCTTACAACATATATTCAACTCAGGTAAAGTGCCTTACAAAATACCTTGTTACTCCCACACTACTATATCAAATCCTCAAATACTATTATACTCCTTGAAATTGCTCACAAAACTTAGTTCTTTTCTTGAAAGAAACTTGCAAGTAGTTAGACAACTACCTTGTAACCGATATGTTTAAAGTGCCTTACAATTTAAACATAAAAGAGCATACACAATAATTAAAGACGCAACAACAATATATAATAAGAGTTGCACTATATTTTATTTATATATTCCTACTTCAGTACATATAGAGACTAAAAGCTTAAAAAACTCAGACGAAAATTTAGAAGTCTAGCTTGCAACCATATTTCATCATCCTCAAAAAATTACAATATGATCTATTTTATAGGATTAAACCATCTTGGAATCCTTAAGAAGTAAGGATTCTACAAGCTTCGGATGGTTATAATACCTAACCCTAAAATGTAGAAAAGACAAAAGACAAGAATGAACCAAGTGGTGGAAGGACAAAAATGAAGAATGAAATCTGATTTGCTTCTTTGTCTTCTTGTGATCTTTGGCACCTTTGTCTATAAATGTTCAGGATAGCATCTAATAGTTGTAATGATATTAAGCGACCACCATTATAGGATAACCTACACTTATCTTTAAGATGACTAACGTTCCTTTACTCAAAGAGCAGGTGCCAAGTGTTTCTCTACTCTTCATCAATGATATCAATGTCCACTGCAGCAAATTTCTTCTTTTTAGGATTTTTCAGTGCATCCCATGCTGCTACATCATCTTTAGCAAGCCAATTAAAGCTCTTAATGCTCTCAAGTTGTGCTTTTTTCCTATTCCATCGAACATTTTTTATGCTCTTAACATTTGTTAGAAATTTGTTGATGTAAGTCTTAGCCTTAAAGGCTTCATCCAAAATCTTATAATAACATTCCATGTCTAGCTTTGCACTGTCAGTAATAAATGCCTCTTTCTTATGTAGTTTTTTGTCAAAATCTATTGTACAGGTCTCTAAGGCCTTTATCTAGTTATCTTCTCCCTTGATCGGAGGAATGAATCTATTGAAATCTGATCCAAAGAGATTTATTCTGGCCTCGATTTGATTTAATTTGTCTTTGAAGAAAGGCAAAGTCACATTTATCTTCTCAATTTATTCACCTACCTCTATGACTATCTCTGGAAGATCCTTCCTATGTGGTCACAAAGATGCCAACCTCTCAAACAATTGAGTCCTGCTAGACCATGTTCCAATGTAGGGGTTTAAGATAGAGATAAAATTTGTTACCTCAACATACAAAATAGGAATCTTATTATATGCATTTAAAATGAGATCAGTTTATCCTTTAATATATCAATCCTATGATGAAAGATACTCATTAATGATCCTAGGACAATCTCATTTTTCTCCCTGATATGTTCCTCTATTTCATAACTCTCCCCTTTTATCTCTGTTTGGACCTTTGCATGTGTAACATCTTTTGGTGATGCAGGTATAACCTTAGGTTTCTCCATCAATTGCTGAGTCAAATCTGTAATTACTTTCTCCAAAGAATGAATTTTAATGTAAGATAGCTCCCTATCCTTTACAATAGCACTGGTCTCTTCTACCAGGGTGTCATACCTTTCTGATAGTTGTTCATTTTTAGCTACATTCAATTCGGCAAAATGTGACAATACTTGTGAAATCTCCATGTCATTTGTATTATTAACAGACCATACCATTTGACTACCCACCATGCTTTCCTGAATATTTAACATGGCTAGTTTTTAATCCTTAGGAGCTAGGCTCCACATTGTAATTGCTTGGGAATTTGGGTTATAACCAAATCCTCTGATTAGTTCTCCAACCTGCACTTCTGATGATAGTTTTAATTCAAGTTTCTTCCTTATTTGATCAATTATAAATGCTGAGGCTAAATCCCAGTCTTCAACAAGTAACATCCCACTAGATTTGACCATTTTCCTTTCTTCCTCTAGAGTAATTTTCTCTACTTCAAGATCATAATCTTGTAAAGCCTGTAAGGCTTCAACTATTACCGGCTCTCCTCCATCCAACTGTAGTTGTTTGCTAACTTTTTGTTGCTTATTCCATCTAAGGAAGTTTTTGAATTCTTTGGTTTTGATGAAATTTTTATCATCAAGGAATTGTTGCTGATGAATCAACCTTTCATCAATGCATGTTATAAGAGGCAACTCAACATTTTCCTCTTCATCATGTTGCAATGTTTTGCCTTTTCTGATCTCCTTTCTCAATTGATGGTCATATGGCATGTTTCTAGGAATAAGAGCACTGACTTTATTTTTTTTCTTCTCTTTTCTCAGATAGGTTTTTGCCTAGGAATGCTCTCCAAGTTCAACTCTTTTCTTTTTGAAAGGAGGCTCATTGGTAACCTCAGTTTCTGGGACCTCTGTTAGGTCAATAATGTTTTCTCCCTCATCAACTTGTTCTTCTACAACTTCTTGATTGACTGGAAGGGGAATGGGTGAGGGGTATCCTTCATCACTATCATCATCATATTCTGATTCAGAGTGCTCTACTTGACCCTTCTCTAGAACTACTAGTGGATACTCTAATTGATTGCACGGGAAGGTATGAGGATTGGTCATGGCCTCCAACCTTTTTAAATAAGGTAGATCAATGAAAAACCCCCCAAAAGAAAATCCTTTCCTCTTTACCTGCATTTCCAGTCCATTAATTCTTTAATTTTATTTTCTCTTTGAATCACTTCTTCATCCTCAATAATGTTCCTTATGACATCTTCTTCCATGCACTGTTCATGCTCATAAGTATAAGGAATAGTTGGGGTTAGAAGCTTCTTTGCATTTGAAATGAGTCCCTATGTATCAATATATCTATACAATGTCACACTCATCCTGTAATGGCTTAGCCAATTGTTCACTAAATCTATGGCTCTTTTGCCAATAGTGAATTGATATACTTTGAATTATCTGGAAGTGAATGTCCCTTTCCTGTGAGGAGCTAGATGCTCCTTATCTGTTAACATGAGCTGCTAAATAAACTCCATTGTTGCAATTCTGGCAGGAACATGGAATGGGAGTATGTATGGTGGATGTGAACATCCATATACTCTAATCATAGTAAAATTCTCCTCCAAGTAGAAATCACCCCAGTTGTGATCTCCAGGCCACTTGTCTACATACTCACAAGGCCTCAACAGTTGCAGCACCTTGGCTAGTAATCTAGTTTTGTTTACTCCCAAACACTGCATTAATGGATAAACTATCCAGTTCTCAAATGCACAGAACTCACAATCCTTAGCAGGATAATTCCAAATCCTTAGGAAAAATTGAATAAGGTTGGGCTATCCTTGGTGAATTATTTTTGGCCTCAAATTATTTAAATCCATCACAGGGTAATTGTAATACATTATCAAATGCATCAAGATAGAGTAATGCAAAAACTTAGGGTCCTTTTCTTTATTCTGGATGGCCACAAATCCCTCATGTATTCTATCAATTATATACTGAATATAATCATAGGTGGTGCTAGCATGGACATCCTGCAGGTCTAAGACAATCATTAGGATATCTATAGTGATCCTCTTTGTACCCCTGTCCCTCCCTAATACTCTACAGAGTGCAAAAGCAATGTACTTGATATAATGATTCAAATCCTTATAAGAATAAGATGCAAGTCCTTGCATGGGGGAAATATAATTGTTAATATATCTAGGAATATGCCTCTGTATTAAAATTTTAACCACCCCAGCCTATTTTTCATACCTAGCTTCTTGTTTCTTAAGGTCAATCTTTGTTTGACATAGGGTAGTAGAGGTTGAAGGATTTCATAAATGAATTTTTGTTTAAGGCTACTAGTGTAGTGCCATCACTCCTCTTAATTGTCTTAGAAAGTACATCATAATTATTTGCTAAGGCTAGAACAAGATCAGTATCTAAGAATACATTAGGCACAACTAACTTAGTTAACCCACATGTCCAAGGGTTCAACACAAGTAAACCTTCATCACTATTTTTATAAAAATAAGTAAAGAGAGAGTAACCTGATGAACCTGGAGTTTTGGCATCTTGGATATAGGCTAGGTCATCACTTAGGATATCATCCTTTGACTTCTTATTTTGTGTTGATCCTAGCAGTAATATCAAAAATTCATCTGAGAAATTCCTTTTCCCCTTAGCCTCATCATCCATTTCTTCACTTTTCCCACTAGTGGAAGCTACACTCATTGCTCTACTCATCCTGGCTACTTTCTTTTATCACACCTTTTGACCAATATTGAAACAAATATTCTCACTGGAAATCCTTACTTATGAACTGTAATACGCTGAAAACAATCAAAGGTTCTGAAAACCAACCAAATTTCCCTGAAATCTAAATTGGAAATCTTGATTGTCTGACCTTTCAAAAGCTAGAAAATCTCTTTATTTTAGACACCGATAACTTGGTAATTTCTTTGTTCTAGATTCTGAAAGCAATATAAAGGAAAATGAAGCACACCAACATCTATTTATCATAAAATGATTAAGGTACATAGCTCATAATTGGGTAATCCTATCACTTCTACCTTAAATTCAACCCATTGTGACATCAATGCTTTCTCCTAGCCATAGCCCCTGATTATGACATGAAATCAAATTCAAATGAGTGCATAATTGATGGAAAATCCTTATTAAATTTGATAAGAGATCAATTATGATCTGATTGGTTGATCCTTAGACACCTCAGCTACCTTTCCAAGCTATCATAACTTCTATAAATCCTCATTGGCTGATGAATTTTCAACTTTGGCACATCAGCAACTGTATTAATTTTTACCATGCCTTAACTTTCACTTTTCCTTATTAGCAACCTCGCGACTACAACTTATCTCCATGTCGCTGAGAAAAATCCTAAACTGTGATCAATTTCTGAGACTTGGTGACACAAAACAATATTAACTTCAATTCAAATCCTAACTACCTTCTTGTGACCATGCGACTGTGGAAAAGCTAAGTCACTGAGAGATTTCCTTTACTCCAGGTTTATTCTGAGACTAAACGATCACCGTTGATTTCCTTTTGATCTAACACCCTTCACCAACTCTCGTAATCTTTTGGCATAAACCTAAATTGTTCTAAAACTTTTTGAAATAAGCTTTGTGTCACTTAGTCATTGAATGAATTATCACTTGAACATTTTAACTAGAGACTCAGTGACCAAGCTTTTAATATCTTTTCTTTTACAATTTAATTCCTTTTGGAGACTATGCGACTTAGAACCTATCTCATTATCGCTTAACAAATTTCACTTTATCAAATCCATCAAGGGACTCCTCATCTACCATTAATCTTTCTTAGCTTAGCATCTGATGGCCAAAATTATGTCTCATAATATTTATACCAAACCCTGATATGTCTTGAGACCTAGAGACTAAAGCATAATGTAACCTTTATTTCCTTCTGTCTCTTAGTCACTGGAAGAAAATACACTTGGCCATCTTATTCAGAGATTACCCGGCAACCATTGATCTTCAATCTGATAGCATCTAATAGCTCCCGCTAAGTCTCTTAATATTTCATGTAAACCCTAAATCATCTTGAGACCTAGCGACAACACTCTTTGTCTCATAATCGCCAAATAATTTTATTGTATTAAAAATTAATCGGAGACCATGCGACTATACCCTTTATCTTTATCATATTTAGCTACGTGTCTCAATGTTATTCCTTGTCTCTTGGTCGCTGAATAACTATTGACTTTTCAAATGCTAAAAGCAACCTCGCGCCATCCACTGGATCTTACCTTGATCTAATGGCTATCTCCAAGTCTCATGACCTTTTTCTTAACTCATCTTTTATTTTGAGACCTAGCAACTGCATTTATTTTGAACCATCTTTAATCCTAGCTTGTTTTAGAGACCTAGTGACCAAGGAAAACTCAATGTCACTAAATGATTTACTAACCACAGAGTTTATAAGGAGATATCCCAACCACCGTTAGATCTTTCATTAGATGGACGATCTGCACCAAGTCTCGTAATCATTGAAGAATATTCATTTTCATTAAGAGATAGCATGAAAAAGGTGATTCATTGAGACTCATAACCATATGGAATATTCTCATAACATCAAGAGACTAGGTGACCAATATAAAAGCACATGACCTATTCTCAGGACTTAAGTGTGAAAAAGTAACTTCAAAATAGACACTCAATTGAGAAATTAGGGCCTTTTGCAATTTTCAAATATAAATAACCCTAGGGCTTAGGTTTTTTATCATTTTCAACTAGGTTTTGAGCTAAAACATTTATTTTCAGAGGTATATAAGAAATTTCGACCATGACTTTCAACTTTCTGAGCATAGGAGTGATAGGAAACTTCAAAATTTTATAGGGTAGACTGCAATTGGAAATACAACCAACAACTCCTAACAAGGAAAACTCATTTATTGTAGCAATGGGCTTGTGGGTGTCATCCCTACCATGGTTTTTTCCCTCTTACAAGGGCTTCCATGATAAAATATATGTGTTATGCGTGTTGAGCTTGTGGATGCTTGATATTGTTTACTGCCATTTGTTTACTTCAATTATATTCTTTGTGGTTTGGAAGTTAATAGTGCAGATATTCATATCGGTGGTTGAATTTATTCATTACCTATTTGTACTGATTCACCCCCCTCTTAGTACCTAAGATTTCCAACAATTGGTATCAGAGCACTGGTCCTCTTGATATTAAGCTTAACCGCTTGAAGAAAAGATCCCTATAATTCAACATGGATAGATACAAGTATGAGAAGCATCTTGAGGATGTGAGAAAAGTTATCAATGAATTGAAGGAAAAGCCAAGGCACCCCCTTGCTACAAGAAGAGATCTTACTAATAAATTGAGTGAAATTCAAGACTACATTGAACAACTGTCTGAAGGTAGTTTATATGAAGAATCTAAGGAAGTATTTGCATATTTGATGGATAAGAACAACGGACTCAAAGGGAAGTGCAAAATCTAAAAAGAGAGCTTGAAAGTTAGTCTTTCAGGATGGTTGAAGATCTTGAAGGAAGAAGATCTGCTAAGGATGCCAAGAAAATTGTTGAAGATGCCCTAAAGGCTAAAGATGAAACCCTAATAGAAAAGTTGGAGAAACTATTCAGATCAGAGAAAGAGGTTGCTATATTGCAGGAACACTTACATGACACAAATGAGGAAAAATATGATATTGAAAGAGAGAATGAAAAACTAAAAGAAGAGTTGAAATCTGCAAATGATTTTCTAGATAAATTTAGAAAGATTTCTGCTAAACTTGATGAACAACTTGGAAGACAAAGGATGAATGGAGAGAAACAAGGTCTAGGATTTTCAAACTTTGAAGTTGGTGAACCATTTAGCACTAAGGACATCAATGTAGGAGGAAAATCAACACCCAAGGTGAACAATAACACTTGCAAGAGAAGGTATAGACCAGTATGTTTTAATTGTCATAAGGAAAGTCATGTATGTTTGTTTAAACCTATTGGTCCAAATGTTAGACCTAGAGGTTCTACTACTAGATCATAAAATTCCTATGGTATAACTGATAACTACAATGCTAGATCTAATGCATTCCATGGATTTTGTTATTATTGCAACAAGTTTGGATATAGAGCTAGTGAGTGCAGGGCGAGAATCAACAACCAATGGTCATATGATTACAACAGTCAGAGACCTATTAATCAAGGTAACTAGTCAGATGTTACTTGTTCTAATTGTCACAACTATGGGCATGTGGATGTGGATTGTAGATTAAAGTCAACCAAAGGCAATGCTAGACCCTAAAATATTACATGTATGGTCAGTTATGTCTATAATATAGTTGGTCATCTTGCTAGAACATGTAGAGAAAGAAAGTATATTAGAGGTCAACCGGTCAAAAATATTGAAAATGCTAAAGGGAATGAAACTAATAATGCTGACAAAGTTAGAAATGATATGAAGAAGACATGGGTGAGGAAAGAATAATTTAATTCTTCTAAGTTGACTAAGAACTCCACAAGTTCAGGAAATGTTGAGAATCCATCGGTGGACTAAGCACATTATTTTCTTAGGGGGAGCACTTATAGTAAAATTATTTACTGATCCCCTAAATTCATGAGCGGTAAGATTCATATGCATTTTGAGATGTTTATTTGTGATTTAATGATGGTTAGTGAAGATAAAGTGTTTTTGTGCATGCTTTTAATGATTGTTATGTTTTAACCGTTGTGGTTGGTGGAAAGCACTATTGGACCATTATGTTTAATAACTACATTCACAAAAGTTATAGACATGAGAAAGTAAACTCATTTGTCACTTTACATTCTATCGAGGTTTATTGAAGAGAACTTAATTACATTCCATAGAGAGAGCTATTTGTGTTTGTGGATTGATATTTTGAGCAGGAAACTCTATCAGTTATTGAAAATCACCAATTGGTGAAGTTGAAAGGTTATTGATGGTGCGCTGAAGAATTTCCATAAGTATTATTGCAAAGAGATAATTTTTAACATTATGGATACTGCTATTTTGGTCGACATCATTGATGAGCCAAGACGTGTATTCAAGTTATACCCCATGAAGGAAAATGAGAATAATCTAATGGGTTTTTGACATAATACATTTGTTCTTTCATCCAGTGCAAGTTGGAAGAAATTGGATTTTATGAAATCTACAATGAGTTTCTTAATTTGTGTGATGACCAAAGATTAAAGGAGGAGCATACATCTGATGAACAAAGGTTTCAGCTATGCGGCTGAGATACCTGATGATTTTCATCTAGAATGGATAAGATATGTATTGGGTAGTGTAACACCCCAAAATTGGCACCTTGCAACCCTAACCAATTTTGTTGCATTTGTCATTCTTCTGAATCATCAAAGTCCTATTGTACTAGGCAATTTTGAGTTTTGACTGACTCTACTCGACCGAAGTGTCAAATGCAGAAAATCCTAAATCTGCATTAATCATAACATTATATTTAATTCCTAAAACATCAATTAGCTAAACAACCCCTATGATTGAATTAATTTAATTATAAATTCCTAGCACTTTTATTAAATTAAATTCGCCCCTTTTAGCTAAAACACATAAAAAGGAATTAAATAATATTCAATTATTAAACAAATATCCTCATTTCAATAATTGAATTTAATTATTCAAATAATTGAGAAAAACACATTTATGAGGTCATATTCTATTTATTTAATTAAATATTCTCTCAAAAATCTTCTCTTCAGTTCAGAAATAGAAACTTTGAATTAATTGTGCTTTAAAGAGAAAGAAAACAGTTAAAACTAAAAAGAAAACAGTTAAAAACAAAGAGAAAACAATTCAAAGAAAGCTTGCTAATTTGAACTAGCTTTTCTATCTGTTTTATTTCAAAAAGGAAACTTTCTATTCTAAGAAGACTCTCAGTCTATAAAAGAACTCCCATTTCTCATTCAAGGATAGGTATTTTAGAATAAAGAATTGTTGTTGCATTTTAGCTCATAATCTCATTTTCAATCAAGCTCATTTGCAGTAGAATAGCTTCATTTTCTTAGATTAATCTCATATTTCGTATCATGTCTTATTTTAATATCATTTATATTAATCTTGCATCTTTCATGTTCTTAGATTAATCTTGCATTGCATTCATGGAGAAAAATCCTTCATTCTTGGATTGGTCTAGGTTGTGAGACTCTCGTTCTAAGAGTCATTCAAAAACCCCATCTGGATAGAAGGCAATAGGTCAAATCATGCAGGCATGCAGGATGAATAACTCATATTCACTTTTGTATATGGCTAATGAATAAGGACTATGTTGAAGTGTATGGTTGAATAACAAGGCTACATTTAACATATACATTTCTGGTGCCCACCATGGGGCTGGAATAATCAATTTTGTCCTCATTTTATTGCAGTTCTTTTCAATTTTGCGCTCTGTCTGTACGTCTCTTTCATAGATTTCACGCAAAATTTCACAGTATCTCGCGCGAACTTTTTGGTTCTTCACGTGATTATTTGTACTTCTTTGTGCCAGACTGTGAGAATAATCACACAAAATTTGACACCAGAGACCTTTATTTGTCATTTATTATCTTAGTTTTCTAACCATCTGATGTTTCTTGACATCTGTGTTTCTCTGATTTTATTTTTTGGAGCAGCTTAACGATGGTTCGCAAGATGCTGAAATGAAGAAGGCAATTACAAACTACTAACGTGTTTACTACAAGATGCTTTTCGAAAACCTACGTGTTTTCACAAAACTCTCATGTCTATTTTTTTAGTAGTTAGAAAATGCTTCACTTTGGTGCTTAAAATGAATTATTGTCTTGCGTGATTAAAGTGTCTTCTAGTTTGTAATTCCTAAGAACTATATGAACGTATCCTCTCCCCTCGCCTTTATGGATCTTGGGTGTAAGAGAAATTCATATGATTCTTCGAGTGTGGCTACCTCCCATGAGATTTAGCAAAGCCGGTGAGAGTGGATTTCCCAACTGGTAACAGGCTAAAGCCAAGCCCTTCCGAACCGGTATATAAAAAATGTCATTGTGATTAATATCACAATGAAGAGGTGTGAATTCTTTGTGGCACTTAAAATCTCCTCTAGTACCCTAGTGGTGCATTAAATTCCTGACATTTTTAAGTTGAAAGCCTTTCTTTGAAAGGATTGGGAGAGCCCCCTTAATTGGGAAAATGACCTGATCACAACCACTTGAATGGATGTCCTTAGTACAAACTATTGTTATAATATGCAAAAACCCTCTATCTGTTGGTGCAGAAGGTCAGAGACCAACTAAGATGCCCCACATTTTTACAGATCTTAGTAGAGACAACAACGCTTTGGGAAGCAATTCCTTTGGGGTTCGGAGCTTGGTGTGCCTGAGAAGTGGGTGCACATGTAAGGAGGAGCCCATGCCTCCAAGCTTCTAAGTTGTCTACTATGAGTAAGCATAGCTGAACTTCAGTTCAAGTGGGGATTCAACACATACTGCCCTGGCTATCCTAGGATTGTGATGTGTCTATTATGGTACTAGAAACATTCTTCTTAATCTATTTTGCGTGGGTGTGTCATTTAAACAATCAAAACAAATGTCAAAACACACAAACTGTCAAACTGGAACATGTCCAAAACAATCTGTATCTCAAACTCTCTGTCAGAAAATAGCATGATCTTGTCTCAAAAAATGCAATCTGGTCTTAACTGTCTGATTCTGTATAATTTTTTTGTCTTTACTAAGAAATCTCACGCAAAATTCTGCCATCTTTGCACCATTTTGTGAGAAACTTCACATGACATGTCAATCGTTGCACGACATTTTACAATTTTGATGTCATTTTTATTCACTAGTCTGTCATTATTTTCTATAATTGTTTGCGTGGGACTGCATAGTTTTGCGCGTGCTTGTAAGAATCTTCACGCAAGAAAGTACTTCTTCGCGCGAGTCTGCAACCTTTTGTCAAAATAGCAAGCAATTTCTCGTCTATTCAACGTCTTTCTGCTAAATCTAGTCTCTCTTCTGGGTCTATTTATCTGCCTTCTATCTGCAACTTGATTTCTTGGGTTAATAATTACATGATTCTTTCTTAAAATGGTCTCATCTCATATATTTTGGTCTATTTTACTGTGTCGTCATATCTTGTGTTGCAATAGTCATCTCTCGATTGTTCTAGCCTCATTTCTGACAATTTGCACCAAGTATACTTCACCTTTTGGCACTTTCTATGCGTTCACTTTGAGACAGTGTCAAGTGTGGTCCTAGTTCACATCCCTTGTACAATCTTTATCTATTATTGTTACAACTCGAAGTGGCAAAAAAATCCCTTAACGTGTCATTAAACAAGGCAAGGGTAGACCTCTCAATCAAGGGGAAAGTCATTCTAAAAGTTTTACATAGCCCGAGTGTAGTGGGGAATATTCACATCCCCTTTCATCAAACAATCATTTCCAGTAAATTTTAATCAAGTTCAAAATCCTTTGTTTGAAGAACACACAAATTCTGAAGAGTTGTTTCCCAAACTTGACACTAGTAAGACAACAAGAGTTTCTATAGGTACAACACCTCTGGACACTCAACCTCCTCATATTGCATCTTTCCACACTAAACCCTTTCATCCTAGCAAGATGGCAGATCATAACCAATTAGGTGAACATAGTAGAGATGATCTCTCTAAAACCAAGTGTAAATTCCACTATCAAGACCCCCCTAATGATGAGGAAATGGAAATAACCCAAGAAGATACCACGAATGCTCATGCCAATAAATATTTCCATAGGATAATGGACATTCTCCTAGCTGAGGAAAAATAGAAATACCTTCTCTAACTAGCCAATCAAGTGGCTAAGTTACCCTCCAACTACAATGTAGAGGCCCTTGTTATGGAAGAGAAAGAAACCAAAAACTCCAAGTTACAAAAACAAGTTCAAAGTTTAAAAGAACAAATTATTCAACTCTTGAAGGAGAAAGAAAAACCTTATATACAGTTCACACTAGAAAGCATATGTCCATTCCCATTTGATAAGAATCTATGCATGCCTCCTTTTCCTAAAGGAGTTGAACTTCCCAAGTACGATAAGTACTTGGGTACCTCTGATCCCTAGGATCATCTAAGAGAGTTTGGTGTTCTTTCCATGGAGTTCATACATGATCAAACCTACCTTATGCATCTCTTCCCACATATTTTGGGAGGTTCAGCTATGGATTGGATCTCTAGACTACCAACTGGCATCAAAACTTTTGATGAAATTGCCTATTTGTTTCTACAACACTATTCTCACAACATCCAACATCTGGTTCACATCCGAGATCTTTGCAACTTGAAACTGCATAGTCAAAAAATGGAAGCACTTCCATTTTAGACTTGTTTAGCCTTCCAAGTAAGTGGTTTGGGGTCATGAAAAGCGCCTTGACTAGGTTCCTTATCTTGACATGGCTTCCCCCCTGACCTGCCTTTCTAACCTCCATTTCCTGACCTAAATTCTGCATTCTGGGTCTCTGACCTGTGACCCTGGGATCTTGGGACAGGGTTGACCTCCTAGGATAGGGTTGACCTCGGCCCTACCCTAGGACAGGGTCAACCTTGGCCTTGTCCTAGGACAGGGCCGACCTCAACCCTATCCCAGGGTCCAAATCCTGGGAACTTTTGGTTTTTGGCATGTCGGTCTTCACAAAAAGTCTATTCCCACTTCCGGGTCGGCTGTTTCAAGTTCTGAATCGGTTGATTCCTAAATTATATTTAATATAGGTCCTCTCCTAGGGGTAAATCCTTAAATGGTGATTTAATTATCCTATGTAGGCCTCCTTATAATATTGTGCCCTAGTTTCATATAAAAGGGAGCTTTCTCCTCTCATTTTCTCTAAGCATCATTACGCAATTGAGAAGGATTTTCAAGTGCAATTCAAACAAGCTAAGGAGAAAGATTTCAAGAAAGCATCCATCCATTCTCAAGCATTCAAGCATCCATTTTCATGAAGGAGATTCTGTTAGGGATTTTTCTTGTATGAACCACAGTGCTTGAAATGACTACTTGAACACCATGCTTTCTAATACTGATTCAGAGACAAGAAAAGCCTAATTGCTAAGGAATGGATAAGGTCCTTCTTCATTTTTGAGATCCACATATACTCAGGCAGGTTTTACCTCTTATGATTATTGTTTACATAGTATTTGTTGATGTGGACACTGATTTTCTATATATCTTTTGTTAAACCAACTTATGAATCACCTTGCAAATAACCAAGCATAACCAGATGCAAGATATAACCATACAAACCATGGTTGTAAGCATAACAAGAATCAGTGATACAAGGATTTTCATCCTTCTTCCTTTTATAGTAGGAGGGATAACCTAATGATTCACCCTCCAAGGAATCACTAAAGTGGACACTGTCCTGCTGACATAGGTCCTTATGAGTTCATTTTATCTATTCTTAGTAACAAAGTATTTTGATTGAATTGGTTTTGATATCTTGAAATAACTTAGACAAAGATAGGTTATCAGACAATTTTCTGAACCAGTGCCTATCCTTTGGGCTATAGAGTCAAATAAGCTAAGATTTCATAGAAATAAAATACAGCAGATTGCCTTACAACCCACATGCAATTTAGGTAAGTTTCCTTACAAGTTACCCTGTCACCTGAAAACTATTGTATTAAATCTTTAAACAAAGCAGTATGCTCCCTGAAACTACTCACAAAACTTAGTTCTTTCCTTAAAAGAAACTTGCAAGTAATCAGATAGTTACCTAATAACCAGAATGCTTCAGAATACCTTGTAAATTTAACAT
>MU225553.1:2610740-2634129 GCA_018584345.1 Thuja plicata
GGAGATCCATTGGAGGCCATTGAAGGATTCAAGCTACATAGTGCCCTTTTGGTGATCTCTCCATCCACCTTCTTCCAAGCCTCTTCCAAATTCAAGAACCCATTCAAGACTTGGTGTTGGAGATCTCTAAGCAAGAGGTTGAAGACATCCTACAATGATACATTCTACATTCTAGATCCATTTGATGTATACATACTTGTGGATTCATGGATTCAAATCCGCCACAAGGGCTTCCATACAAGCAAGGTGAATTTATGCATTTACTTTGTTTACTTCTGCAATTTCAATTACATATATTTGAGGTTAATTCCAAAACTAGGGTTTGACCAAGGCAAACCCCTCCCCCCAACAAACAAGCCTCTTTTTCTTGTAGGTACAGGTTTGGGACTATAAATTAGAGGCCAGATCTAGATAGCCTTTTTGGATTTCTTTCAAACTATGCGAACAGGGACACTTTCAGAATTGAGCAGATCGAGTTGGAAAAAGTGGTACAGGGTCAACATTTTTCATAAGATGACATCAGAATGGAAAAATATTTCTGGGTTTTGTCCGTCTCTGTGTTTCGATTCGGTATCAACTATCAGCATCTCTAGAAATATTCTGCAGATCTTAGAAAACAACAATCTTTGATCTGCCATTTTGTAAGGTTGGTACTTCATCTCATCCATTTCAATTCCTAGAACTATCATATACATTCCTTTCTAAAATGGGAATTTAAGATCTTTCCTCTTTGCTCTCATTTCCAAATGATTGATTCATTTGTGCATTGATCCTTTTTGTGTTGATCAATTTGGATCTTTCATTTGTGCATTTGAGGTTGAAAGGAACATCTTATCTTCCCCACACATCACACAAACATCCCCTTATTTCAAATGTGACATCCATTTCATATGTTACACATTAGTAACATTTTTATATGTTACAGAAACAAAATCATGGAGAATCCTTCTTGACTTTTCTCTAGAGATGGAGACAACTTTATATAAGATATTCTCACAAAATATTTGAATCTGAAAAGTTGGACATCTTTCTAGACAATCTTCTTCCCAACGTTGGGTACCAAGTACAGATACAAGGTCATGTAACCTTTGACGACATGATTAAGCAAGCTATGAGAATTGAGACGTTTATGGTCAAGAAAGGAGAATTGGCCTTACGCAAGGAAAATAAACAAGGGTCTTCCTCCTCAAGAAAATATAAACCCAAATTTCCCAACAAGAACTAGAATGTTGTGAATAATGGAGTTGTAGAAAATGTGACTCCCAAGCCTCCAAATGCTACTTTTAATCTCACTACCACAATGCAGGCAACCAAATCCACTGAACAGGCTATGGCAGAATCCAAACCAAGTACTTCACATTTTTCCAGATCTAAACCTTGGGCTCCTAGGCCTAAGCATGAGTTCACTCCTTTAGGAGAACCTCTTGATGCGGTTTACAAGACTCTCTTGGAAAACCATTTACTCACTCCTCTAGATAACTCATGTTCTTTTGATCCGCAACCTCAACCATCTTGGTTGAATGAATCTGCATATTGCAATTACCATCAGAATAAGGGTCACAAGATGGCTATCTGCATTCAATTATGACACAAGATCCAAGACCTTATATATAGTGAGGTTATTGTTGTGGGAAGTCACAACAAGAACTTAGATCACCAAGCTTTCAAAGACCCATTTCCTCCTCATGAAAAAGGTGAATCATCTAAAGGCAAGAATATTGATGCCAAGGTCAACTATACATACACCAATAATGACAATGTCATTAATATGGGTGAGCATGTTGATGTTGAATACTATAATGTTTTCATCCTCAAGGGAAGGGAAGATACTCCCAAGCCCAAAAATCCTTTCATCTTATAAGGGCCTACACCTCAGTCCTCCAAACAAGAATAGTCTCAGGTTAGTGCAAACACTATTACTCGATCTCGTGCTAAGATCATTCTCAAAGGCCCTGAGCCTTCCATGTTTGCACCCACACAACCTATAGACAAAGATACTATTGGCTCTACCAACAAGAATCCAAAATTGGTTTTCTCATCTAGTGCTAGCAATTACAACATACTAGACCAACTACAATGTACCAACTCTCAGATCACCATCTTTGAGCTGCTAAAAATATCCCCTCCTCACAGGGAGATCCTTGACAAAGCCCTCACTGAGGAAAATGTCCCAAAAGATCTCGATCTTAACCAATTTCAATCCATGGTAGGTCACCTGACCTCCTCCCATTACTTGTCTTTCTCTAAGGAAGATGACTATTCTTTGAGTCACCCACACAACAACCCCTTGCACATTAAAGTCATGATTGGTCCAAAGTGCGTCCATTGTGTCCTCATAGATAACAGCGTTGGCCTCAACATTTTCTCTGCTAGCTTCCTTACTGAGTTAGGCTATAGTGAAGACTGCATAGATGCTCGCAAAAAGATTACCATTAATGCCTATGATGAAGAAGAATGAAAATATAAAGGGCTAGTTGTGTTACCAATCAGAGTCAGTCCTATTGAAAGAGATGTTATCTGTCAAGTGCTTGACATTCCTTTAGCATACAATATTTTGTTTTGAAGGACATGGATCCATGAAATTTAGGTTGTCCCTTCAACATACCATCAGTGTATTAAGTTCCCTTTCCAAGGATCTAAAGTGACTGTACCTACTAATACACGCTATGATTGCAACACCCTCACAAAATCTGTTGACATCTTTGTGCCTACCAACAGAGAGTCTACTGATTTCTTTGAGACTAAAATATAGGAAATGGAAAAGGCTCTGACACTCAAGGAAACTGACATGGGAGGGTATCAGATTGAACCTATTCTATCTATTACATCTCTCCCTTTGTCTCCATGTTCTTTTGGGAGACCTTCAATGGACACTAAACCTTATGCACTTCCTCCTCAAACAAAATATGGTGGTAGCTTTGTATAGGCCATAATACCATTAGAAGAAGAAGGTAAAAATAGGGCTATCAAAGCTTGGATCTATAAAGGAGAGGAAACTTCTGAACAAACTGCTCCACCTTATGACATAAGACCTGAACAATATGGCAAGGGTCTAACTATTATGCAACGCTTTGGCTACAAAGGAAATGGTCCTATAGGGGTGAATCATAAAGGATTGATTGCACCACTTGAAGCTATTGGTCGAAAAACACGTGACTCTATAGGTATGGGCTTCAAGAAGCTCACATTTCAACTAGGGATAAACAAAATTTGTACCCCACACAAATCACCAACCAACACCTGAAGGCACATCTAAAATTGAAGACTCAAAAGATAGCTCTAAGGAAGACTGCTTCCCTTGTCATATCCTCTAGATCTAGCAGCATTCTTTGCTGAGCCAGATGATTTTATATCGCATGTCAGTACAGTCGAGACTGACATTGATTCTGATGACACCACTCCACTTCACTAACCTATGAGCAGTGGATGACATACAAACTATAAATCCAAGTCATCATGGTGATCTGTACATACCATCGCACTTCCAAGAGTAGTTTGAATAGGAGCAAACCTAGCCACTCCTCACTAAACAAGTAGCTGATGCTACAAGCACTAATGAAGTACCTATGTCAAATGGTTCTCATCTAGCCATAGCAGATTTTTTAGGCAGAACTCATCCCAACTAGGGGCAAAGAGTTGATTTCACCCATGTTCTTAATATGAAACCTAATTATGAAATGGACTCTCATGAATACGAGTTCAATATTTTTTCAAGCACTCCCTTTGACATGGATATAGAAATAGTGGATACATGTGAAAACCTTCTCAAAGTAGGTGAAGGGTCTAGTGTAAGGTCAAATGAGTTTGATCTTGTTGATGTTAACATGTCATCTACTACAGTCGCTAGGAGTCAAAGGAATTTTACTATACCTTTGGATGAGATTGCTTTAGGTCTCAACTTGCTAGTCCATGCTTTTGATGATTATACCGTAAACTCACTTGAACCTGTCACTTCTCTTTCACTTCGCCATCCCAAGCTTATAGACTGGAACTCCTCCTCCCCATCTAATTAAGTCCTTACATTCTAGAATGACTATGCTCTTGCCTATTACCTCAATGTTGTTGAACGTGTAATGTCCTCCACTAGTGAAGATAGTGTCAACATGACTAAGGCCGATATCAAGTATCTTAGTCACAACATCAAAAGAAGAAAAACTAGGCACTCTGATGGTGAAAACCACGTTGTGGCAGTGTTAGAGCCTAAAAAAGTCAAAATAAAGGACGTATCCAAGGGTGAAAACCTCTCTGAGGCACCTGAGGATGAGATACTTGATATGCTTTCAAGTCATTTCCAAGAACAAACATCTGTGCTAATTGAGCCTACTCAACCAGTCAACTTGGGTATGGAAGCTAAACCTTAGATCATTCATTTGGCACAATCATTATCTGAGGCAGAAAGAGAGGAATTCATTACATTCTTCCAGAGCAAAAAGATAAACTTTGCATGAAAATATCCAAATATGCTAGGATTAGATCCTAATCTAATCATGCACCACTTGTCTATTGCACTAGGCATCAAGCCTTTCAAACAAAAGCTCCAGAAAATGCATCCACATGTAGCTCTACTTGTCAAAGTTGTATTGGAGAAACTTCTTAAGGCAGTATTTATTAGAGTAATTGACTATGCAGAATGGATCTCTAACATTGTTCCAGTGTTGAAACATGATAAATCTATCTGAGTCTCCATAGACTTCAGAGACTTGAATAAGGCATGTCCTAAGGATGACTTTCCTTTGCCCAATATTGATATGATTGTAGATATGATAGCAGGATATGAAATGTAGTCACTCATGGATGGTTTCTCTGGCTACAACCAGATAAATATCACGTCAGAAGACCAAGAGAAAATTGCTTTCACATGTGCATGGGGCACTTTCTGTTGGAACGTCATGTCCTTTGGACTCAAAAATGCTGGTGCTACATATTAGAGAGTTTTCACCACCATATTTCATAACATGATGCATAAAAAAATGGAAGATTATGTTGATGACACTCTAGCTAAGAGCATGCAATGAGAGAAACACCTTGTGGGTCTAGGTCCTATACTGGATCACATGGGACATTTCAGTCTGTGACTCAATCCTAAGAAATTTGCATTTGGCGTAACATCTAGAAAATTTCTTGGCTACATCATCTCTGCAAAAGGCATCGAAGTGGATCCTAAGAAATTCCAAGCTATCATGGAAATGCCACCACCAAAGAATATCAGACAAATGAGAGGACTTCAAGGCTGATTACAGTCTATCTGGCGCTTCATCTCACAACTAGTGGAAAATTCACAACCATTCACCAAGACTTTACACAAAGGTGTGAATTACCAATGGAACAAGGAATGTGACAAGGGGTTCACACAAATTGAATAATATCTTGCAAACCCACCAATATTGATGCCTTGTATTCATGGGAAGCCACTCATACTTTATATCCCTACTACAGACACATCACTGGGTGTCCTATTAGCTCAAGAAGATCAGAACAACAAGGAAAGGGCTATATACTACATTAGTAGAACTCTGGTCTCATATGAAACAAACTATTTTGTTATAGAGAAGGTTTTCCTTGCAGTGGTGTTTGCTTCAAAAAAATTGTGACACTACATGCTAAATCATACTACATGCCTTATTGCTAAGATTAATCCTCTGAAATATTTGCTTAGTAAAGCTACCCTCATAGGTTGACTAGCTAAATGGGTCATGCTTCTCAGTGAATTTGATATTGAGTATGTAGAAAGAAAAGCCATCAAGGGGAAATAAATTAAAGATCAATTGGTAGAAGCACCTCTAGTAGATCATCAACCATTGAACATCAAATTTCCTGATGAGTCCATACTTTGCCCGCATTGCTCTTGGACTATGTTCTTTTATGGTTCATTTACCCAGTAGGGGTCAAGTGTTGGGATACTATTCATCACACCTCAAAGGTACTCTTTACCAAAAGCATACAAGATGTTATTTCCTTAAACAAATAACATCGCCGAGTATGAAGCCTTGATCAATGGTATGAATATTTTACTTGAGTGGTGAGTGGACGAGCTCAATATCCTTGGAAATTCACAATTATTCATCAATCAAGTAAATGATATCCATCAGACAAAAGCTGACAAGATGGTGCCTTATAAACAGCTGGTTGATGACCTCTGAAAATATTTTGTTCATATCACATTCCAATAGGTTCCAAGGGCAGGTAATAAAGTAGCTGATGCCATGGATAATCTTGCTTCCATGCTACAGATGCCATAAAATGAATTCTGACATGAATTCCTAGTGGAGACGTTACACTACCCCGCCTATGATTCCCCTGAGTCCCGGGTGATCTATTTTGTCATTGGACATGATTCATCCCACTACCATCATATTTATTCCTACCTTCATGACCAGATTATTCCAGACACTTACACCCAGAATGAGAAGCGTCACTTAATCTGCAGTGCTTCACGGTTTTCCATCATAGCTAACGACTTGTATAGGCAAGGTCTAGATGGTACCCTTCTTAGGTGTTTAGAACCTGATGATTCCAAGCATGCGTTAGTAGAGGTGCATGAAGGAATCTATGGGTCTCACTCTAATGGCCTGACACTAGCTCGTAAACTTATTAGAGATGGTTACTATTGGCCAGATATGGAAAAAGAACCTACACAGTTTTCTAAGTCTTGCAAATAGTGTCAACTACATGGAAACCTAATTCATGCTCTAGCCTAGGAGCTCATTCCCTTCATTACTTTCTGGCCATTTCAACAATGGGCCTTTGATTTGGTGGGTCATATTTATCCCTCATCCTCAAATGGACATAAGTTCATCATCATAGCTACAGACTATTTTACCAAGTGGGTGGAGGCAGTCCCTCTCACCGTTGCCAATGGAAAATTAGTAGCAATGTTCATTCTCAACTACATCATCTGCAGATATGGTGTACCCTTAGCAATAATCACTGATAATGGGGGTATTTCAAAAACAAGGATTTGACGGAGCTATGCTCTAAGTTTAAAATCACTCAGCACTGGTCTTCTATCTGTTATCCTCAGGGTAATGGATAGGCGGAAGCATCAAACAAGAGAATCCTTAATATCCTACATCACACAATTCACAAATTTGGACAAGATTGGCTTCTCCAGATCAATCCAGCTCTCTAGGTATATAGGAAAAGAATAAGAACACCAACAAGGGCTATGCCCTATGCTTTGGTTTATGGAGTAGATTTTGTGCTACCAATTGAGGTTGAGATTCCTTCTCGACGAGTCTCTTTGAAAGGCCTCATTACTGATGAGATAATAGAATATCTCAGCTACAAGAGATAGAACTACTTGATGAATGTCAGCAAGTGGAATTCGATCACCTTAGATCATATCATAAAAGGATGTCCAAGAGCTATAACAAGAAGGTTCGACCAAGGGACTTTCAACTGGGTGATCTCATTCTGAGGGAGAACCCTAAGGATCAACAACATCAGATCCAGAAAGGAAAATTTGAACCAAATTGGCTTGGTATGTATGTTGTCACTGCAGTATTTGGGTCTGGCACTTATCAAATCTCTACTAATGAAGGGGAGAAACTCAAGGAGCCAATCAACATTCTTCATTTGAAATGGTTCTATAGATGAGACATCTTTAGTGTGCTCATGTATATAGTAAAGTCCTGAAAATTTTCTAAAAATCGTAAAAAGTCCTGAAAAATGATCATCTTAGTGAAAACCTAGCAATAGGCACTTTGATGTATATCCAGAAAAATTATATATTCCAAAAATACAAAAAAACTAAAAAATTGAAAAATACCAAAAAAAGAGAAAAAGAAAAAGGTGTCATTGATGAAAACCTGGCAAACAGGCGTCATGGTAGAAAAAAAAGAATTTCTACCAAGAAGGTGAAAACTTGGTAAACAGGCACCTCTTGGTCTGCATTGCTATATCTATCGCAGCACCACTTGGCTTTATACATTTTTTTCCCTTCTTGCATTTTCTTTTCCACATGCTCTTAGTTCTCATCAAGACACCAACTTACATGGATTGAAACTGGTCATACTCTCAGGACAACCCTCCTGCTCTAGGGGGCACTATCCTATCACCTTTTGGGATCTACTTTGCGACAGTCACCAGTGGTCCTCACTACATCTGTCTACTGTCACTGTACTATTGAGATTGCTCACATTTGTTATAGTTTGAGTTATACTCAAATGCTCTATCTATCAATACTCAGTCTAGATGATCCTTTTCTTTAGCTTGTACATAGCTTTCGGTCACTTTTGTGACACTCTAGTTCCTTTGTGAGCCCTACTGACTTGACATTGATTCAACGCCATATACCTGGAGGCAACCAAAACTAGTTTTTCCTCACAACATACTTCAAGTCAGTCACCATTACTTGGGGGCACAAATCCCCAATTTGATCACATCTTTGATTTACGCTAGAAGTCAGTAATCTTGTCATTTCTGAAGGACACCTCTCTACCTTCACAAAATGGTGTTTTTCAACACCACCATAAATAGTGTTTTTCAACACTATCTTTGGACACATCTGTGTTTTTCAACACACATTGAATATCGCAATGTAAAATAAAACACAATGCACTCACAAGCACAATGGTGTTTTTCAACACCCCTATACACACACATCTTCGAAAACTTTGAAACTAATTGAGATATGATTGAATCTTTCTTTGTATGTTGTCTGTTCTCATAGATTTCATTGATATTTTCTTTGTCTACTGCTTGTTGATGTAGTCACGATGATCCAACAACGTCAAATAAATAGGGTGTATGTGATAAGAGCTCCTGCATTAAGGCAGAAAAGCCTCACATCCCTCGATCTTGTTTATTTGTATGCCATGGTGAGGTCGGTACTATCTCCTTGATTATTATTGCTCTATTTGTTTACGCATGGTCACACTCATGGTTATCTTGGCTTTAATTGCCTCGATACTGGTGTAATCTTGCAACATTAAATGGAAACAATGTTGAGGTCATCTTGGCTTTTGTGCCCTGGTGCTTACATTTGTTACCTATATTTTATCCGATGAAATTCATATTCATATTCTTATGGTCGCAGTGGCACCAGTAAGGATTGTATTGACTCCGATGTTCCCAAATTCTCAATGATGATAATTATACGATGGGTCTCAAAACCATGTCCTAGGGATTGCATCTAGCATAGGATTGCATTTTCATTCTATACTTGCATTGTGGTAGAAATTTGATGTTCACTTCATTGCGTTCTCCTGGATTTGTACATTGAGAATTTCTTCTTTGATTTCCTGGTTTCATCATGACTGCACAAGTGTTTGATCCTCGCTCTTGATTCTTCACATGTTCTCTTGGTTAGCATCTGTCACACATCTGGACACCCTGCATGAGATGTTAGTACCATATACATTACATTTACATATTTCCACCCATTACATACATTCACATAATTCATCCACATAATACAAAATTTGCATCTACATCTGCATCACATACATAACTCATAAACATTACATACATGTGCATTTCATACATCTACATATATTCAAAACATGTTCATTCATCTGCATACATTCCAAATCATCTAAAACATCTAAGCATATAGGAAACATCTCCTAAACAAAAAAATGTGACACATGCGATGATACCGAAAGACAAGCTCATATATATATCTCAATGTGTTGATACAATACAAAACAGTGCTACTCGAGCACAATCTATCTCAAAATGGTGGTACAATACAAGGATGCCAATGCATCAGATACATCATATGATCTCATCTATGAATGTATCAAATCTAGCTCTGACCCTCTCCCTCGTCACTTGGAGGAGGTGGAGGTGGAGGTACATTTGGTGGAGGTGGTGCCTGTGCACCCTCTGACCCTCTAGCATATAAGGAAAATATAGCCACCTGCGATGCCACGTTAGGAACCACCCCTATATAGGATGCATAGTAATAGGCTTCTTAGGTAGTCTGATGTTGAGTCTCCTCCCGAGCCCTCTCTAGCTTCCCTCGGACATCCTGCAGCTCCTGATCTCTATCTAGTAGTCAGGAATCCCACACAGCAACCTGTACCTACAAGTCTGTAACCTACCTCCCTAGCTGTTGCACCCTCTCTCTAGCTCTCCACAAGGCCTCCTGTGCCTATGCTAAGGCATCCCCAAAACCTGCACCGTATACTAGATCCTTTGCAGACTGATCCTCCTGCATTGGGTCCTCCTATGGTATCTCCTACTAATCTTTCTGCGTTGGCACATCATCTAACTGTGTCATCAACCTCCTCCTTCTCTGTCGTCCATTGCTACTTGCACCGGGATCAATCTACATCTGTCATGCGGGGATGTCCACCTGTACAGTGCGTGGCCATGGCCCCTATTGTGGTACCTACTGTGGCGGTGGCCGCGGTACCTGTTGTGGTGGAGGTAATGGTTCCTACTACTATGGCACCTGTGGGTGCACTACCTATGCTGGCACTCCCATACCAACTTGATCTGTAAATCATGGGAAGGGATGTGTGACAAAATACTCCCTGTACTCTATGGTCATGCCACCATCTGCAATCCCACACAAGCAATCCCATCGAGTCCATGCTAGGGCTTGTACATCGATCATACATTGACTAGTATCTAACTTGGCCGACCATCCCTTTCTAAGCTCATCCGCGAAACGAGCATAGGAATAGTACTCCTGTGATATCTCCTATTCCTGGCCGAACTACTGCAAGACATGTGTTAGAGGAAACCGCTCAATAATGGATATAGCCCGATCGAAGAGTGGTCGTGAAACTAGCATATAACCCAGCTACTCGATGGCATCATCCTACTCCTTTTTCAGTCTCTAGGGTCACCATGTCACAGCTACCAAATCATCGAGGGTCACTCACCACTGCTCTATCTTACCCAGCATGGGCTGAGTAATCAAACCTCTCTAAATATATATGTATAGCTCTAATGGTTGTCTCAAATCCTCGCACATAGGTCAGGTAACTGGCAGGTGCTCCCATGCTCACACCTGTAAAATGAACACCCCTTCTACCATACTCTTCACCTCTCTGTAGGCGATCTCGTGCATCCTATGGTACATATGGGCCAGCATACACTAGCCCCACCTGTATTTGATAGGCTCGGCTAGCATCCTCTGTAGCATCTAACCCCAGCCACACTCAAAACTATGCTGACCATGATCAGGCGTCAGATAACATCCAAGGAATGTTGCCAAAACCATGGCCAATCGGTTCTCGGGCCCATAATCCCTTATCAACTCCTCCCATGGGATGGCTCTACCCATGACAAGATCTCTCACAACACTAGTGTACCTGGCTTTGGCTACACCTGATACTCCACTCTGGGTCTGTGGAAGGGTATCTAAAGAATCCTATATATATCCTCCAGTGTCACTATTATCTTGCCCTGAGGAAGGTGGAAGGTGTTTGTTTCTGAATGGAAATGCTCCACCAAAGCTCCTAGAATTCTATGATTTACCCAAATCTTGGGTACCTCACAAAGATGTGACAGGCCCAAACTATCAATATGTACAATCTTTGCATCATCTAAATGTCTCACTAGCCCACTGATAGCTGGATGATGTGACCTAAATGCTATGTTTGGGAAATTGACCTACAAGACATGCAAACAACAATGCACGAACAATACTCAGCTCATGATTCATGATAATCATTGCAAAAATGAGAATTAAAGCATTACAGATAGGAACAACGCTGATGAAAATGCTATTGGACTTGACACAGACTCATTTTGCATTCAAACAGTTATGTTATTTCTATGCAAAGACGCATCCTTTCGCGTGAAGGATTTTTTCGGCCCACGCGAAGTGTTATCCCCGCGCAAAGTTTCATCCCTGTCCATGCAAGAAACCCCCCTATTGAAGGTTTTCCTACACGAGACATGGGTACCCTCCTATGTGAGGATACCCACTGACCGAGGCAAGAATCTTCCTTTTGGCAGTTTCTCAGGCGAGATCTCTTCACGGGTCATGCGAAGAAACTAGTTCCTCGCATGAGAACCCGCGACATAGTTCTAAAAAATGTTCAAAAATAATGAAAATTTGATAGAAAGCGATAAAATTGAATTCACAAAGAGGTTAATCGACCACTTACCAAGGGTCTGTATGCTACTGGCTGACTGTGCCGCCTGGATCACTCAAAATGATGAGTGCTCATGGGGACCACCATTTTCTCTCAGAGCTCAAATCTCAAAAGTCAATGGATGCAAATGATTTGAAAATGACCTTTTGGACTCATATATAGGTTTTGATTAATTTTCAAAAGTGCTTCGATTTGCATGAAAATTTCACCACTAGCTAATTTGACGGCTCTAAATCTATTTTCGTGATCGAAATTGAAATTTGACACTTCTATATAGCTCAAAATCGCATTTTACAAATTTTTGAGACCGACGCCATCAAATGCTTGTGCAGTCAACTTTCTGACATCGCTTTCTTGTCAGAATCTTATCCTATCATCATTTTCTCAAATATTTGACTTTTTTCCTCCAAAGTCAACTCTAGTCAACTCTAGTCAACCCTAGTCAAACTTGGTCAACTAGACCTCAAAATTGCTCAAAATTAATTCTAAATCTTCTAAATTCTTCTGTAATCTATTATGAGTTCTTGATCTTAGATTCAACATCTATCTACGATTTCTCACTCTCAATCATCATTATGACATGTCATATTTCCATTTCACTCCCGAGGGGGCAGGATGATTACATCATTGAATCTACTTTTATCAATCTAACTTGATATTCAAAAGTCCTCATTGCTAGGGGCATCTCATTACTTGGGGCATGTTCAGTTTTTCGTACTTCACAGTCAAAACTGGGTGTTCCACGACTTTTAATCAATAGGGGCATCTTTGTTCCTTACATATCATCATCTATTAGGTATCAGGGCAATCTAACCCGGGTCCTTGAAGATCGAGCTTTGTTCTAAAGATGATTCTCGAAATCTCAATCTATTAAGTATATGAGCAATCTAACTCAGATTCTTGAGGATCAAGGTTCATTCTAGAGATGATTCTCAAAAACTCATCTATTAAGAATTGGGGCAATCTAACCATGACTCCTAAAAATCAAGCTCTCTTCTGGAGATGATTCTGAAACTCAATCTAACCAGTGTCTGGGAAATCTAACCTAGATATTGAGGAACTAAGCTTCATTCTGGAGATAGTCCTAAAAAATCTCTATTGACTATCATTTTATGGACAGGTATCAGGGCAATCTAACCCTGACTCCTGAAGGTTGAGCCTTGTTCTGGGGATAGTCTTTTGAAGATATCAATCTATTAGGTATTTGAGCAATCTAACTTGGATCCCTAAGGATCAAGCTTCATTCTGGAGATGAATCTCAAAATCTTAATCTATTAGGTATCGGGGAAATCTAACCTGGATCCCTGAGGATCAAGCTTCATTTTGGAGATGACCCTCAAAAACTCTACTTGACCGACGTCTTGGAAATCTAACCTATACTTCAGAGAGTTAAGCTCTGTTCTGGAGATGGCTCTGAAATCTTCATCAATCAATCTTTACATCATCAATTTTCAAAATCTATTCTTTTGTACTTCAAACATCAGACTATTCTTTGAATCAATGCGCTACTCGCACATCAATTCAAAGAGGGGCAAAATGTAACACCCCAAAATTGGCATCTTGCAATCCTAACCAATTTTGTTGCATTTGTCATTCTTCTTAATCATCAAAGTCCTATTGTACTAGGCAATTCTGAGTTTTGACTGAATCTACTCGACCTAAGTGTCAAATGCAGAAAATCCTAAATTTGCATTAATCATAACATTATATTTAATTCCTAAAACATCAATTAGATAAACAAACCCTATGATTGAATTAATTTGATTATAAAGTCCTAGCACTTTTATTAAATTAAATTCACCCCTTTTAGCTAAAACACATAAAAAGGAATTAAATAATATTTAATTATTAAATAAATATCCTCATTTCCATAATTGAATTTAATTATTCAAATAATTGAGAAAAACACATTTATGAGGTCATATTCTATTTATTTAATTAAATATTCTCTCAAAAATCTTCTCTTCAGTTTAGAAATAGAAACTTTAAATTAATTGTGCTTTAAAGAGAAAGAAAATAGTTAAAACTAAAAAGAAAACAGTTAAAAACAAAGAGAAAACAGTTCATTGTGCTAGAAACACTGAGAGGGGGGGTGAAGCAGTGTTTGTCTATTTATTATATTTCAGCAACTTAAACATAAATCAAACATACTTCCAATGAAGCTCAATACAAGAACACATAACACATGATATGTTTACGGGGAAACCTTGATCAGAGGAAAACCCCAGTGGGAATTAGTACCCACAAATATTGTACTAGTATAATGAACCTGTTAAAGTTCCTTTGCCCTGTTAGGAGCAATCTTTACAATCCATGTACAATGATCCTATTAGGAGTCTTAGACCCTGTTAGGAGTCTATTACAAAACCTTGTTAAAGGTATATGGCTCACTGCCAGAGCTCACTGCTCAATAGGATGAAGGCTACAACCTTCTGATAGTTGATATACACTATATCAAAAATGAACTACTATGATGACACTGTTGTCTGATTAGTTCCATTTATGCACGGATGCTCTTACTCTCTTAAAGAGCTTTATCTCATTCTAGCTTCATTATACTTCTCTTCTATATCTTTCTTCTACATATATTGTTGACACTTGTAACATAACTTTACATTATATACTTATATGTTCATACCCAAATAGACACGACCCAAAAAAAGACTATAGTCATCCCTAAAAACATAATACACAACACTTCTGAGTAAGTTGGCTTAAGCATGTTTACAACAATACTAAAGACATTATTACAAACATATAATCAAAGGCGCTTGGTCGTTACACAACAAAATAATTCACGCTGATCAAAACACTAGTCGGCTTTCATGCTCTGTCTTCTGGACTGCTGGTGTACTGATTTTTCTGTATCTTCTCCATACTATCATGTCATACCATGCATGTCTAGACTTAGTATGTAGACATCACATAGAATGTCATATATCTGAACACGCATACTCTGATTCGATCTCTCGCATGTGCGCTGATGTGTTGATCATTGTATATCTCTGTCTATCCTATTTTCCATACTTAGTTATTTTATCTTTATCTTAGATAGAAACTTAGTATGACTTTGTTTCCATGATGACAACACAAAATGAGTCATGCATCCTCAAGAATTCAACTTGCCAACACATTGTTTTCTTTTAAAGAAAGCTTGCAAATTTGAACTGGCTTTTCTATCTATTTTATTTCAAAAAGGAAACTTTCTATTCTGAGAAAACTCTCAGTCTATAAAATAACTCCCATTTCTCATTCAAGGATAGGAATTTTAGAATAATGAGTTGCTACTACATTTTATCTCATAATCTCATTTTCAATCAAGCTCATTTGCAATAGAATAGCTTCGTTTTCTTAGATTAATCTCATATTTCTTATCATGTCTTAGTTTAATATCATTTAAATTAATCTTGCATCTTTCATGTTCATAGATTAATCTTGCATTACATTACATTGCATTCATGGAGAAAAATCCTTCATTCTTGGATTGGTCTAGGTTGTGAGACTCTCATTCTGAGAGTCATTCAAAAACCCCGTCTGGATAGAAGGCAACAGGTCGAATCATACAGGCATGCAAGATGAATAAATCATATTCACTTTTGTATGTGGCTGATGAATAAGGACTATGTTTAAGTGTATGGTTTAATAAAAAGGCCATATTTAACATATATAGGTATATTCCATGATCAATTCAAAAACCCTGTCTGGATAGAAGGCAATAGGTCGAATGATACAGGCATGCAGGATGAATAACTCATATTTACTTCTATATGTGGCTGATGAATAAGGACTATGTTGAAGTGTATGGTTGAATAACGAGGCCATATTTAACATATATAGGTAGATTCCATGATCAATTCATTTGGTATAAAAACCCACACAAGATTACAAAGGAGATAATCAATAGAGTTACTGGATTTTGTGCAATCAGTGAGGCACCAACTCTATGGACTATTATTGCAAATTTGGTTACTCGCTTGACCAAATCCAAACAAGATCATCAAGCTATGACTATCAAGGATATAATAGACAAGGAAGTCAGATTTTCTTCAATGGTGATAGGATATAGAGTATACCAGTCTAGTTAGTTGAATAGTGTACCTGGTGGAGATATTAATGCTACATATAGAATGGTGAAGGAGGATGCAAAATATGATCTTTGTGAGATGTTGAGGAGTCAATTATTTATGAACATGGAGAAGATAAAGAAATATAAGAAGTAGTCATTCAAATATGGATCAATCCTGGTGTATATGTTCTTTTACCTGCAGGATCAATTTCCCAGAATAGGTCATATTACATGGTCGGAGGACATACTGGTAGTATTGTAGCTTAAGCAATATATCAAGACTTTAGGAAACAATTTTAATATGGTTATGTGGGGATATTTTAAAGATTATCAAGATAAAATACACTTAAGAGAGAGAATCCTAACCAGTGTTGTTGAAAAGTATAAAGATGATATCTGCTTTCTAATAGGTACAAATACATGTATGTTGCAAGCAGTGCAACCTAGGACATTTTGGGTACCATCTATGGGTTATGAAGTTGATGGTAATTTAATCACTATAAATGTTGATGTTCTATTGTCAAAATCAATTGATACTCCAACACCTAGGTTTGGAACCTATGAAGAGTCATCATTGAAAATTCATAGTGAATTGAGAGCACCGGTAATCCAAAGAGATTAGGAATCAAGTTTACAAGTTAGCCAAAATGAGTGGCATAACCCCAGAAATGATGACAAAACTTAGGAAGAAAATGGAGAGTGAGGAGGTAGGCACATCTAGTGTTGTAGAATTCAAGTAAGTTGAAGATGAAGTTGAAGTTGAATAGATTACACCTCAGAGAGTCACTAGGAGTTCAGTACTAAAAAAAAACTAAATCTACTTCTACTACTATTAATACTAAGCCAGTACAAAAGTCACCCTAGACTATTCAGGAAATTTACAGAAGAAAGAAAGAGAAGACATCAGGATATAAAGAGTCAAAGGGTAAGAAAGGAGGTAAGGAAAAGGATAAAGAAGAATAAGTTGAAACTGAGTCTGAGGAGGAATAAACTGAATTGAGATCTAGTGGGAAGAAGTCTACTATAGTAGGAAATCTTGTTGAAAAATTTGTTACTCTTGAGAGCATTGTTAAAGATGTTAAGGAATACAGAAGAATAAAAAAAGTATTGGGTTAATTTGATAAATTTTATAGTGAACAGAAAAGGGAGATAGAAGATGAATTTGTAGAGAGTCTACATAATTATTTCAAAGCACAAAGTGAACTATTCAAGGCTATACCTATGGAACTATACAAGGAATTTGACAAAAAATGGAGATAAGCTTTAAAGATTGATAGGGTGATGATGGAACAAGAACTTGCACTTTTGCAACTTTAATTGACTATAGAAGAGGTAAAGTTAATGGTTGAAGAAATGGGAGGAGAATTTAAGACAAGGAATAGAGTAACAAGAATTCTCATTGGAGAAACACAATCAGTAAGAGATGAGACATTGGATACATGGATAAAGTTAGTAAATTATGAGACTACAACTAAAGATAAATGGGTAGAAGAGAAAGGAAAAGAAAAAGAGACAACAAATGAATAAATTAATGATGTTATAGAAAATTTTATCACTAATATCCCTAGGGATATATAGAATATTGATACTCAAACTGATTTTGAAGCACCTAAAGAGAAGATTTCTGAGGAAGTGACATAACGGAAAGGTGAAGGACATAAGGATGATGATGATGATATACTTTCAATGAAGAGGAAGTTAGATATAACTGGTGAAGGTAGCTCAATGAAGAAGAGAAAGTAAATAATTTAACTAGTTTTAAGGAGAAGATGAAGGAGAACTTGAAGATGAAGAAATGAAAACAACTATTGATATTACTCATATGAGTCCTAAGGAGCTGTTGAAAATGTCTAATAAGCTTAAGGAGAAACAAGTAAGGGAAAGATTAAAGGGAAATAAAAAGAATGTTAGAATAGTGAAAGGAGCCAGAAACATCATTAGGAATTTAGTACCTAATGTGGGATATGAATAACAAGATAAACCAATTGACAAACTGGGTATATTGGTCAAGGTTGTTTCTGAGCAAGTACCTGACATGGAGAATGCACCAATGAAGTTGGCTATCAAATAATATGAGAATATACTAGTTGATAAGTTGAAAGAGATTATCTTAGTTGATACAGAGTCACTTATAGTTCAAGTGAACAAAGTGAAGGAAATCCTATAGGAGATATGATAGATACTTGTAAAATTTTCCAAGTTTAAAAATTTTATAAAAGACCTGGAGAAAAAGAGAGATGATGTTCAACTGGATCTTAATGCTTTTTTTGAAAAGTTTGATCCCATTACTAGTTCTACGTCAGAATACAGTGGTAATGTCAAATTGATTATTCAAACAGTGAGGTTGTTGCAAATTGAATAGTATAAAATGATTATTACACTTATGGTGATGCAGACCTATTTGGTCCCCACTATAGATATTATGCAACATGTAAGAAATGTAGAAAACACACTTAGTCTACTAGCAGTGAGTACTTTGAGTGATATGGAAGGATTAGCACTGGTAATACATGGGAAAATTCTATCTATGGAGTGCTTACAAGAATCATGAAAGAATTCATTGGAGACTACAAAGACAAGTATCAAGGATTTCTTTGATAAAATGTAATTTTGATGTGTGATTCTTTGTCATTGTTGACAAAAAGGGGAGAATGAGTAGAGCGAGAAATAGAAAGATAAAGAGTAAGAGAGAGGATGTATAGAGAAATGGGGAGTATGATTTATATAGTGCAAATCATACTTACAAAGTTATGCAAATATGAAGTTTTTTCCATCAATACCAAAGGGGGAGATTGTTGGCATTATGGTAGTTTTGGAGGAGATATGAAGAGAAGTCACAATTCAATGCATAAGTGGTTTTCATTGATGGAAATGTATTCATTTATCATGATTGGAGTGACCGTTAATATATGTATATGATCGATAAATGAAATATCAACTATGTATGTTAACTAGTGTTCAGGAAGAACAATATCAAACACAGAATGTGGTAGCGGTCGAGTTAAGGAAAGATTAAGGTGTTGCGACCATAGATGTAGTTTGTATATGGTAAGTGGAATCCATGATTCCAATCACAACATTTTATACCAAGTTTTGAATGAATCATGTTTTGAGTGAGAAGACAGTTTACCTATTTGGTCACCGATCAGAGTTTCATATTAATTTGGTTAAGGAAGTGGATCTGAGGCTGATATATTAGTTCTAAATATTGTTAATACATTTGAGGATGACATATTGGATGTTGTTGATGCTGATTTCAAGGAGGTTGGTTAATATTTTGAGTTGACTATGGCAGAAAGTTCTAGGTCTTGTGTGACCTAATGACAGTTCTATATAAGGAGCACTAAATTGTTTGATTTAGGGTTACGATCATAGTTTCAAGTTGGGAAATCATGAATTGAAGGAGTAGAGATAAGTAGAAATTTAGAAAGAAAAGGAGCATAAAGGATCTGATATAAAATCAATGTCATTCTACATATCAACATATCTTGTTGTTTCCTAACAGTTACATCAGGTTAAATCCCTTAACTGGGTGAACTTTAATAGGTTCTTATTTGAAAATCCTTTAACGGGGTATCTTCTTTATTGGGGTTTGAAATCCTCTAGTGAGGTAGATCATAACTAATCTTATTGTACTCCTGGAAGTGTACTAATCACTTCTAATAGGGTGAACCCTCAGAAAGGGTATTTGTAGCTCTTAACAGGGAAAACTCATTTACTACAGTAGTGGGCTTGTGGGTGTCATCCCCATTGTGATTTTTTTCCCTCTTAAAAGGGTTTCCATGATAAAATATCTATGTTATGTGTGTTGATCTTGTAGATGCTTGATATTATTTACTGTCATTTTTTTACTTCAGTTATATTCTTTGTGGTTTGGAAGTTAATGGTGCAGATATTCATATCAGTGGTTGAATTTGTTCATTACATGTTTGTAGTGATTCAACCCCCTCTCAATACAAAAGATTTCCAACACTATTAGTTACACTATTTGGAAACATGTGGAAATGAAGTATGTTGTACCTCAGAATGGTCCTACTACTTGATATTTTAGCATATGAGGAGAATGATAAATCAAGGTATGCAATTTTGAGTGCTTTATCAAAAACGTATTTGACTAAGGTTATTTCATTAAATACTGCTACTGAAGTTTGGGAAAAGTTGAAAAAGATCTATGAAATAAATGATAGAGTCAATTTATCTAACAAGCTAATATATAAGTGTTAATATGAGATCTTGAGAATGGAAGAAGGTGAAGATATTGCAAGTTAATTTTAGATGGTTGATAATGTAGTGAATGAAGTCAAGAATCAAGGTGACACTATAACTGATGAAGATGTTACATAGAAGATTATGATGACCTTACTAGAGAGTTGCAATTAAAATATCTCATCTATTGAGGAATTTTATGATTTGAAGAAGCTTAAACTAGAGAATAGTTGTTTGGTACTCTAACAATCTCGTCTATTGAGGAATTTTATGATTCGAAGAAGCTTAAACTAGAGAATAGTTGTTTGGTACTCTAACAGTGTTTAAGTTGAGAAAATTTAGAAAAGAAAAGAACAAGTTTGAGATAGCCTTTAAAGTCACAAAGGTAGGGGAAGATATGTATGATGATAGTTCAAATGATATGGAAGAAAGCTTTTTAAGAAAGATGAAGAAACGTATTGTAAATACAAAGGTATATTACTCCTTAAATAATTTATATGTGGAAAGACTGGTCATTTAGGAACTAGGTGTCTAAAAAAAGGAACAAGACAAAAGTTTAATAAGTTCTATAATAATTCATATTATGTAAATGAAGATGTTGGTATATCAGATGATGAATTAGACCAAGAATATTTCTTATTTTTGGTAGAAAAATAAAAACCTAGATTTGATATTTCTAACATTTTCCTAGATCTTGATGATAACACTAAGAGTGCATTGTTTGTTAGAAGGAATAAGAATGAATGTTTGATTGATAGTGGATGTTCAAATCATATGACTAGTGATAAAAGAAAATTTGTCAAACTTGAGAAATATGATGGAGTTCCTATTAGATTTGGTGATGATACAGAAACATATATTTTTGAAATTGTTCTATTGTTTTTTATAGGAAACACATTACTAACAATGTTTATTATGTAAATTGTTTATGTCACAATATTTAAGTATTGGACAAATGTGCGAGAATATCTACAATGTTTTATTTAAGAATGAAGGTTGTGAAATCCAAAAGAGTTTTGAAATTTTTATTTAAGTTGGCACTCGAGGATGTGTCACATTAATTTCAACTAGTAAGGATAAGTTCAACAAGTGCAGTAAGAGATTTACCAAGATTATGTAAACCAGGCAACATTATATATAAGGGATGTGAGGAAAGAAAGTAGACAAGAGATTTTTTCAAAGAAAAAGATCATTCATTTACTAAATTATTAGGTCTTGTGCACACTGACCTATAAGGTCCTCTTAGGACTGCAAACATTTTCCATGGTTCTGAGTCCTGCTCATGTTTATACAAAGTCTGATCCTGGTTCTTAAACCCTTTTTCTCATTGGTTCCAAGCCCTTGGTTCCTTTTTCGTCAAAAAACCCTAGATCTCCTGTGTCTTTTATAAAATGGTGTGACCGTTGAAATGGATATTTGAATATTTAAATGTTTCTAGAGGGTTTTTGGCCATGGTGATGCTCTTCCAGGTTACAGAAGGGTAGATGAAAGGACCTGATCTTTTGGATCACATTTATATAGTTATGGGATACCGTGGGATAGATTTTTTATGGTTTTAGATGCATTAATTTTGAGAAGTGATGGTTTGGGGTTTTTGAATAGATTTTGCAAATATTTTGTAACCCTTAGTTGGATCCTTGTCTTTTATGCCATCATATTGGGTCTATTCCCGAGTCTTGGTGGTTGGTGAATCAAATCAAATCTTTTTGTTGGCCTTTTGAAGAGAGATCAGTTGGTGTTTGTAGCATAGAAGAGCTAGTTTCCATGGATAAATTATCATAAGGACATCTCATTATTCCTTCAGTAGGGGGCAGCTCTCCAACATCCCAAGGTGATTGGTGGCTACAAATCAGATTGAATGTAGAAAGGGGTGAAGATAGGGGTTCTACTTGGGTGGTTGTAATGAGTAATTGTCTTTAATGTATTGTTGTAACTTGGTTGTTGGATCATTTTTTTTGGTTTTTTTTACCTTAATGTTCCAAGGCTTGTTGCAATCCTTGTTCTATAAAAGGGTTTCCAAGATCATTTATAAAGGGATGGAAAACTGGGAAGTATAGAAACATTTGAGTGATCAAGCTGCATATAGGTTTTGATTAAGTAAAAATAGGTTTTACAAGGACCCGAAACCTTTACAAAGTAATAAAGTTCAACAGGTTTTACAAGGACCTGAAACCTAAAGAGTTAAAAATAGATATTCAACAAAGAGCATATATAACTGTGCTAGAGCATGCAAAAAGGAAAGGAAACATAAAACAAGCAACTGAACCAAAAAATTCCCACAGATACAACAATAAAAAAAGGCACAGCAAAAAACCCCAAAGGGACAGAGAAAAGGATAGCTACATTCCAAGCACAAGTTCCTCCGCTTCGATGATCATTATCTTCATGTTGCTGACCAAACTCTTAAGCTCTGTAGTGTCTTTGATGAAGGGTGCTCCCCTTAATGCCACAAACACATAACAGAAATAGAGAAGCAACAACAATTTGCAAGAATAGAAAATGGGCTTCTTATTATCTCCACAAATGTGAAATTACAAACTTACAGAATTACAATATGCAAAGCCGCATGGGCATTCCCCTTACAATATTTTGTAGGACAAAGCCTCGAATTATTACCCAGATCTACCCAGAACTGCCCTAGACAACACTACGGGCCTTCTTTATATAAGCAATTTCCACCACCCGAAAAGGTTCCAGAAATCTAGCCATTAAGGCCGACTACCCTTAGCATTTAATTATTTTTCACTTTTATTACAAAAGGGTCAGCTTTAAATATTTACAAAACATGAGATTAGGTAGCCCAACTTCCGGAAGCCATAACTTTTGAACCGTAGCTCCGTTTGGCTATTATAACCACTTTTTGAAAAGGGGAGATCGCGATCTACAGTGCCTGACTTGCGAAGCGCCAGTTAGTCGAGGGTTCGACCTCGATCTGGAGCCTCTAAGGTCTTGAAAATTGAGCTCAAAGATTTTGCACCCTAAAATCTCAACAGTAAATCCTTAATAACTTCACCAATACAGATGATCTGGCAATGAAATTCAACTGGCATTCTTATATGAC
>MU225553.1:2664748-2682087 GCA_018584345.1 Thuja plicata
ATTAAATCAATTAATCATAGGGGTTTTAGCTAATAATCATTTTAGATTTAGGAATTAAATTGTAATGTCAGATTTATGCAAATTTGGGTTTTCTGCATTTGAAACTCAGTCGATTAAAGTCAATTAGAAGAATTTGCCTAGAATAATAGGACTTCGAAGATAAGAAAATGCACCAAAATTGATTGATTATTAGGTGCCAATTTTGGGGTGTTACAGTAAGAACCTTAGAAATAATTTTGTAAACAGAGTTGCATAGACTGATAGGTCTAAACTGATCCATCTTATCAGCTCCCTATTTCTTGGGGATAAGGGCTATAAAGGTTCCATTTAGCTCCTTCAGAGATTTTCAGGTTCCAAAACTCTCTTTAACCACATTAGTCACCTCCTTTTCAATAATATTCCAGAAAGATTAGAAAAAAAACATAGGAAAACCATTCAGCCCAAGGGATCTTTCTCCCTCAAAAGAAAAGACAGCCTTTTTAATCTTAGAGTTAGAAGGGATAGCATTGAGCCCGGCATTCTGATTTTCATTAAGAATGTTTGGAATGCACTTAAGAAACTCCCTTTGTTCATCCTTGTCGAGCTCACTGTCCTTTTGCAACAAATTTTGAAAAAAAAATTTAGCCTCCAACCTGATTGCCTCCTCATTATTAGAAATAGTTCCACTAATGTTGAGCTTAGAAATCCTATTAGACATTCTATTTTTTAGCATAGTCATAAAGAAATACTTAGTATTTCTATCTCCCTCCTTCAAGAAAATCTTTCTCGATCTCTATCTCCAAGAAGTTTCTTCTTTTGTAATAATGTCATGCATCTCGACCAGCTTCCCATTCTCTTGATCTCTTGAAATATAAGCATAACCATCCTTTTGGATGATGTCCTAGATTTCCTTAATATCTAAGTTGACACTAGCCTTAGTAGTGAATATATTTCCAAAAGTCTCTTTGTTCCAAACTTTGATATTATCCTTGACATTTTTAAGTTTTTTAGTTAGGATGAACATGGCAGTACCCTTAATATTTATTTTCCACCATTCATCTATCCTTTGTTCAAGTTGTGGGTGCAAAGTCTACATTTTCTCAAATCTGAATGGAAAGTTTCTTTTCTTATCAATTGGGTCCGCCAGAAAGGTTATGGGATTATGATCCGATCCCACCCTTATATGAGCCAATAAAGAACAGTAATAATGAGTGAACCATTCATTAGTAATGAGAGCCCTATCCAGCCTAACTTGAATGAGGTCCTTACCATTTCTCCTATTAGTCCAGGTATATTTAGTTCCCTGTAACTCTATATCATGAAGAAAATGACAGTCAACAAAATTCATGAGGTCCATCCTGTTGTCCAGGTTAGATTGGCTTCCTCCAGTTTTTTCCTTTTCTCTTAAGGGGGTATTGAAGTCTCCCATAACAATCCATTCTTCATTAGTAAAGGAATTTCTCAAAGAAGACAACTTCTTCCAAAAGACTTCTCTACCTTTTTTAGTATTGGGAGCATAAATATTAGTCAAAACCCAAGAGGTATTATCCTTCAAGTGCCTAAACCTAATACAAGACACATTATCACCTTGATATATAATATCCCCTTTTATTATGTCTTCATTCCATATAGTAGAAATGCCCCTAGAAGCACCATTAGAGTCACCCCCACAAGTTATCCCATTCTTAAAAAATCTAATCTTTTCAACTTTATCCTTGAGAATTTTGGTTTCTTGAATCAAAAAAATATTAGGTCTATTATCCTTAATCATATTCCTAACAATGTCCTGCTTATGGGGATTATTCAGTCCCCTATTATTCCAAGATATAATCTTCATGATTTAACAAAGGATCCTACCTCCAGAATCCGTTGGCTTCCATCCACAATGTTCTTTTTGGCCTCCTTATTTCTCACCTTCTGGTTTGACAGCCTCCCTGGTGAAGATATAATAGCTCCCACATCTCCATTTCTGCTTGGTAGCTCTTTGTCCTTCTTTCCATCTTTTTTCTCTCCTCGAGTTTCTTTCTCATCTTCCATTTCACTCTGTTCCCCCGCAAGGATTTGTCTTATCTCTATAGGGTCCCCCCAGTTAGGTATTTCAGTATCATTATTTCTTCCCCCCTTAGGAGTAATTTCTAATTGGTTAAGGGTTTCTTGACTCACCACCATATCCTGTTGTTTTTGCTGCTCTTTGATATTTTCAAGCACTTCTTGAATATCAGACTCTGGGCTCCCTTCCTGTTGTTTATCCTCTTTCTCCCCATTAGGATCTTCCATTTCTTCATCTTCTATATCCACTATTACTATTTCTATAATCTCCCCTTCTTCCACTTGGGCTTCTTCTGTATCCTGATTTTGTCCCTCATTTTCACCTTTCTCAGGATCCTCATTATTTGTAAGAATTACTACAATAGGTTTGGATATCACTGTATTTCCTAGTAAAGCATTATTAATAGTGTTATATTTACTATCTTGTCCCTTTTTCTCTTTATGTTGGTCTTCCCTTGCTATCTCTCTTCCAGCTTTGATAATCCTCCCTACAGGAACCCATTTCTTTTTATTTTTCTGGATAACTTTTGTTGCGCACTTCTTTGCCCAAAGTCTAGCTTTCTTGCAGTGAAAACACGCAAAAGGGATTGTTTCATATTCAATAGCTTGCTCCCACAATCCCAATTTAGAGTTTAGATTTATTTTCTCTGGCATATCAGTATCCTATGTTATCCTGACATAAATCCTTGCGTAGGTGAGTCTTCTCCTGGAAGCAGTAACATTATCTATAGAGAGAAGTTCTCCAAATGAGTTAGCTATCCCTACAAATATATCCTCCAACTAGTATTCAAGAGGCAAACCATGGATCTTGATCCATATAGGGACCTTACTGATAGCTTCCTCCTCGAAGACTAAATTGGGATGTCATTTCTGGAGAATAAGAGTGTTTTTCCCAATCATCCAGGGCCCGTTGCATAGGAAATTCATTCTATCTTCCTCACAAGAGAAAAAAAATACATGCATCCCTTTCCCATGGCTACCACATCAACTTTCCCTTTCATACCCCATCTTCGAGATACGAAGGCCCTAACCACTTCAATATTTGGTCTAACCCCTAAAAATCTTCCAACCAGGGAGTTATTCATTCTTGTTATAGAATGATCAATAATCTGGTCTGGGATGTCTATTGCAAAGCAACCTTGAGAAGGTCTTGAAGTGTTCTTAACTGGTGGTAAACAAGATTTACCTGAGGGTTTGACTCCAAAAAGGGATGCCTATTTTCTGGAAGGCTTCTGTCTTTTGTCAGTCCTGGGTCCACCACCTGGGTCCCCAGGTGCTAGACCAACATTGGGATTCTTCCCTTGGTTCTCATTGTCCTTCCCATTGTCCAGCTTATTGTTCTCAGAGGGTCCTACCTCCTTCAAACTAGTCCCACCCAAATTCAAACTTGAATTTGGCAGCTCCCGCGTTCCAAGCTCCCGTGCTCTGCTCCCACTTGCCATTTCCATGAGTGTTCTAAAATTGCATATAGGTTACCAGTTAGGGATATAGTAGATTTTTATTAGACTATGTTAAGATAGATTAGAAAGTTTCAGGTCTTTTTCATTTATTGAAGTGGTGCATACTTTGTATCACATTGATACAAGAACATGATTCTTCATACTTAATACAAATACTCCAAGTTCAAGTCTCTCCTTTGTGCCTATTTCTTGAGTTGTGAATTTTTTTATTCATTGCATATATTTTATCTATGTGTATTTTGTTATTCCTTAGTTCTGATCTAGGATCAAATTAAATATTTCTCTAGATAAGACATAGACTCATTTGGTCTACACAAGGATCTTATAAGAAGTGTTTGGTCTAGGTCAGTTGTATTTATGGCTTTGAATCTTTGACAATAGTTGGTTTATGTATTCTGCATCTGCATTAAATATATTTCCTATTGGATAAAGCACTGGTCAAGAATTAGTACCTTCTATAGTGATACATGTTTGATTGGGTTTGGCTATATTCTACAAAGTTTAAAAAACAAAACTATTTAAGAACCCTTTTGAGTTTTGTGGTTGAGTGTTGTATGTTCTTCATGGTAATTGAGATTCAATGAATGAGTGGTCATCATTTTGTACTTTCTTATCATTTTCTATTGTCTAAATCCAGAGAGCTTTGTAAAGTGTTGTATATTGAGATAGATTAGGTGTACCACCTTGGTCTTGCAGAACCAAAAGTGCAGAGGGTAGTCTTATCGCAATTGTTGGTCCAATTGCCTTAGATTTCCCCACATTAGGAACTAACCATTCTTCAAAATCCATCTAAAGGTATATTGGTAGATTATAAATCATAAAACATTTTAAAATACTAACAAAATGGTGACTCTATTGGGGATAAAAGTTGATTTGTCATAAATAACGTAGGTTTCAAGTTGAGCTAGACTCCTCACCTACTTATTTATATGAGCCAGTAAGTTGACCATTGGATGTACAGAGTTACTCTTTCTTAGCCTCTTGTTGTTATCCTTTGTCTTGTGAATTTCCTTATTGTAATGTTCATGTAACCAAGAGATAGTGTTATATTTTCCCAACTTGTGTTGGGTGGTGAATCGAAGAAATCTCTGTGGAATTGCTGAGTAATAGATATTATTTTATACACACTTTATCAATATGAGTTATAGAAATACCAGATCCTGGGTGAAAAATCATCCTAAAAACAAACTGGAGATGGGCTTCCAACTACCTCCAGAGCTATTCATCCAAGGAAAGAAAAGAATGACAATTATTCCTCAGGCTTGGAGAAAAAAGAGGAACACTAGGGTAGAAGATCCAATCCAACACAACCATGAAGGAAATACATCGGAATATGAAGAGGTTGTGAACTTAGGATTAGGTGTGTATGAGGATTTCTATTCTCCTAATGAGAGAGGAGAGGAGGGGTCATGACATACTAATAAATTTCAAGGACATAATAGGAGGTCCATAAGGAAAAGTAGAGGTGAGGAGGATATGAATACCTCTTATGCTCCAGGCTCTTTATCCTCGGATAAGGCTCATGTCCTTAATCACAAAAGATATAAATTTTAGGAAGAATTCAGAATCTGACTCCATTCTCCCAGATTCTTAAAGTATCTCTGAAGAAGTTGTTGAATTGGAGAGGAGAATCCAAGAGAATATTGTCATCAGACAACAAAGGGAGAAATAAAAAGAGAATAAGATAAGACAAGATAAGATCAGAGTTGAACAATTGAAAAATAAATTGCTAAACTTGGAGGCAATAAATTATATTGCAGAACCTAAGAGGTTTGAAGAGGAACTTATCATCCACCAAAATTTTGATACTCAAAACCCTAAGGATAAGGGAAAGTAGAGGATGATAGGAGTTGAAATAAATGAACGTGTAAGTCACACGATTCCAGTGGATCTAATGTCTAAATTGGACAATGATCTTGAGAAGGTTAAAAGGGAAAAAGAGATTATATCCAAAGAACTTGAGAAAGCAGAGTTGGAGCCTTCTACTTTAGAGATGAAGAAGAAGATTGAGTTTCTTAGACAGTCTTTTGGACCTTCTCATGTTGTTTCCATTTCCTCAGCATCTGGTGGGAACGCTAGAAATTATATGAAGCAAACAATAGGTTTTCCACCACAAGATGGTGTTGATATTGCTTCAACATCAAATTCCAAAGCATCTACTTCTCAAAATGATAATCTATTCCAAAGGAGGTTGGTTCATGCAAAAAGGTACATACAATTATTTTTTCTTGGTATTCCTCGTTATCTTAATGCAATTCCAAATGAAATTAAAGATAAACTTCCTAAATTTGCTGTAAATAAGTTTATTGATATGATGGATGACTATCAAATTGTACATGATGATGTAATGATGAAACTTTTTTTTTAGTCACTAGTTGAGGATGCTAGGGATTGGTTTAGAGGATTACCTCATGATTCTGTGGGATCTATGGATGAGCTTAAAAATTGTTTCAAGGAGAAATATGGTGACAAGACTAATGAAGGATTTATGTTGAATGAATTCAACACTATCAAGAAAAATTCAAATAATGAGGCTTGATGATAAGGTATGTCTTGAAACCTACTTAAATTCTTTTGATGCTAAGATGGGATATCTTCTTAGAGACAAGAATCCTAAAAACTTTAGGGAAGCTTACAAGATAGTTGTTAACATTGAGACTAATAGAAGAGTATTAGGAAAAGTGGGTAGAAGGGAGGATTGGAAGCCTACTAAATTCAATAAGAAAGAATCAGAAAAGTACTCTAGTGTGAAACCTAAGGAGGAGGATAGTCTGAAGAAGATTTTAAATTCCCTAAAGGATTTAAATCCTAGAGAAAATAAGAATAATAGGGCTCTCAATAATGACAAGCCATCCTTTAACAATTTTAACCAGCTACCAAGGATGCAGAATTATCCATATACCACCTAGTGGAAAGATGGGAATCCTATTCTCCCACAAAGGAAAGATAAACTCGATGATAAGACCCTTTATCCTTAACAAAAGAACTCTATTAACATGTGTGATGAAGTTTCATGGTGTGTAGCTTGTTAATCCCCACACAATCCTAATTATTGTGTTGTTGCCTTGAATGTATCTGCAAATGAGGAACAAGGAGAAGAGGAAGATGACTTATATGATGACAGTGGTTGCACTATGAATTTTTCACATGTATGTGGTGAAGAAGATTCTAATAATGTGATTAAAAACCAAGATGTGTCTGGCTCACAAAGAAGAAAAGAAGTAAATCATCAGCAGGTTCCCTCTGATGAAGAAGAAGATGAAATTGATAATGTAAGGTGTAATACTGAAAGGGGTAAGGATCTCATTGTGTTAAGAAGACCTTCTAATGATGAGATAGAACAGATCACTGTTGACATGATTAATCAAGAAAGGAGTAATTATAATTTGAGAAATGGAACAGTTGACAATACAGATAGCAAAACAACTAGTATCTTCATCAAAGAAACCAAAGCAAACACTAAGTAGCCACAAGAAAAGGGAACATTTGCTGAGCGTGTCAAAAAGATAATGGTTAAGAAAGGAGATAAGTCTAATGGTCCAAATATTATGTATAAGGTAAAACAAAATATGCCATAAATAAGTGTTCCCCCTCTTCAAAGGGATAATAGGCAACCAAAGAGAGATGAGCCAAGTTTGGCCACTCAGGTTGAGGATGGAAATGTTGTTAGTATGAAATGAGGGCTCTCTAACATGAAGTACACCCCTATTGATATGGGGAAACTATTGCCACAGATTACTACTAAGGTTCCATTTTTAAAAATGATGAGAAATGGGGAACATAAAGAAATAGCCTTGAGATGGGTAAATAGTGTTTCTTCCACAAAGATTCAAAAACCACAAGGAAATGAGAAAATGGGAAATGTAGAAGATAAATCTAAAAGTAAGGGAAAAGATTTAAAAGAAATTATTTCAAAGATCCCTCATATTTACCTAAAAAATAATTATGTGAATACCCCCTTAGGAGTAGTGGATCCTTTTTTCTTGACTTTGGTTATAAATGGAAAATGCTAAAGAATTGCATGATAGATTCTTGGAACATCTAACACTGTTATGCATGCAAAGGTGATGAATTATATGGGATTGCAAGTTGATACTCCCCATGGAAGATGTCAGGCAATGAATTCTAGGTAAGTACCTGGGTATGTGCACCAAGTTGTGGACCAAAAAGGGGGGTATAAGTGGACACATTTTTAATGAAATCGGGTATACCTGAACTTGGAACAGGCTTTTGAGGATCATGCACTCAAAATAAGAAGATGTGTAAAAAATAAAAATTGTAGTACTCTGAATCTAGTTTCTAAAACACTAATTATTTTAAAAAATTGATAATATTAAGAGGGTCAAACCTTGCACACACAAAAACATGTTCCTGATTATTTTGGAAAAACATAACATAGTTGTTTCTATGTGCGGTACAAAAGATATAGTTATATTCAGTATTTTTTAAATCCCTTTGGTAGGATGATAGGTAAGATTGAGATCTAGAAGTTGTGTATTTTTTTGCAATTTTTCGATGAGCATTTTTTTCTGTGATTTTTTGAAGTGATCGCATCCTGAAAATTTGGTACATGTTCGTGCACTGGGCATAACTTGCATCAAAATAAATTTTTTTGTTTTTAAAGCGTATAGAATCAAGTGTAGAACAAAAATATGCAATTTATTTGTAATTTGATTAAGTATATCAAAAGTTATTTAAAAAATGGTAGACATATGTCTGTGAGGACAATCAAGACACTGGTAAAGAAAATTAAAGTTTACTATGCTAATGTTGTCCAAAAATAGAAACATTTATATGGTTAGAAAGCTAAGAAGACGTATGAGATTATGGTGAAAATTATAAAGCTACCCAGTTGACAAATTGTAAACCTGATGAAGATAAAGTTGAGAATTCATCTTACAAGATGAAAAAATGTCTAAAAGAACACAAATGGAGGGCAAATGAGCCTTTGGGTCATTTTTCAAGCCTCTTCCCGAGCCATAACCCAATTGGGTTACTAAATTTCAAATAACCCGATTGGGTTCTGAAAAGCAAAAATTACTTCAAAACCCGATTGGGTTTTGAAGAAGTAAAAACTATGCATTTTATTCTCCATAACCCGAGTGGGTTATGAAGAAACTAAAATAGGCCTTTCTTCCGAAAGCCATAACTTCCACATATGGAGTTCGATTGACTCTATTCAAAAAGTGTAGGAAATATCTTGAACTGATCTAGCACATAATTAATCTAAAATCATCTTTAGTTATCAACATTTTTTTCCATACATTTGAATCAAGTAAGGTATAAAATAGGTACTCATTATTTCCCATACATGCAACATATATGAAAATGAGTATGCTCTCTCTCTCTCCCACTCTCCTACTCTCTCTCTCTGGTTGGGGAGTGGGAGATAATATGAGAGAGAGAGAGAGCACCCTAGTTAACCTAATTTTTCATTTGGAACTTATGGTTTCCTTCAATTTCCTAGTGACCTTTAGATCATGTTAGTATCCTAGGTTTCACATTGGACTTCTTTTGTAAGACCTAGTTCAAAAATTGGCACTTTATAAGCCCTTGGTCAACTATTGGTCAATGAATGTCCAAAACATAAAATATAGGTTATTTTCATGTTTTGATCCATTAGGGATCACAAAATAAAGGTTTGGACCAATTTTGGTCACCTAGTATGCAAAATTGCAAAATTGCTCAAAAAAGTTGTCAAACAACTTTTGAGCAACATTGATAACTTTTGTCAAAATTTGTTAAAATAATTCCCAAATGGCTAGTTAGTTTAAAAATGTGATGTAATCATTGGTAATTCCTACATAAGCCCTTATATGCAGGTGGTAGGAGATCTGAAGTAATTTTTTGCATTCAATCAATAAAAACAACCATTTTTCTACATTTTTTGAGGAACAGTCAGTTTGTACGGACATGTACAAAAGAATTTGAGGGAAAGGATGAAAGATTAAGGTATCCTTATTTATTATCTTTATTTTTCACTTTTTCTCATGGTCTAATCCTCTGTCCATCGAGAGTTATCATATTTTTACTCTTCTAGTCCTGGTTTATAGGCCCTAAATCAGGGTTTCACTTTGTAATTGTGTTTTCTTTTCGATTCCACCATGGGAATCTAATGACCCTTGGTGGAATTCTATATTTATCTATGTAATTTGAAAATATGCAGGCTTGGTTTGATAACTTGTAGAGAGATTGGTTTTCCATGATGCCCTAGGTGTACATAACCATGTGTGCACCAACCAGCGAATTAGGACACTCCACATAACCTTTGGTTGGTGATTCATAAAGTCATAGAAATTGGTGTATAAGACCCTCATACATTCCATCACATGATCCAAGTGTTTTTTTTTGTGTTGGATGCAAGGAAAAAGAACTTTTAGTGTAAATGTGGACTTAATTAAACCTAATTGCAGTAGCAATTTTGTGTGTCAACCTGTCTTCCTTTCATCTTCATGTTTTGGTGCTTTAGTCTAATACCTTAGGCCATAAAGGGTATCTGAATCCCTAATTTGTTCAGTGGGTTATGTGGAAATATTTGGTGTAAGATCAAAAGTCCTTCGAGAAAAGGCTACAAGCCAATAGGATGGTTTCCAAAGCAACTATGTTCAAAAGGTTTCCTATGTTGAATAGGATCATGGAATCCTTGTCTTAGGGACCTAAATAGGCCACATCCATGAGTGTAGGTCACCCCTAGCCCTTGGAGTCATTTTATGGGGTATTGTTGATAATTTGGGATAAGTGCTTAAGAGCCAACCCTTGATAGTTGGTGTTCTAGGCTTGGTGGGACCTAGTGAGTAGGTTTCCCTAAGGGGAATAGGTAGTGATAACCTAGAACCAAGTCATTTTGCACTTGTGATAAGTGTAGGGCACTTTTGCCTCTTGAAGTTGGGGAGTTGAAGGTTAAATTACCCTATTGAGTCCTTTTGAGGCTTCTTGTTGACCACTCTGCATTAGAGAGAGAGAGAGAGAGAGTTTCCTATACATTTCAATTATGAGAAATAATGAGTACCTATTTTATACCTTACTTGATTCAAATGGATGGTAGAAAAAATGTTGATGCCTAAAGATGATCATAGGTTAATAATGTGTTAGATCGTCTCAATATCTTTCATATGCTTTTTGAATAGAGTCAATCGGACTCTGTATGTGGAAGTTATGGCTTCCAGAGCAGAGCCTATTTTAGTTTCTTCAAAACCCGATCGAGTTATGGAGAATAAAATGCATAAGTTTTACTTTTCCAAAACCCGATCAGGTTTTGAAGTACTTTTTGATTTTTAGAACCCGATCGAGTTATTTGAAATTTAGAAACCTGATTGGGTTCTGAGACAGATTGTGTTTTTTAATAATATTTTCTAGGCTTGGTTACCAAGCCAAGAACAATTTCAAATTTTCAATAACCCGATCGGGTTATATGAAAGTTGAATTTTTTTTAAAGATGTGTCCACTTTTTTGGTCCACAACTTGGTGCACACACCCACCTATCATAGTTACTATCAAATCTTTGCCTTATAGGCTGGTTGCATATCTTGACAAAATGTTGACAATGAATGTCTTAGTGGTTGATTGATGAAGGGGACTCCCCTTAATACCACAAGTACACAACAAAAATAGAGAGAAACAATAGAAATTTGCAAGAACAGAAAATTGGCTTCTTATCGGCTCCACAAATGTGGAATTACAAACTTCAGAATTACAATATCAAAAGCCATATGGGTATCCCTTACAATAATCTATAGGACAAAGCCTCAAATAACCACCCAGAACTGCCCTAGAAAACACTACAGGCCTTCCTTAAATAGGCAATTTTCCACTGCCTGAGAAGGTTCCAGAAATCTAGCCATTAAGGCCGACTACCCTTAGCATTTAATTATTTTTCACTTTTATTACAAAAGGGTCGGCTTTAAATATTTACAAAATATGAGATTAGGTAGCCCAACTTCTGGAAGCCATAACTTTTGAACTATAGCTCCGATTGGCTATTATAACCACTTTCCGGAAAGGGGAGATCCTGATCTACAGTGTTTAAAATGTGAAGCACCAATTAGCTAAGGGTTCGACCTTGATCCGGAGCCTCTAAGGTCTTTAAAATTGAGCTCAAAGGTTTTGCACCTTAAAATCTCAACAATAAATCTTTTGTTTTTTGGGTTCGGGTTGGTTGCTTTGGTCCTGCTATTTTGTTCATAGCAGGCATTCCATGTTTGTAAGGGCTATTCTTGCTTATCTTTAGCTCTCTTCTGTACAAGGTTTCGGGGTCCTTTCAAAACCTGATTTTACCTTAATCAAAAACTTCACCAATACAGATGATCTGGCAATGAAATTCAACTGGCATGCTTATATGACTAAGATGAACCTAGACCTGAAAAATTACAACATTTCAAGCTCAAACGGCCAACTTACTAAAAATAGCAAGTTTCCAAAAATAGCAGCTTTGTACAAAATAGCCCTTATTGAATAGAAAACACATATTTTTTTTTTGGGTGATGCAAGATTTCCCTTACACCCAGGATGCTCCAGCATCATTGATATTCCTCCCCAATATGGAATATTATTATCAAGAAAGTGGAGTGATAATGGGAGGAAGTATTCAATGTGATTTATCCTTTGCGACTTTCAACATTTCTGGTGAAAAAGTCAAAGTGTCCTAGGAAACTAGGACTCCTCATATAATTGAGGAAGATGAAGATGATAATATGAATTATTTATTGGACATTGATATTGGATCTTTCCAAGTGTGAGAAAAGAAGGTTGAAGGAGAATTTAAACATGTGATTTTATCTAAGGAAAAGGATAATTTTTCAAACCAAAATGACTTGTGGACTGTGTATTTTGATGGTGCAAGCTTTGAAAGAGGGAGCTAGTGCAGTATTTTTATTGATAGCTCCTAGTGGAAAGAATTTCAAATTCTCTTTCACTTTATTGTTTATATGTACAAATAATATTGCAGGGTATGAGGCTTTGTTAATTGGATTGAGGTTGGCCTCAAGATATAAAATAAGAAATCTCAAAGTTATTGGAGACTCTAAATTAGTAATTTCTCCAATTAGATCCATGTATGCTTCAAAGAACCAAAGATTAAAGCAATATAGAAATGTTGTTTGGGATGAGTTGGAATGTTTTGATGCATTCGGTATTGACTAGATGGATAGAAGCCAAAATAGAATGGAAAATTTGCCATCCAATATTTCTTTAAGGCTGGAAGATATCACATTTGTAGGAATATCCAAGATAGAGGTTCAATCTAGGCCTTCCATACCAGATAATGTTCAAAGTTGGCAGGTCTTTGAAGATGATTTGGATATTCTACAATTTTTACATTGTGAATAAAACTTTGGAAACAAAGAGATGGATTTTAGTGGGTGTGTGGAAACCTTGGATAGTAAGGATACTATTTTTGGAAAGGAAGTACTACAGCTAAAATCAAATAGAGTTCCAAAGGGATTAGTTATTCTTGAGAGAGCATTTGATAATAAGGACAAGGTCTTTTCTGCAAAGACTGACAATTTAGAGGATTTGGAAGAAGTAAAATTGGGGATAGTAGGAGCTCCTAAGAAGGTATATAATGGTAGGAAGCTGTCTCCTAAACTTAGAAAGTTGTTAGTTGATCTTCTCAAGAAATATAAGCATGTTTTTGCATGGTCTTATGATGATTTAAAGGCCTATATAGAAGATCTTTTTCAACATGAGATTCCTTTGAAGGAAGGAACTAAGCCTTTCAGAAAAAATTAAGACCTGTTATTCCCACATTGGCAACAAAGATGCAAGAAGAGTTGAAAAAATGAGAGATGCTGGAATTATAAAACCCATTAGACATTCAACTTGGGTATCAAATTTGGTTCCAATAAGAAAAAAAATGGAGACATCAAACTCTATGTGGATTTCAGAAACTTGAACATTAATTCATTAAAGGATAACTATGGTTTTCCCAACATGGAATCCATACTAGAGAGAGTCACTAGATTTGAATTGATGTCAATGTTGGAGGGATTTTCAAGATACAACTAGGTTATGGTCAAGGAATCTAAGAAATTCCAAACTGCATTTACCACCATGGGGTACATATGTATATGTTAGAATGTCTTTCAGCTTGACAAATTCTCAGGAAACTTTTCAAAGAGCCATGGATATGGAATTTTCAGATTTCATTAATAAATTCTTAGTGGTCTACCAAGATGATCTTACAACTTATTCAGCAAAGGAAGATCAACATTGTGGTCATCTTGAGAAAAATTTTGTAAGAACTTTGGAGTATGGGGTTTCATTTAACCAAAATAAGTGTGTTTTTGGGGTCATAGAGGGAAAGCTTCTAGGTAATGTTGTGTCTAAATATGGATTCGGGATTGACCCTAAAAGAGTTGCTTCCATTGAAAAAATTCCTCAGCCCAAGAATGTCAAAGGCATTCAGTCTTTCTTTGGACAGGTAAATTTCTTGAGAAGATTTGTTACAAATTTTGCAGACATTAGTATCCGTGTTTCAAAAATGTTGAATAAAGGAGCTAAGGTAGAATTGAATGAAGAAGAATATAAGGCTTTCTTAGAAATTAATAAAGCTATCAAGGACACTCCTATTTTAAGGACACCTGATTATAACAAGCCTATGCAAAACATTTCCTTTGCTTCTTACAATACAGTTGTTGTAGTATTGTTACAAAAGAATTCAGGGGGTTTTTAACAACCCATTTCCTTTTTTAGCAAGTCCTTACAAGTAGAAGAATTGAGATATGACATTATGGAGAAGTAGGAATTTTCTCTGGTCAAGGCTGATAAGGATTTTAGATGTTACTTGGTGGGAGCAACCATAATTGCTTATGTGTCAAGTGTTGTTATGAAGGATATTTTGGTACAACGGGAGGTTTTAGGAAGAAGATATAGATGGATAAATAGAATCTAAGAATTCAATATTGATTTTTAATCACAAAGTTGGTTAGAGGCTTAGGACTTGCAAAGCTTATGGCTTAGAGCAATTTGGATGCTAATCATGTAAACATGTTGGAAGAAGAGCAGATGCCTTACTTTTTTGATATGGATTATTGTGAATGGTACAAGGACATGATTGGATATCTACAGAGAATGATGTTACCTCCTGAGATGGATGAAAATAGGAAGAGAATAGTTAAGTTGCATGTTGTTAAGTATGTTATTATGGAGTGTGAGCTTTGGTGGAGAAGTAATGAAGGAGTCTTGCTCAAATGTGTACACCAAAAAATTCTATGGACCTGTTAGAACAAATGCACAATGGTGTGTGTGGGGGCCATTACATGGCTAAAATCACTACACATAAGATTTTGACGTCTAGTTTTTGGTGGCCTACCATTTTTAAGGATGCTCACCAATTTGTCAAAAAATGTGATGCTTGCCAAAGATTTGTTGGTGAGCTCAAATTTGGTAGAAATTTACCTTTAAATCCTGTCACAGTTGAAGCACCTTTTCAAAAGTGGGGAATGGATTTCATTGGAAAAATCCCTAACAAATCTAGTGGTGGTCATTCATGGATTATGGTCACAACTGATTATTTAAGTGGATTGAAGTTATTCCCACTAAGAAGGCCACTAGTAAAGTTGTAATTGACTTTATGTTGCAGAATATCCTCACCGGGTTTGGTTGACCAGAAACTATAGTGGTAGATAACGCAATGTTCTTTAAATCTGAAGAAATTAATGTTTTCTGCTAGCAATATGGGACCCAAATTTGTTATTCTTCCCCATACCACCCACAAGGGAACGGCCAAGCTGAATCCAACACTAAAATTTTGATTAAAATTTTAAAAAGAGTGTTGGATAAGAATAAAAGAGCTTGGGATTTGAATTTACAACAAGCACTGTGGGCTGATAGAGTGACAGTGAAGAAATATATTGGTTGTGCACCCTTTGACTTAGTATATGGTATACATGCTAGGTTGCTACAAAATAATCTGTTGCAAATGTAAAAGTTTGTCCAAGTTTATGATGAAGAATTGGATGATGAAATGAGAATTGTAATCACATAAAAATGGTCATCTAAACCCTAAACCTCCAATCACAACAATTAATCAAGAAACCCTAATCTTGATGAACCCTAAGTCCTAAATCAAAAAGGCAATTCCTCAATCTATCAAAATCAAACTGATATGAACTAAACCCTAGGTCCTAATCAATCATAACACTTAATTAATTAATTCCTAAAATAACATTACATTGGCAAATAAACCTTATGTTAATTATTTAATTGATATTTTTGATATATTTATTAAATGAAATTACAAATTTGTCAATTAAATAAAAAAGGGAATTAAATTAATTAATAAAAACAAATGTGCATTTAAAATCATTTAAATTATTGAAAATGCATATGACATCATCAAATACAGTTGACTAATTATCAAATTGGAAACAATCCAGTTCCACTCAGTTAACTGATTCTCCACTATTTGTCATTTTGGAAACAAAGTTGTTAACTGAAAATGATTTTGGAAGTTTCCAAAAAGATTGATTAGTCAGTTCAGTCAACTGGATCTTTGGATCAATCAAATTGCTTGCACGTGGATTGTGCTTCCTCAAATTGAATCTGAGCCACTCTTTTCTTTCGATCTTGACTGACAATTCAAGAGAGATTTCTATAAAAGAGAGCCTCATTTCCTTCACAAAGGATCCTAACTTTTGCTATCATTATTATGCAATTTTTATTCTAGCTTTCTTGCATTCTTAGCTTTCAACATGTTTAGCTTTATTAATTGTTAGTTTAATTTTGTTAAAGCATGTAAACTCATAACTTAGAGCACATTTTAATTTGGTGTTTATTAAAATGAATCTTACACATTTCATTTGGTGCTTCTAAAATGAATTCTTATTTAGCTTGGATTTACTACAAACTACATCTGCATATCATTTAGATTATTTAGCTATAGATTTCAAATCCTTCATTTAGAATAGTGTGTAGTCACTGGACTTTGCAATGACCTAAGAGTAAAGTCTAAGCTCCTACCTACTAGAAGGAAATGAACCGGTGTCGGTTATATTAGGATGTTTTTAATATTTTTCTTTTGTTATTTTCTAACTCAATAACCACTTAATAGATCATTGAAGTGTGTGTGTTTGCAGCTACAGGAATGAAGACCCAATTTCACGCATACAAGAATCACATTGGATGACTTGGTACAGTTGGATGAATCAAGGAGGGAGGCACATGATAGAAATGTCAGATTCAGCTTCAATGTAAGAATTTATATGACAGAAGAACCACTATAAGAAATTTTGAGATTGATGATTTGGTCCTGATGTGGAATGCCAGGCTAGAGGATAAAGGAAAACATAGTAAGTTTGATCCTATTTGGCTAGGACCATACATTATTGATAGTAAGGGGGGTTATTATTCTTACATTCTTAAAGATTTAATTGGAGATGTTTTGGAATTACCAGTTCATTGACAATTCCTTAAATTATACTTCTCATGAAGTCCTAAGTATCCATGAACAGTAGGTTGTAAATATTTTTTGATGTGTTCCTTTCTATAGTTTGTATTTTCTGTTGTAGGGTAGTTTCTTTTTCATAGGTGGTCTTCTTAACTCTAAGATTCTAGAATCTTGTTATGCCTACAAGAGACACACATCCCCAATCAGAACCACTATTAGGACTGCAAAAATTTTCCATAGTTCTGAGTCTTGCTCATGTTTATAGAAAGTCTGATCATGTTTCTTAAACCCTTTTTGTCATTGGTTTCAATCCCTTGGTTCCTTTATGGTCAAAAAACCCTAGGGGTGCCAGCAAGAAGTTGAGTCCACTTTTTGGGCAAAAAGTGGAAGTGTTTTCCCTGATTTTCAAGTTGTCTGTCAATTGATGTCAAAATTTGAGGCACTTAGAGATTGAATATCAAAAAAAT
>MU225553.1:2731061-2753752 GCA_018584345.1 Thuja plicata
TATGATCATTTCTTTTCTTTCTCATTTCTCTTTCCTTTTTCATTTGTTGAACTAGGGCAAGCTGCTTCAAAATAAACTTCTCTTCATTTGCTAGCATATCAGAAGGGGCATCTTCTAAATCTGAACTTGGTGTAGTAATCTCCTCTCTCTCACTTGAAGTAGAAGTGATTGTGGGTGTGTCTAATACTCTTTCAGTAGCCTCCTCATAATCTAAAGTATTTCCATCATGAGAATGCTGATTAGTATTCATATTACCCCTGATATTAACCTCTTCACCTTTTAAAGGGGGTTCATCCATATTAACTTGATTTCTCTTTTTCCTCCAAGAGACTCCTATCCTTGAGGATGATGGGATTCCCTCATGTAATACCCTTTCAGGATCAGTTCTCACCCTTGACCTAGTATTCATTCTATAAGACATTTATTTCTTTTGCACTAATCTCAGAGATGTTCACTTTAGAGTCGCCACCCAAAAACTTGGGATGAATACTTATCAAGAGGGTACCTTAACAATAACCACAAGTATAATTTGTAAACAATTTAAACTTTTTAAATTCCAGAGATTTCTGGATACTTGGGCAAGAACCTCAAACTCTCTAATCCCCAGCAGAGTCGCCAATTTGTTAGCACTTTTTCTCGCAACACTTACCTAATGATGAAAGTATACTTTGTATACTTGAATGAAACCTCTTATAGGCAAGAGAAAGGCTAATTTCTAAGGATTGGATAATATCCTTCTTCATTTTTGAGCTCCACAGACTCAGGAAGGTTTTACCTTTTAAAGATTACTGATATTTCTTTGAAGTCCACTTGCCTTCTGATACATTTCCCATTGTGTATTGAAAGCTGAGTTATCTGGCGACAACCTGACTGTTCTTTATCCCAAACCATAAATGGTTAGTCGCAAGGTCTCAGAAACTTTAACTTAACTGGCATCCTTTTTGGAGACTGCGCGACTAAAGCTTTCACATCATACTTAACCTCAGACCAGTTTAGTGATTGCGTGACACAAAGAGATCACAATGTCTCAGAATAAACCCTTAGCTGTTGATAATTTCTTGCAACCTACTGACCTATCTGTGGGCCCCTTCATATATTTTTGGCCTATTTAATGATCCCGCGGCCATGCGATACAAAGTAAATTGCGAAGTCTGGGAATGACAAAGGAATATTCTAATGTTGCATGAGACTACGCGACACAGGCTAATCGCTAAGTCTGGGAGAAAAAAGGAATATGTCATTAAGGTTATGTGACTAAGCGATCAGAATATAACACATGACTTAAGTGAAGCAAAAAGGTAACTGTGAAACATAAGTGAACAAGACCTAAGGGTTTATTTTCAAATTGGAACACTAAATAAGAGCTAGGGTTTCAAGGTTTTTGCATATTCTCATAGGTTTAGACTTGAAAACCTGAAAACCTTGATAGGGATAAGGCATAAGGATTGAGAGACTTCTAAATTAAACATAGAATCAGAGAGGGAAGACCACAAGGCTTAGGGAAACCAGCCAAAACCTAGAATACAACCAACAGGGGATAATGCCAATTCTGATGGCAAATCTATTTTGTAGGAATTTTGCCCATTTTTTGCAGGAATCTTGCAAGGACCTATTCTCCTCATCTAAAATTTGGTGGGGACTCCCTTTTGCAACCTAGATTTGTTAAGGTGTACCATCACAAGATCTCCCACAGCAAACTGAACATCTCTTCTCCCTTCATCAACTTAGGCTTTTTGTCTTTGTGTAGACTCTTGGAGTTGCTTCTTCACTTGGTCGTGAACCTCCTTCATTGATTGAGTGAAGTCTTCTGCATATGCACTCTTACCTTCCTCATGTGCTAGGTGTCTTAACTCCAACACACCTCTAGGGTGTAGCCCATAAACTATTTCAAAGGGGCTTTTGCCTGTTGTCCTATTAACACTATCATTATAGGCATATTCTGCCTATGGTAACAACTGATCCCACATCACTCCATACTCCTTTGTCAAGCATCTAAGGAGATTTACTAGCACTCTGTTGAGAACTTTAGTCTGACCATCAGTTTGGGGATGGTAGGCTAACCCAAATGATAGGTTAGTTCCTAACCTTTTCCACAAGGTCTTCCAAAAATGACCCATAAATTTTACATCTCTATCAGATACTATGTTGATGGCTAAGCCATGAATCCAGACCACTTCCTTGAAGAAAAAATGTGCAATATGACTCACATCATGGGTGGTTTTGCAAGCAATGAAGTGGCTCGCCTTACTAAATCTATCTACCACCACAAATATACTATCTAAACTAGTCTTGTTCCTAGGCAACCCAACCACAAAATCCATACTAATACATTCCCAAGGCCTATTAGGAATGGGTAGAGGTTGATACAAACCCACATTAGAAGAGGTACCCTTAGCTTTCTAACATACCAAGCATTGTTCCACATACTTTCTGATGTCCTTCTACATCTTAGGCCAATAATAGAACCTTTGCACTAGTTATAGTGTTTTGTTTAGGCCAAAATGGCCACTTAAGCTCCCATTATTCTTTTCTTGTATCACATTCTCCCTCATAGATCCCTTAGGGATACATAGTTGTCCTCCTCTGAATAAGAGATCATTCTAAATAGTATAGTCTGCAAATTGACTATGGAAATGGTTTTTGAAATCCTTACATACCTTGTATGCTTCCAAGAAGTCTTCATCTCCTTCATAGAGCTCCTTGAAGCTTTCTAAACCTATGCTTTGTAGCTCTACCTCTTGGACTGTCAAGAGTCTCCTACTCAAAGCATCAGCCACCTTATTCAACTTCCCTTTCTTGTGTTTAATAGTGAAGGTATAGGCCTGCAAATATTCCATCCATTTGAGATGTTTATTTCTCAACTTCTCCTGAGAATTGATGAAACACAAATCTTTGTTGTCGGTATAAACCAAAAATTCCTTTGGTAACAAATAGTGCCTCCACTTCCTCAAGGATTGCACCAATGCATATAGTTCTAGGTCATAAGAGGAATACCTCTTCTTAGCCTCATTTAAATTTTCACTATAGAATGCCACTAGCCTATTCTCTTGGTTCAATATTTCCCCAACAACTATACCACTTGCATCACATTCAAGGGTGAACAACTTATCAAAATTTGGCAAAACCAAAATAGGTTATGTAGACACTCTCTTTTTCAACCACTCAAAACCCTTACCAGCCTCTGGATTCCATTTGAATTTAGTTTTCACTCCACCTTTAAATGTATCTAGGACTGGTGCACATATTTCACTAAAACCTCTAATGAACTTCCTATAAAATTGGGCAAGTCCATGAAAACTCCTTACCTCAGTGCTGCATGTAGGGGTAGGCCAACTTAGTATTGCTTCAACTTTGCTAGGACCCATCTTCAAGTTTCCTTGAGACACCACAAAACCAAGATAGATCAACTCTTTCTTCATAAATTCACATTTTTCCAAATTAATGGACAACTTCTCCTCATGAAGTTTCTTCATCACAATCTATAAATGTTGGAGATGTTCCTCCTTGGTCTTACTAAAAATGAGGATATCATCAAGGTACACAACTACAAATCTGCCTATGTAGTCCTTCAACACTTCATTCATCAACCTCATAAATGTGCTTGGGGCATTGCTAAGCCCAAAGGGCATGACCAACCATTCATAGAGCCCTTCTGTAGTCTTGAATGTTGTTTTACGTTCATCCCCCTCCTTAATTTTGATTTGATGGTACCCACTCTTCAAATCCAACTTGGTGTAGTACCTTACTCCTCCCAAACAATCCATAAGATCTTCAATCCTAGGAATGGGAAATATGTACCTTATAGTGATCCTATTAATTTCCCTTGAATCAGTACAAAGCCTCCACTTACCTCCTTTTTTTGATGCTAGGACCACTGGTACTACACATGGGCTAATGCTTTGTTTGATTAGACCTTGGTCCAAAAGTTCTTGGACTTGGCTAGCTATCTCCTTGTTTTGATCAGGAGTCACCTTTTATGCAAATTTATTTGGTAGCAATGCTCCTGGTATGAATTCAATCTAATGGCTTATGGTTCTAGGAGGTGGTAACATTGCAGGTGACCCATCACTAATTATGTCTTTAAACTCCTTCAATAACTCTTGCACCTCCTTTGGTAATGGTGCTTGTTCGACCTTCTTCTCTTCACTGGGCTTAAGCATAATAGCATAGTGTATTCCATCTCCATTCTTTACACCTTGCATGTACTCTTTACCTTCTTGCAATAAGACATTAGGTCCTACTGATGTAGACCCCTCTTCATCAATGAGTGACTGAATTTTGTAGGTGACCCCATCCTTCTTGAAAGAATAAGAGTTCTTCTCTCCATCATTAACTATCTTCCTATCAAACTACCATGGCCTACCTAAGAGTAGGTGGCATGCATCCATTGGGAGTATATCACATAAGACTCTGTCCACATACTTTCCTATTGAAAAATCAGCCCATGCTTGCTCATTTACAAGAACATGTTGTCCCTTATTCAACCATGTAACTCTATAAGGGTTTGTATGAGGTATCTTGGTTAGTCCTAGCTTTCTGACTGCCTCCTCTGAGATGATGTTATCAGTAGACCCTGAGTCTATGATCATCTTGCAAACTTTGCCAAGTATCTTGCACTTCACTCTGAAAAGTGCCCTCCTTTGTTTAGCTTCTTCTTTGACAGATTCTTAATGAGAATCCTCCTAATCATTAGATTCTCCCCACTCTCTGAATCAAGGTTAATTTTAGGAGCTTTAGTACTACTAGTCTCTTCTTGGGCTAAGTAATTCACCCTGTTTTCACCATGTGAACTAGAAGCCTTCTTAGGGCATCTATAGGATGGATGACCTAGTTGATTACAATGAAAACATTTCATATTTGCAAAGTGTGAGGCTCTACCTGAACCTCCAAATCTGCCTCTTCCTCCACCTTGGAACCCTCTGCCTCTACTCATGCCACCTCTTCCACCAATCTCATTGACTATCTCAGTCAATTTGGATTCTCCTTGAAATCTATAGTCACTACCTCTACCAGCAAAACTACCTCTTTTTCCTCTATTTTCTTTTCCTCTACCTCTCCCTCTTGAGGTCTGGTCATGTTTCCTCTTGCTTTTCTCTTCTATCTTTAAATCCATCTGATAGCATTGTTTCACACTGGTTAGGGTAGTAAGGCTCATCTCTTCTTATATAGACCATTTGAGCCCATTCTTGTATCTACCTAATCTGATGCTCTCATCCTCCACTATCTTAGATCTTAATCATAACTTTTGGAACTCCTCAGTATATGCTTGGACATCAAGGTCTTTCTTCCTGAGGTTTTGTCTCTTTCTATGCATCTGAACTTCATAATCATCTGGTAGGTAAGTTTTCTTCAACTTGACTAACATACCCTTCCATGTAACAATAGGGTTCTTGCCCTCTTTCTCTCTCTCAACTCTGAACATATTTCCACCAGGTAAGTGCTAGTCCCCTCAACCTATACTTAGCCACTTTCAAATTCTTAGCATCTGTCACACCATCACATTCAAAGTGATTTTCAAGACTGTCTATCCAGTCCATGACTAGATCAACATCCATTTGTCCACTAAAAAGTGGAACACCCTCCAAGGATTTACCACTTAAGGCCTTGAGTGCCTTCAAGAAGGTTTCCTCTGGTAAGACCCGATCAGGAGTAGGTGCTTCTTCCTCTAAGTCCAACTCCTTCTCCTTAGCTTCCTTTTCTTCTTTCTGGTCCACCGTGTCCTTCACTCTGTCTGCCTTGTCTTGGACTTCTCCTAAGAGTTTCTCTAATTGGATCAATCTTTCTCTTAGCAGTCTATTGTCCTCTTCTTGTTCTTCAACCTTCTTATCTAATTCAACATTGGTCACCATCTTTCTAGATGCACTTGACTCTCCACTTGATTCTTCAGTTTGCAACATCCACTAGCTGCAACACTTCTTATCCCAAATCTTGAACCTAGGCTCTGATACCACTTTGATAGGGAGAAACTTAGTCACCTCCTAAGTTGTCTTGAACTCTACTCAAGTCACTCCTAGGTCCCTTAGGGTTTCCTCAATCCACCCTCCAAATCTTGGAAAGATCCAATTCTTTCCCTCCACTAAGAATCTTCATATCTTGTTAGGTTCACCATTCTTTGTTCCTTGCAAGAACTCCTCTCAACTATGCCTCCCAAGCCCTAATCATTGTTTTGGATTGTAGGAGGGCCAGGGATTAATTCAAATTCATTTTCCAATCCCAAAATGGGTCTCAAGTTTCCAAGTTAATCCATTTGTCCATCGCTCTCCATATTCCTATCTTTTAGGCCTTGTAGCCGTTTTCACTAATTAGGCCTCCTAAAAAGTAGGAATGCACTATTTCAATGAAAACTTCTCAAAGGACCCCCAAATGTATTTTGGCAGTTCACACCTACCACACAAGACCTTCAATATTTTGGTGGTCTCAAGTCTCAACCCTGTCCGTACACCCTGTTTTAGAAATAGAGCTTTTTCAAGATTTTTAGACCAGTCTTTGGACTCAAAACTTGGTAACTTGGTTTCTTGGGCACTCCTCATTCTTGAGAACCTACACAACATAAATCAACACATTAATGGCCTTCTTGGCTCATAACAACATCCCTCCTGCATTTATCAAACACTTCTTCACAGTTTTCCTAGTCGGGCTACAACCACAACTCGCCTAGGGAAAGAACTTAAAAATAGTTGCACACACTTCCAGAGCTCCACCTTCCAGATTCTTGAAGCTCCATGGACCTATTCTCCATCCCCAAGAGGTTGTACAAAACTAATTGTGGAAATGGAGTTAGGTCCACATCATTGCCTCACTGTAAGAACTGGACAACAAACTGTCTAAAACAAATTAATTTACAAAATGAACAATACAATTAATTAAAACACAAATTAACTAATGGAATAACTCTAAAACATGACCAACAATGGTCTTAGATTATCACAGTCTTAAATCTAATCCACGCACAACAAGAAAAGAACAAAAATCTTCAAATCTGCTACTCTGTCATTCAAACTCCTTGGCTCCAAAACTCAAAAATCCGTACAATGACTTCCAACCCTTCAAATTAGGGTTTTCCTTCCTTATATGCCCTCAACACACATGCCTAACTCCTTGTATGGACTCAATCCAACTTAAACATCGAAACCCTTAAGACAACCAAAAATGTTGTCAGCAACTTTTAAAAGTTGCTAATGTTGCATAGCAACATTTTGACATCTTTTACATATTTGCACTTTTCAAGTGTTTTAACACTAATCTTACCTAACTAACCCTAGTTAGACCTCTTAGAGTATCATAGGACCCTAAAGACATGAAAAACATCAACTTTCCACTTGACCACATTATCAAGTACAATGCCATTAATGAGCCAAAATGAAGTACTTTGACCTAACAAAAAGCACAGAATAGACACTACTTCACACCACACTTGGTCTACATGACCTTATATAATTATAGTTCCCTTCAAGAGGGTCTTTAACACTTTCACACACCAAAAAAACATGAGATCATCAACTGACTAGCTTCTCAAGGGTGCTCCTGCACCACTCCACTTGCCTCAATTTTAATTTGATTATTTATCCCCTTCTAGGGTAGCCATAACTAGGTAAAAGAAGTGGAGATGCATCCCCTTAATAATTTAGTCCATTATCTACTCAACAACATCCTGTAGGTTTCCAAGATATCCATAATGTGTACATCAATACATTCCTATACTCTTGGATCAGTGACCAGTTGAATGTGTACATCTTTCAGCACCCCAATGACTTTGACCTCTATCTTACCCAATTGTATCACAACCCTATTTTTTTCCTAAGGGACCATTCCCAATTTATCATAGATAGAAATATGCATAACATTGCATGAAGCTCCTGATTCAATTAGATAGTTGTACAAGTTTTTTCCAAATATACGTAGACTTAGTAAGAATGAGGGCACTTCTATTTTATCTTTAAATATTTTTGGGAATGCCTCTGATACATTTTATGTTTGACATAGGAACCCATGTGTTGCTATTTGTTTCTCCTTGTCTAGAGTGGTCTAGGGACTTCAAAAGAGCTTCTCTTTGAGATGGGAAACCTTGCAACATGTCAAACATTGAGATGTTTGCTTTAGTTTTCTTAATCTCCTCGACCATATTATACTTGTTTGTGGGCCAGGATGGGTTTCTATAGATAGTCTATATGTTTTTTGGAGATGACATAGAAGCACTTGGGCCTTTTGGCAGAGTAGGATTGTTGCTAGCTCATGGATCCAATAGAGTTGGTTGTTTTCCTGGGGGAATACTGTCTGCTAGAGGTTCCTTCTAGTTTCTTAGGTTGTAAGGGCTCCGGTGGTCATTCTAGAATGCATGAACTTCAAAGTACTCAGGATCTCATTCCATTTGGAAGGGAAATGAAAATTCCTCTTCTTGGGTGTTGTTTCTGGAACCTTCCCTAGTCTCTAATTCATAAGAGTCAAACATCATTACATTAAACTGAATGAGGGGCCCCTCACGATCTTGAGGTTGCTGGCTATAGGGATTACTTCAATATCTATTGTTTTCTTTGTGTGGGTTTGTAGCCCTTAAAAATTTACATCAGCCTCGTACATGTTAGCATTAGTGGTGGGTATGCTGTCATTATTGGGCCACGTGTTCTAGGGTCGATTAGGTCATTTTTTTCCGAACTGTTTATCTTGTGAGTTACTATTATTTTTGTAGGTTTTATAACTCTGATTTTGTCTGTAATAGAAATAATTTGAAGCAACAGGTGTTCATTGGTATCCACCTTGATTTTGATAAGGATTCAACTTCATTCTTGTGATCTCATTGGTCAGTTGAGACAAGGTATTCTTTATAGCATCCAACTCAGAAGTTAGGTGATTGTCAAGTTTAGTTGAAGGTACAGTCTATAGCTTAAAGAAAGAATTTTTATGAGCATCATAGCCTGGATAGGTTATGGCTAGTGGTAGGGAATCAAGTGGTTGTGTAGCTATAGGATTTAACACAAGCGTGGTTGGCCAAATCTTGATTAATCACTAAAAATTGATGTGGAGCAGTGACGTTACCCATGGTAGACAAGGTGCCAAAGTTTTTGTCTTGCAGATCCATTGTTGTGTAAATGTTATTGCTTTGTTGTATACTTTTTCCATCATGTCTGTGTCTACAAGGGAAATTATCCTTAGAAAAATTAAAGTGAAGGGGTCCAAGGCCTTAAGATAAAATTGTATAATAGTTGCCTCATGTATAATGTATGGAGCTTCCAATTTTTTATGCATTTTGTGGAAACGATGATTGAACATAGAGATGGGATCCTTGGAGTCTTTTCTTTTTGTTATGAACTAGTGATGTGTTGTATCAGGATCCACATATAACTTCAATTGGTTTCAAACTCTGACCATGTAGAGATAGACCCACGTGCTAAGTTCAAGTACCAGTTAAATGAAAACTCCCCTAGGGTGTATGGGAACAAGTGATAGATGACATCTTGGTGTGAAATCTCTTTGTGATTGCAAATATCTTTAAAGGCGTGGATGTGTTCTTCTGCTATCTGCAATTCCTCGTACATGAAACAAGTGCAAAACTTCTTGGGATTCTTGGGTAATTCATGAAGTTGGTCGATGAAGTTCAGTATCGAGCTTTGTGTGTGAAGAAGGTCATTGGATGAGGTTGTGTAAGTTTTGATTTTGGTTGATGGTTGTAGTAACAGTTAGGGAAGTGATGTACGATTTTTACCAATCTAATTTTGTGACTCAGCGTGGTGGTGAGAGGGATTTTCTCTCAATTTTCCCTTGTCGCTGTGAGCTCTACGATGGTGGATAAGTTCAAGGAACTCACCCCTCTTTGGAGATGAGATAAGTACTTGCTCAAATTTTTCTAGTGAGATGGATCTAATATTTTCCAGCCTTCTCTTCTCAAAGCCCTCCATTTAGCGCCACTTCTGTTGAGCGTTGCTTTTACACAAGTCAATTTATAGGAATTTGAAATCTGATTTCGTCTCTTGAAGGAATAATGAATTTATTCCCAAGGTTCTCCTTGGTCATGGTACAACCGCTTGGTAAACTCAGTTGAAGATAAATGTGAATGTTCACAAGGAGGCCTTTACTGGTAGGTTTCAAGACTTCGGGCTGCAAAACAATTTTTAGTACTTTTTGTATTTTCTCAATTTTTAGCATATGTAATTTCTGAATAAGTAAATCTAACTTTAAACTATAATGATTGCTTATCTAAATCAATTTCAAATGTAGGTTAAAGATTTGGGTGATAATTCTAAGCAAATTTATGGAAATGAAATCTAACAAACATAAACCATTGTTGAACCACGCTTGTGAATTAAGTGATGGAGAAAGATGGAAACCCAAAAAACATGAATAAGATCATATCACAATTTTATGTTCAGTAAATGCAATCTCTTGAATAACTTTTACCCCAACGTGAGATTTTCCAAAATCTATCAGATCGTGAAGCTACAACGATGCACGCACACACAAAATAGATTTATCTTAAAGTCAATAGAACTACTTTACCTAATCATTAGTCATAGCAAGATGACTTAACAATAACAAACTCGAATTTAATTGATTGTAGATGCATTCACAATTAAAACACAGTTGGCTCTTTGAAGGAAGTGAACAGGCATTCAAAAATTCAAAAATTTCTTATAGATAGCATAAAATCACACCATGAATGAAGCACCAACAGTATGTATCTTTTATTGCATAAAATATCCGACCCTTTTACATTTTTATGATGCAATATATAATGCTTCAATCTACAAAACTCAAAACCCCAAAACTAGGGTTCTAATTACACTAAAATAGATAAACAAAGCTAAAACTAGAGATTCCTTAAGAAAAACTGCCCCTAGCTGATATTTAATAAGTTTTCTTGGATTTTTAGTCCATTTACATCTCATTTGTGCAAGAAATCAGAGCCAGAACTGCCCAAGAAACAATAAATCATAACTTGAGCTCCATTGTTTTGAACTAAAGTCTTCATCTGAAACTTGAAGTTCTCTTTGGAATCTTCATCTGAGCTTCTCTGTTCACATGCAACTAATTGATGTCCTTTAGTTAACCCAAAATGAACCCAAGCCTTTAGGTAGTTTGATCTAGAACAAATCCTTCATGCAAATTTCCCTCACGTCGGAATGGCCCAGAAATTTTAGACCCTAACCTTTGCTCCAAAAATTAGAAGATTGAAAAAAGGAAAAATCTCCACTGCAAAATTTGACTAAGTCCAAAACTGGACACTTAGTCACTTGGGAGGATGTCCGGATGGTTTCTAAAGTTGTCTCTCAGCTGTTTTATCTTGTGCTATCACTTTGGTTCTCTTCTTAGTTTTCTTCTCTTCTATCTTCTCCACACTTGTCCTCTAGTTTTTAGGAGGTGAGTTTTGTTTAGTGAACCTTGGTCTTCTCACAAGAATCTCTACTATCTTTTTTGTTTCAGTCATGCTTGTTCTCTACGATGACCTTTTGGGTGGTGTAGGGGCGATATCAGGTACAATGACCACAATAAGAGGTTTATTAGCAACCTCTATAGCTTCAGGCTGTGGAAGGGTTGTAGGAGTAATGCTTACCAATCCAGAAGGTCCTTCTAATATCTTATTTCTAACCTCTTTCATCTCATCTTTACTTAAACATGCCTTCTCTGCAAGATTATCAATGATTTTCTCAGTCTTCCTTTTTCTTACTACCCTAGTTTTCTCATCTTTGATTTTGGCAAAATGTTCTTCATAGGTACCCCATCTTTCTTCAGTAGAATCAATCTCAAAAGATAGAACATGTTCTACTTGTATTGTAAAAACATTTGTAGTGACCTCATAGCCCATAGGGTAACTTCATTTCTTCCTAGGTTCTACTACTTTGAAGCATACACAATAAATTTCAACCATGAAACAAATTGTATCTTTGTACTCTTCAACCATTTCTTCAAGAATTCTCATTCTTTCCTTCATTTTCCTTTGAAGAATTTTGAACATTGAAAAGAGTTCTTCATCCACCCATGTACTATTTTTCCTTCTATAACTATTAGTCGCTTGAATACCTGTGGGTTCACTGTCTTTCCATGCCCTAGGGTGTATTCTAGGAAACTTGTGTACAATATGAATGTAGATATGTATTTATAGTGATCCAAACCTGAATTCCTTTGATTTATCTCACTTAATTTTTTCAACATTCTCCAGGTATTATTGTCTTAGTCCTTCACATAAGTTATATTGCACATTTCCCTTCGCCATCTTATATGCAATCATTATTACTCCTGCGGAAACAGAGTTAGGTCAGTTTTTGTAATGAATTTTGTATCCCAAAATCATTGAAATCAATCTTACATCTTGTTGAAAGATGCCATTAATTTTCATTTCCCTCTTGTCCCAATTCGAATGTGTTAGGGTTTTGACTAGTTTATTTTTGTTCTTTTCTGCAGTAGGGATAATGCCAGTATTATCCAATCTAGTCACATCATGAATCAACTCGTTGGAAATATTAACATGTTGCTCTCCTATCCATATAAATTGGTCATAGATTCTACTAAGAGCGATCTTAATCCATTTTTCCTCATCGATTTCGTAGAGTTTTGTCATTCACATGGTGTTGAGGTTCTGTAAATGAGCGAACTCATCCTTCCAAGTTCCATCATCCTTTATCATGTCTTTCATTTATTGGAAGATTTCAAAGTCCCCCATTGACTCATAGTTGGATTGTATGTATTCCCTAATATCCTCCACATGAATCACGTCATATGGAGTTTGCAAAAATGTGTCTTTAGGATCATCCTCCATGGGTTTATAAGGGTGTTTTTTAAACTTATACCTCAGCCTCTCACTAAAATCAAAGATCAATGTAGTATCCATAGTAAAAAAATATCATAGAAGAGCAAAATACCTCTTACTCAGCGAACCAGGTTATGCACACTTATCAATCACATAAATACTCTAGCTTCTTTTCTTACTCCTCTAGTCTCCTTTAGTTCTGTTTGAATGGTGATTGAAAATGGTTTAGGAGAATGAACTTATACTTTTCCATGCACATATTAACACATTTCTCGATCAACCTGTAAGTCTGCAATGATCCAGTCATCCATCTTTTTGGTGATCATCCAATATAATGTGTATAACCATGCCATCTCAGATATAGACACTAAACCAATCACATTTACTATTGATAAGCTTACATCAACTTATTTTGCACAAATAGGGGTTGTATAGATTTTTGTTTTATTTCTCCAAAGCTCCACCCAAGGCCATGCTTGGTCATTTATCCTGATGTAGAAATATTAGGCAAGGGTTTAGTATCATCTACTGATTCTCCCTAAACCTTAGTCTCACTTTGTTCCTTCAGTTTCCATACTTTACTACTTTCCTTATCTCCTACCTTTTTAAACATTTGATCAAACTGATCCTTATATTATTCCATGATCTTACTAACATCACCAACATTTTTCTTTATAACAATAGGTGTTGGTCTTTTTTTTCTTATAAATCCATTATACCTGCGAAAATTTTCTATATATGTCCTTGATTGTTACATTTATAGTATGTAGGAGATGATCTATTCTGATTAACCTGTAACCTGCAATTCCTTGTGATGTGCCCAAAGTTTTTGTACTTGTAACATGCAATCTTAGTTGCACTTCCCTCTCTGATATAATCTTGTTTAGTTCTAGATTGATAATGTTTTTTGCATTCTTCCTTCTTGTGCCTATATTCATAGCAATTAAAACAATAACCATAAAAGGGTCTATAAGGAGTCTTACCTCTGCAATTCCTCTTCATATGACTAACTTTGTTACATCCAAAGCATCTTCCTCAATAAGGTCTGATCTGTTCTCTAGGTTCCTCTCACTGATTGGGTGCCTCATATGTTTTACCTTCAGACTGTCTTTCTTGAGATTTAGAGCATTCTACTTTATAAAAACCAACTCCTATCACGTCACTTTTAAGTTTTTGTATTTCCCTCTATTCATCAATCTTGTCACTTCTTGCATGAAGTTTTTAAATGTGATTATTTTCTTCAACAAGTTCTCCCTTGATGATGTGGTTATATTTCTCTAATTCCTGATACTTGATTCTATAATCATCAAGTTTAAACTGCATCTTTCCCATCTATACATTTGCATTCTTCAAGATCTCTTCAACTCTAGTCTTTTCATATTTCTCTTGTTGAATTTCTTTATTCATCTAAATAGTAGTAACTTTTCATTCATGTTTCAACACTTCTTTGTCTTGTTCAAGCTATTTAATCTGATCAAATGAATCATTTTTAGATTCCTCATGTATCTTTTCCATAAGATATTTCCTTTGGTTCCTAGAAATTTCAAGTTGTTCCTTAAGCTTCTTTATGAAACCCTCAGCTCTTCTCAATTTGAATTTCAATTCAGCATTATCATCTTTTGCCTTATCAAGGTCTTCAAGTGCTACCTCAAAATTTTCTTCCAAACTACTTGAATCCATCTGGATCTCCCTCAGGTTGTTAGGCTTTCTCTCCAAGGGCCTCAATCTCTGATACCAATTGTTAGGATTAAGTAATACTAAGAAGGGGGTGAATTATTATTACAACACTTTAATTTCAAACTTAAGAAATTCAAGCTTAACCATGCAATTACTAAAAATAAGAAGAACATGCAAATAAAGTAAATAAATCATAACACCATGATTTTTTAATGAGGAAACCCTAGCCAAGGGAAAACCCCGGTAGGGATGATACCCACAAATAATGCACTAAGAGTATAGTATCCTTGTTAGGAGACCTAGCCCTATTAGGAGTTGAATATTACATTTAGTACATATCCCTATTAAAGGATAGAAACCCTATTAGGGATAATACAAGGAGTTCACTGCTCTTAGAATGCAAAACTATCTTTACAATGATTTGTGAAAAAGTGAACTATGCAAGTATCTATTATGTTTAAGTTTCCAAGTTATAGCACACAACGTACTCTATTTGATTCTAATATCACAATGCATCTATCTATTTTACACACATCTTTGCATCACAAAACATCTTCACATATATACTTGATCTCATATAACCTTTCCAGTCGACTCACAAATACATCACAAAATGTGTCCAACACATAATCAAATATCAAATACATAGTCAACGACCATACATCAACAAAGATAGGGTAGGACCCAAACTAAACCTAAAGTAGCACTTTTGGATTCCACATGTTACTCCCTTAAACATTGTAACCACTCATCTACTAATAAGTGGTATATGGATCCAAGTACAATTGTTAGATAATTGAGATGGGGGTGAATCAGTTAGTTCCAATTATCCTACAGTCCCAAATACTCCCACATGTATATAAAAACAATTTCAAACATATAAATCAACTTTGTGAAATATGAACTGTGATCTCAAACTTAATTTCAAACTTGTCTATTAACTCATCTATCAACTTATCTACCAAGTAGTAGTAAATCAATATTGTGATTACCGATCAATGCATATAAAGTAATGTGTAAAGAAAAATAATAATCCAACACATCCATACACATTAACACATAGATTTTTAACATGGAAACCCTGCTAAGGGAAAACCCACCTGGGATCGATAACCCAAAACAATTCATTCTTCTGAAGTGAGCTCGGTAAAGATCCAACCTCGTCTAGGACCGGTAACCCAAAATAATTCACTCTTCTGAAGTGAGCTCGGTAAAGATCCAACCCTGTTAAAGGATACAATGCACATTGTTAGCTGTGACCTGGTTAGAGGATATAGCACTAACATTTCTCCCTTGACCAATCATTCACTATGGGGTCAACAAGAAAATACTCAACATTCATTTGAGTCTCATAAAAAGACTGTTAAGTCCTACTCATTTAAGATATTTTTCTGTAACAATGGTTAAATTGATACAGTAATGATCTGATTCAAATACAACTCTATTTGCAGATTTTCATATCTATGCTAAGTACATAATACCCCTGATCAATAATCACTTCAGTCCCTCTGATTCTCTTGTCTCTTATATAGACATCATAACTCATTTAATTTCCATCCTTATATTTTTCCGCTTGATCTCCATCATTGATTTTTCTGCTTCATCCTTCCTCAACAATTATGTTAAAAACATGTTTCAATCTTCTTCATCCGATCATCTTGAATTTTCATAGTCATTTGTTCAACATAACAAACATTATCAATTACCTCAAAATCATAAACAATTTCCAGCTCAACATCTTAGTCAGCCACAGTTTGTTTTGCTTAGTCAATACTGTGATGCGTCGGTGATCCCTAGCTTAGTTAACACTATGCTCGGTATACACTATGTTTTCTCGGTGTCCACTGTTCCAACTTGGTGTATACATAACTCTTCATTTACCGACCGCATAAACTTTTTTATTCCAGATCTTCAATCCATAATAGATTTTTGTTACCATGATGATAACCAAATAAGTTGACATCAATGGCAATACATTAACTGATTAATGCCTATCATCAAATTAGTAACTCGGTTGATCATCAACTCAATAACTTCAAACATACAATCAGTTGTAGTTCATCAATCTCTCCCTTTGGCATTGATGGAAACACAATATGAAAATATCATAGAATACCAAACTTTAGTTCTACAACTATAGGCAAAATGTTGTAGCTCTCCCTAGCTTGTACATGTAATATGTTTAATCACTACACAGCATTGAAACTCACCATACAGACTTATTCTACAGATTTGACTTATTTCAATATTCTCTCCCTCAAATGGATAGATATTTCATTTATCTCCATTTCTCTTTTCTCCTTTTCCCCCTTGCAATGGATATATATTTCATTAAATCATATCTCCCTTTGATAGCAATGCCAAAAATAAAATATACAACTCTTCAGTAGCCAAAAATATCTCTGGGTTTGCAGTTCAGATCAGGTACCTTGTAGTTTACTGATATGTAATGTTGGTCCAGTTCTCATTTTGCATCAACATTATTGATATTCTGATAAAATATAGGTTGATGCAACCTCCTAGTCATCTTAGTGACCGATAGACAAGGAACGGACCCCTAGTCTACTCCTCAAGTACTCAAATGTATCCTTTGGTAAGGGTTTAGTGAATATGTCAGCTAGTTGTTCTTTTAATTGTACATATTCTAGTGTCACTTGTTTCTCTTGTACTTGTTCGCTAGTAGTGATACTTTACAGATATATACTTTGTTTTTGCATGCATCACCGGATTCTTAGAAATATTAATTGCACTAGTATTGTCACAATAAATTATCACTAGGTCAGTGATATCTTCATTCATACCTTTCAAAAGTTGTTTTATCCATGCAATGTTTGAACAGTTTGCAGCAGCAACAACATATTCTGCTTCTATAGTTGACTGAGATATGCCTCCTTTCTTTTTACTAATCCAACTAGTCTTTCTCCCACAAAGAATGGCCCACCAGTAGTGCTCCTATCATCAATGTTACCATCCCAATCAGCATCTGTGTAAAATTTTAGTTCAAACTTGCCATATTTCTTGTACCATAATCCATAATCTTTAGTGTTCTTCAGATATCTAAAAATTCTCTTTACAATAGTCATATGTGATTCTTTAGTATTAGCAGACAATCTTGCTACAATTCCAACTGTGTGAGCAATATCTGGTCTTGTGTGTACAACATACATCAATTTTCTAATCATAGATCTGTACAGTGTCTTATTTACCTCAGTTGTCTGATCTTCTTTTGTCAATTTGCATCCTATAGCCATAGGTGTACCGACTGGTTTTGAATCTTCCATTCTGAATGTCTTTAGTACTTCTTTGATGTACTTTGATTGAGTAATGTATATGCCTTCATCCTGTTGTAATATTTGCAATCTAAGAAAAAATTTGATCTCTCCAAACATTGACATTTCAAATTCTTTTCTCATTTCATCAACGAATGATTTACATAAGTTATCATTACCTCCAAATATAATATCATCAACAAAATTTTAGTAATAAGAATCTTATCATCAGTTCCCTCTTTTAAATACAAATTGTTGTTATCACTTGTTCTAACAAATCTAATACTGATAAGATAGGAGTATATTCTTTCATATCATGCTCTCGATGCTTGTTTAAGTCCATACAAGACTTTGTGCAACTTACATACCATGCTTGTCTAATTAGGATCAACAAAACCTTCAGGTTGTTCAATGTATACCTCTTCTTCTAGTATCCCATTCAGAAATGTAGATTTAACATCCATCTGATAAACTTTAAATCCTTTGTAAGCAACATATGCAAGCAATATTCTAACTCCTTCAAGTCTAGCAACAGGTACAAAATTTTCTCCATAGTCAATTCCTTCTTCTTGTGCGTACCCTTTGCATACTAATCTTGCCTTGTTTCGTGTAGCATTTTCATTCTCATTTAATTTGTTTCTGAATATCCATTTAGTGTCAATTACATTCTTATCACTCAGTCTCGGTACTAATGTCCATGTTTTTCTCTTCTGTATTTACTCAATTTCTTCATTCATTTCCTTAATCCAATCATCATTTGCAAGTGCATCTCTAACAATTTTAGGTTCAAATTCACAAATCAAACATGTGTTATCATTCAACTTACTTCGTGTCATCATGCCTGCTCTCTTATCTCCAATAATCTGATTTTGTGGATGATGTTTTCTTACATATTTTGCAAGTACAGGTTCAGTTCTTTGTTCTTCATTATGTTCTCCAGTTGGTGTATAATTATGATCTCTAGTTTCAACATCTCCCCGATTCTCTATTGGTGCATCTTGATGCTCAGTACCATTAACTTGTTGTTTGGTACTGTTAGGCATTTTCTCGGGAAAAGTGTTAGGACCTTCAATGTAAACAAATTTGTTGTAGTCTTCTGGTTCTCTTTTACTTTTAGCATCGTTCTTCTCAGCAAATTCATCAACTCTTACATTTTCACTTTCAATGATCTTGTTAGAAGACTTGTTCAAACATTTATAAGCTTTACTCTTAGTAGAATATCCTAGAAATATTCCTTCATCACCTTTTGAATCAAATTTCCCATTTCTATCATCTTTCAGAATATAAGATTAACTTCCAAATATTCTAAAGTAACTCACATTAGGTGTGTATCCATACCATAATTCATAAGGTGTCTTATTTGAATGTTTCTTCAGTTGTACTTTGTTTAATAAGTACACAGCAGTATTAAAAACCTCCCTCCAGTAAATTTGTGTAACACTCCTTTCAATCATCAACATTCTATCACAATCCACAATTGATCTATTTCTCCTTTGATCAATCCCATTCTGTTGTGGTGTCCTCGGTGCAGAGACCTGTCTCTTAATTCCATGCTCATTACAGAAGTTAGTGAAATCATCAAAAATAAATTATCCTCCTCTGTTTGATCTTAAACATTTCAGTTCTTTACCACTTTATTTTTCCACTTTAGCTTTGTACCATTTGAACATCTTAAATGCTTCAGATTTTTGTTTTAAGAACATGACGGTCATCATTCTAGAATATTCATCAAAAAATAAAATAAAGTATATGTCACCATAACTCTATTTTCTACTAGGTCCACATAAGTCGGTATGAACCAGTTCCAAAATAACATAAGATGAAATTTTTTTGCTCTTAAACTAGATTTTGACATTTTTCCTTTTTGACAATTCTTGCACATGACATGGTCAGGTTTAGATATGCTCGGTAAACCTCTTACTTTCCTTTTCTTACTGATCTTAACCATGTTGTCAAAATTCACATGACATAACCTCTTATTCCACAACCACACATCTTCATTTCTAGCCATCAAACAGGAAATTTCTACAGAGTCAAGATAGAATAGATTACCTTTTGATTGTTCTCCACTGTCGATCAACTTTCCTGTTTCATCATAGATTTTAAGAAATTCAAACTTTTCTTAATCTCTAGTCATAAAATGAGTACATCCACTATCAATAATCAAAACATCATTATTTCTAACTTTAGAAATAAGTGTCATTTCAACATACCTCTCATCTTCTTCTGAATATTCTTTCATAGCTACAAATATTGTCTCAATATCCTCATCAGTGTCAGTGTCGGTGTCTTCATCTTTATTTTCAACAATGTAACATGCTTTCTTTCCTTTATCTTTGTAATCTCGGTTACTCCTTTTGTCATAATGTTAGTTACTTATATAGTCATGATCTTCCTTTCTGCCATTAGATCTTTCATTGTTTCTTTCATCATTTTTCCTATTAGGGCATATGGCAGCAAAATGTCCAATTTATTTACAATTAAAGCATATTAAAGTTGTATGCATGATTTTGGGCACCTGCAGCTGCAAACACACACACTTCAATAGATCATTGCATGGTTATCTTAAATTGAATACAATATACAAGAGACTAACCTAAACCGATCTATTGCCTTCTAGTAGGTAGGAGTTTGAATCTTGCTCTCAGGTCATTTCAAGAAACTGTGACTACACCAGATCCTAAACAAAGGATTTTAAAGCTATATGATTGATCTAAATGAATATACAAATGCAAGATTGATCCCAAGCTAATTAGATTGATTTTTATGACACCAATTTGAAATGTTTTTGTTCTTTTTAAAGCACCAAATTAAAATGTACTCTAGATTATGGTTTGCATAATTGAAAGCAAACTAACAATTATTCAATCAAAAAGCTATGAAATGCTAAAATGTTTGAAAGCTTAAGAAATGAAAACTGCATAATAACATTAGCTAAAAACCGGTATCCTTTGTGAAGGAAACGAGGTTCTCTTTTATAGAAATCTCTCTCGAATTGACGGTCGAGATTGAAAGAAAAGAGTGGCTCAGATTCGATTTAAGAAGCACAATCCATGTGCAAGCAATTTGATTGGTTGAAAGACTCAGTCTTTTTGAAAACTTCCAAAATCATTTTCAGTTAGTAACTTTGTTTCTAAAATGATAAATAGTGGAGAATTAGTTAACTAAGTGGAACTGGATTGTTTCCAATTTGATACTTAGTTAACTAGGTTTGGTGATGTCATATGGATTTTTAAAGATTTAATTGATTTTAAATGCACATTGTGTTTTTATTATTTAATTTAATTCCCTTTTTTATTCAATTGACAAATTTGTAATTTTATTTAATTAATATATCAGAAATATCAATTAAATAATTAATATAAGGTTTATTTGTCAATCTATTGCATTTTTAGGAATTAATTAATTAATCAAGTAAGATGATCGATTAGGACCTGGGGTTTAGGTTAGATAAGTTTGAATTTGATAGATTGAGGAACTACCTGTTTGATTTAGGACTTAGGGTTTCTTGATTAATTTTTGTGATTGGGGGTCTAGGGTTTAGATGACCATTTTCATGTGATTGCAAAAGGTAGTTTACCTTTATATCTTCCTTTACCCTTATGCAACCTTATGGTCATTAATGTTTCAAGTTCATCAATTTCTCTCTCATCACTTTTATTGTCACTATCATTTCTTATCATGTGTTTGTTACTAGATTTACTAATTTTTAGAGATGACATAACTACAGACTCAACAGTAGGAACAACACTGTTGTAAAAATTGTTCAGCTCAAATGAAATCAGTCTACCAACTAGACTATCAATTGTGATATTATTTATAGGTATTTCTCTCATTTCATGTATTGTAGAGACTCTAATAGCATAAATAGGCAATAAAATTTTGAGAATCTTACTTACAATAGTGTCTTCATCAATAACTCCACCTACTCCATGAATAGCATTCACAACCTCCTTGATTCAGTTACTAAACTATGATATGTTTTCTCCTTCTTTCATTCTCATGTCATCAAAGTTTCCTCTTAGACTTTCAGCTTTAGCTCTTTGCACATTTACATCTCCTCCATGAACTAGTGTGGGCGTGTCCCACATTTTCTTGGAAGTTGTACATGTCTTGACATCTTCAAATTCAGCATCAAATAGTGAAGAAGAAAGATCTATCATCATAGTATTGTGTTCATGTCTTTCTCTCAGCTGATAAATGTTCAAAGTTCCAATGGGTAAGGTGAACTCAATATACAGGTGTACGCCTCTCTCTCCGGTCCCCACAGCTTTCCAAAGGCGGGGGTTAGTAGCAAAGGTTCACAAATGAATGCAAATCAAGTATACAATGACTACTAAATGAATAATACAAACGTGAGCAATAAAATGTACAAGCAAGAGAAAGGAAGACAAATAAATGCAAACCCCACAATGCTTGAAGCTTCTATTGTCTCTCTCTACTTCTTTCGAAACGTTGTTCTTGATGCTCAGTATTGGCGGGGCAGCGTCTATGACTTGAGAAGCATTGAGAATTTGATAATTGAAATGTGTGTGTGTGATCGCAAGATGGCTTGAATGCTAGAACCAAACTGACAGAGTAATGGTGCACGAGAAATTGAAATCCTGAATCCTTCAAATGGTTATGAAGGATTTATTATATAGGAATTGGTGATGAAATGAACGGTTGAGATCAATCCCAGAGATGGGGGGATGAATGGTTGAGATCAAAAGGAACAAGAGAGGTCCTCAGTAAACTCCACCTCTTCATTTGGTAAAGAGAAGATAGGGTTTGGTTAACTAAAGAGCTATTTATGAGTTACCTTTTTGAATTGAAGAGGTGGGTGAAGTTACCCATGTGGACTGGAGAGATGGGTGGAGTAACTCATGGGATTTGATTAGAGTTATCTCTTTGAAGATAAATGAGTATTTAATTCATTTATTTATTAATTGTTTTCAACATGTGAGATAATTGAATTCTTTTTTATTAAGAATTACTTTATTTGATGAAATTAAATTAATTTAATT
>MU225553.1:2790790-2811156 GCA_018584345.1 Thuja plicata
TGATTTGGGGAATGAATTTAGAGGAAAAAAGATGATTAATTAATGATTAAAAAACCATTAATTAATAGATGAAAATTAGTGTTTTTAATGTAAAGTCGCAAGCCTGTCCATTTTAGGGTGTCTACAACATGTATTGTGTGACATCATTTCCAATCCCTAACAAATATAGTCTCATTATTCTCTTCCATGTTGAGAAGTTGTCCTTGTTCAGCTTAGGCACATCTTTCTTATACATATTGTGATCTTTTGTTGGAAAGTAATCAATTTTTTGTAAATATGATTTACTTTTTGGTTTTCATTTATGGAAACACATATGGGTTTCAGACCAATTTCAGAATAGATAAGTTTTGGTGATTCAAAAATCGACTAAGTGTAGAAACATAGATACAGAAGTGTTTTGGGTGTCAAAGATTGAGATAGATGATTTATGGAAAGCAATCTTAGAGGAAGATAGTATGGGGTATGTATGACCTCCATCTAAGATCGATTTTTTTTGGTTGAGTCTATGGTGAGTTAGACAGAATTGAAGACAGACAGATTGCAGTAGAACAACGAAATAGAGCAGTTTGACAGTAGCGAAGATTGAGGGAGTATGGCTTGGACTCCAGGAAATTAAAGTTGTATTTTGGTTGTTGATAGCCTACACATTGACTATTCAAGAGTGTTGAATATGAATTTGATATTTTCTATATTAAATGTATTGTGTATTGAAGGCTGACTTTGTAATATTTGTAATATTCATTTTGAGAGTCGACTTTGTAAAGTTGTGAGATATATATGTAAGATCTTTTTGGTAAAGATTGTATGCAGTTTGTAATAGTTATTTGGAAGGGTAGATATGCGAATGACAGAGTAGAGAATGACAGAGATCACTGAAGAACTATAAAGGAACTATCAAAGCATTAGCGATGCTTTTTTTTGTTCATGACTGAGAACTTTTGTAACTAAATTATATTGTAAGAGTTGTAAGTTCAGTTGGCCCCTAACAGGGTGTTGTGAACCTTTAACAGGGTTGTTATTCCTCTAACAAGTAAATGTACTATGTAATATTCAGCTCCTAACAGGGCTAGGTCTCCTTATAGGGACATTATACTTTAGTTCATGCTTGTGGGTACCATCCCCACCGGGGTTTTCCCTTGTCCAGGGTTTCCTTGAAAACAAATATGGTGTTATGAGTACTGTGTCATTTACTTATGTTCTTTACTTTACTTCAAATGTATGATTAATAATTCATTGGTTGAAGAATTTATCAAAGTGCTACTATACTGATTCACCCCCCCCTCTCATTATAATCCAATCCTAACAATTGGTATCAGATATTTTGGCCCTTGGAGAGAAAGCCTAACAGCTTGAGGGAGATCATAATGGATTTGGACAGTTTGCAAGAAAACTTTGATGTTGCACTTGAAGACCTTAATAAAGAAAAAGTAGAGAATGGAGAATTGAGATTCAACATGCAAAGAGCTAAGAAATTTATTAAGAAACTCAAAGAACAGCTTGAGATTTCTAGAATTCAAAGAGAAGATCTTGTGGTCCAGATAAAAGAAGACTCGGATGAGGAAAATTCAGATCAGGTGTAGCAACTAAAAGAAGAGATTGAGACTCTAAAACTTGAAAATAAGTCTATGGCTAAAGAAGTATAGATGCAAAAGGATGCTAAGAAGAAAGTTGAAGAAACCTTAAGCAGTGCATTGAATCAAATGAAGGATGAGGATGACAACTACAAGAACAAATACCTGGAATTGGATCAATACAATCAGATTGTGAAAGGTGAACTAGTTGAAGAAAAGAAACACATTGACAAAATTCATACCAGCAGTGATTCAATTGATGAACAACTAGACAAACAGAAACCTAAAGGTGATATGACTAGTATTGGCTTCAATGAAGCTGAATGTTCAAAGAATCAGGAAGAGAAATCAAATGAGAAGATTGATGTTGAGAAACCATCTATTGAATAACCTAAAGAGAAGATCAGACCTTTTAGAGGTAGATGCTTTGGTTGCAATAGATTTGGACACATGAAGAGAGACTGCAGAGGTAATGCCCCTTTTAGAACTTTTTTTGGTTATTGTTTTAACTATAATGGATATGGGCACAAGAAGATAGAATGCAGAAAACCTAATCAATCTAGATATAGAAAAGACAATGGAAGAGAACCTACAATGAAACCTACTTGCTACAAATGTAATAACATTGGATACATTACGAAGTACTGTAAGTTACAAGTTAATCAAAAAATAAGACCTCCTATATGTTACAAATGCAATAATCCATGACATATAGCAAATTTTTGTAGGTATAATGGAGTAGATAATAGAAGAACACCACCTCCTATGAATTCACAGAAGAATGGAAATGAAACTGGCAAGAGTGTTTCAGATGTGAAGAATGATTTTGAAAATTGTTTTAAGAAAGCAAAAGATAGAGATAGTGGTAAGATTTGGAAGATCAAAGGAAAAAGTGAGACGTCAGTTTAGGGAGAGTCAGTAGATGTTATTGGATTTTTTCCTGATGGTAGCAAGACAGAATCGACCTAATTGGTCGATCATGGCCTTAGGGGGAGCATTGGATATAGACAACAGATTATATCCTGCCCCAAAATTCATGGATTGAGCTCATGTGAGCTTGGGTATAAGCTTGGATGACATCATGAAGTATATACCTAAGAGTGCACCATCATTCAACTTGTATATTTTGTTCATGAGATCTAGCAACCGACTGGACAGTATAAAGTGAAAATGAAAGTTATAACCTAACTTGTATAAAGTACCATTTGATGACCTATCTATTCACCATTTGACAAAGAGTGAGCTTAGGAGATCAGAGGGTAGAAGCATTTAGACTATTCTACATTTGTCGTGCGTGATCAATTGGAGCATAACACTCAGATTTCAGTGAAAGAAATGTATTTTACATCATCTAGCTATGGATGCACCCATCATTTTTGATGTTGTTGATCTTCCTAGATAAAAATTAAAGAAACATACGCATAATTCTTGTGAAGAGGATCCAGAAGGAGCATTTTCACAAACCCCACATGGTGTATTGCACGTAGAAGACATTAGGGCTTACATACATTGTAAGTATGATACATTGGGAGACAATGAAATATTCACTGAAATAGAAAATATGACTAAAAAAGGAATCATGAAAGAAGAATTCAAACACATTAGTTAGTTGAGCATAATGAAGATTATGGATTTATGCCAATTTGATGAAGATTAATGGTTTAAGATATTGATGAGCAGGGTTCATGATCATTTCATATGGATTGGTGACCAGCCTATGAAGATTTGTAGTGACCTAATTCATGAGATCACTGGATTAGACAACACTGGAGATATACCTATTGCAGAGAAGCATGTGAAAAAAGAATTCAAAACCCTAACACATTCTAAATGGGACAGAAGGGAAATGACAGTAAATGATATCTTTTAGCAAGATGTGAGATTGATTGTCATGATACTCGGATATAAATTCTACTATAGTAGCAGACCTAACTTAGTATCTGCTGGATTAATCATGATGGCATGGAGAATGGTGAAGGAAAACATAAAATATAACTTATGCAAAGTTTTGGCTCAACAATTTTTTGAGAATGTGAAGCTAGTGAAGAAGGATAGAACTAAAACTTTTAGATTTGGTTCATTTTTTATGCATATGTTCATTCATATTGAGCACAAATTTCCTGGTTTACATCCTAGTGGTTGGAAGTCTAGAGTACCTATTGGCATACTGATTTCACAGAGTTACAAAAGAGAGAATGCTACTTGGGTAGATGGATAACTATTTTCTATGATCAAAATTCTACAGAAACATATGAAGACAAGATACAAATTACATAAGGACATTGTGTAAAAGTACAAGGATGCAATTTGTTTCATGGTTGAAACTGATTGTGTATGTTTTGAAGTAGTTACACCTAGAAATAAGTGGTGTTACCCCATGGGCTATGAAGTGAGTTTTGAAGTACTTACCATGCAATTAGAACATGTTCTTATATCAAAAGTTGATACAACAGAAGAATGATGGGGAAATTATGAAGAAAAGTTAGAAAAGGTGAAAGAGGAACAGTCTAGAGGACCGAGGAAAAGGAAAATTGCTAACCTTATTCATGATTGTGTTATCAAAGCTGGACTGACAGAAGAGGAATTGAAAGAAGTCAAGAAGAAGATGAGAGAGAGATCTCTTGGAGTAGCAAGTGGAAGTACTAATGCCCCTTTCACTCATGAGGTAGTTATGGTAGATAGTCCACCTCCTCCACAACAAAAAATAGAGCAAGCAAAGGATGTCACTCCTAGAGTTACAAGATCAAGTAAGCTTAAATCACCTAAAGAGCAAAGCACAGCATGAGAAGAGAAAAAAATAGAAAATCAATCATGGAATCCTGACATGAAGATGATAGAAAAGAGAGCAATAGAACAAGGTAAATTGGTCTCAATTGACAAATACTATGACAGGTATGAGGAATCAGATAAGCTAAAGATTGAAGACATTGTGATAGAGCATTTTCTTACTTTCAAGAAGACTCTTTTAGAAATTGAAGGAAGTATACCTACAGAATTGTATGCAAAATTGGAGAACAAAAAATACTTGGCACAGATTGAGGATGATTATATCAGAAATAAGGAAATTGAGAACATGCTTCCTGTGATATCAATCCAAGAAAGGGATAGAATTTATAAGGAACTAAAACCTCTACTAAGGACCAAGGTGAGATTATTACAAATCATGGCTAGGAAATATGATGAAGTCACTGAGGAAACTCAGAAGGCATTAGAGAAGATTATAATGAGTTCTACTTCTAGCAATCCCTCACCTCCTAAGACCACATCACCCACACAATTGGGAATGGGTAAGAGATATAAGGAGACAAAGACATGTACTGAGAAGAGAAAAGCAAATCCTCCACTAGATTTCTATGTTTCTGGTGTAGCAGTAACTCTTGACACATCTCAAGATGAGAAGGACCCTTTTTCAGGGAATATGGATACTTCTGTGGCAGATGAGGCAGAACAAAAAATGGAAGAGGAAAAAAAGAAGGAAGTAGAGTAGAAGGAAGAAGAAAACAAGATAGATAGGAAAGAGGATGAAAAGAAAGAGGTAAATACATCATCCATTTCATTGTTGGCAAGCAGTGATATAAATGTTGACAGTATGGATGAAGTAGAGCTAGTAAAATTGGCATTTAATCCCTTAAACAAAGAAAGGGAGAGATAATAATAGAAAGGAGACAAGAAGGCAAAATTCATTACAAGAGTAATTGATAATGTTAACAAATTGCTTCCAACACCTATTGTTTTCTAGGATAAAGATGACATTGAGAATCTGAGAATCACACTTGATGAATTTGATGTACACTATGAGAACCTACTAAAGATATCAAAAGAAAAGGTAGAGAAGACTTACTCTGAGAAGAAGCTAACAGAAATCTGCAAATCTATTACATGGGATTTAGGCATTTTAAATACTTTCTTGAAAAATGCAAGAAGTTGCATTGGGAATGGGAGAAAATTATTTAGTCATTGTATGAATCCTATAAGGCATATTCAGAATGTAGAAGACATTATTGCCAAAGAGAGAGAAACTATGAATAGTATGATGGGTGGTTGTGAAACATCTTCACAAGCCACAATAGAGCTAGTAAAAGAGGTCACAAGGATTTTGGCTAAAGTCAGTGTACGGATAATGAGAAAGGGAGAGTATTGACAAGGTTCAATTTACTGAAAAGTTTTACCACTCCTAAGTTATCAATACTTGAGGTTCATCTCTTAGACTTGGAGAAAGTGACAGATTCACTGGATAAATATTTTCCCATTGACTTGAAAGAAGCTGAGACCACATCATTTGCACTGAATGGCTTAATTCACATTAGCCAAAAAAATTTCAAGACATGGACTGCAGAAGTGAAGATCTTGGAAGATTCCTTTCAAGATATCTTGAAACTGGTGAGCAAGAATTAAAACCTTTTGTTATATATGCACCTTTTTCATTTTTGTCAAAGGGGGAGAAGAGAAGAAAAAATATATATATAGATAGATATAATATAGAGAAGAAAAAGATAAGAGAAAAGAAAAAAAATATTATAGAATAGTTGGAACACTTATTCATTTTTTTTTACAAGTATTGTCATCAATGCCAAAGGGAGAGATTGTTGGCAAGTAATCAATTTTGTGTAAATATGATTTAATTTTTGGTTTTCATTTATGGAAACACGTCTGGGTTTCAGACCGATTTCAGAATAGATAAGTTTTGGTGATTCAAAAATTAACTAAGTGTAGAAACAGAGATACAGAAGTGTTTTGGGTGTCGAAGATCGAGATAGATGATTTAGGGAAAACAAGATTAGAGGAAGACATTATGGGGTATGTATGACCTCCACCTCAGATCAATTTTGTTTTGGTTGAGTCTGCGGTGAGTTAGACAAAATTGAAGACATACAGATTGCAACAGAACAACGAAACAGAGCAGTTTGACACTAGCAAAGATTGAGGGAGTATGGCTTGGACTCTAGGAAATTGAAGTTGTATTTTGGTTTTTGATAGCCAACACATTAAATATTCAAGAGTGCTTAATATGCATTTGATATTTACTATATTAAATGTATTGTGTATTGAAGGTCGACTTTGTAATATTTGTAATATTCAGTTTGAGAGCCGACTTTGTAAAGTTGTGAGATATATATGTAAGATCTTTTTGGTAAAGATTGTATGCAGTTTGTAATAGTTATTTGGAAGGGAAAATATGCAAATGACAGAGAAGAGAATGATAGAGATCATTAAAGAACTATAAAGGAGCTATCAAAGCATTAGCGATTCTTTTTTTTGTTCATGACTGAGAACTTTTGTAATTGAATTATATTGTAAGAGTTGTAAGCTCAGTTGGCCCCTAACAAGGTGTTGTGAACCTTTAATAGGGTTGTTATTCCTCTAACAAGGAAATGTACTATGTAATATTCAGTTCCTAATAGAGCTAGGTCTCCTTATAGGGACATTATACTTTAGTGCATGCTTGTGGGTACCATCCCCACCGGGGTTTTCCCTTGGCCATGGTTTCTGTAAAAACAAATATAGTGTTATGAGTACTGTGTCATTTACTTATGTTCTTTACTTTACTTCAAATGTATGATTAATAATTAATTGGTTGAAGAATTTATCAAAGTGCTATTATATTGATTCACCCCCCCCTCTCAGTATAATCCAATCCTAACATCTTTAGCTTAAGTCCTTTAAAACTTTCCTTCTAAGCACTGTATGCGCTGATACCAATTTTTAGATAACTGAGAGGGGGTGAATCAGTTATTTCTAGTTATCCTATAGTCCCAAATACTCCCAGATGTATATAACAATAATTTCAAACATATAAATCAACTTGGTGAAATATGAACTGTGATCTCAAACTTAATTTCAAACTCATCTATTAACTCGTCTACCGAGTAGCAGTAAATCAATACTGTGATTACCAATCAATGCATATAAAGTAATGTGTAAAGAAAAATAAAAATCCAACACATCCATACACATTAACACATAGATTTTTAACATGGAATCCCTGCTAAGGGAAAAACCACTTGGGACCTGTAACCCAAAATAATTCACTCTTCTGAAGTGAGCTTGGTAAAGAGCCAACCCTGTTAAAGGTTACAATGCACACTGTTAGGTGTGACCTGGTTAGAGGATTTAGCACTAACATTTCTCCCTTGACCAATAATTCACTATGGGGTCAACAAGAAAACACTCAACATTCATTTGAATGTCATAATAAAGGTTGTTAAGTCCTACTCGGTTAAGAGATTTTTTTGTAACAATGGTTAAATTGATACAATAATGATCTGATTCAAATACAACTCTATTTGCAGATTTTCAGATCTATGCTAAGTACATAATACCTCTGATCAATAATCACTTTAGTCCCTCTGATTCTTCATACTCTGTTCTACTCAATAAATACTCTTTTATGTTTCTCGGTGTTGTCTGCAGAATTGCTCGGTTCTATCTTCAACCAGTTTAATCAATCATGCATGAAGTTAATCTATTTAGCAATATGCATGTATGATTCATAATGAATCTATTGTCTCTTATATAGGCATCATAACTCATTTAATTTCCATCCTTATATTTTACCGCTTGATCTCCATCATTGATTCTTTCCGCTTCACCCCCCTCTCAGTTATCTAACATCTATTCCACACACATCTTCGCATCACAAAACATCTCTGTACATATATACTTGATCTCATAACCTTTCCAGTCAGCTCAAAAATACATAAAAAAACATGTCCAACACATAATCAAATATCAAACATAGTCAATGGTCATGCATCAACAAAGATAGGGTAGGACCCAAACTAAATCCAAAGTAGCACTTTTGGATTCCATGTGTTACTCCCTTAAACATCATGACCACTCATCTACCCTGTTACACTGTCTTTGCATAACCATATCATGTTATAACTCTCTCTAGTCAACTCTCAAATGCAAGTGAACTTAACTGAATGTCTACTACCTCTCATAATACCTTCCTCTAAGATCACATGACTTAGTTATCACATACTGTTCTCACCAGGCAAAAATATACAACTGTACCATGTCAACTATTTCCTATGCTTAGTCATTTTTCCAAATAGAATATCCAAAACTGGATTGTACTCCAAGAAACCATGCCAATAAGTAGTTTTTCCATAAATAAAAACCTTTATGCCATCATCAATCCATTTTCCATTAGTAAGATAGCATGGCTTTAGCTGGGACTTAGTGAACATACAGTGCTTGCCCATTTTAAGCACATGTTCCTAGGTTAACAAGTAAATGAGCCTTCTACATGAGAAATATATCTTCTTAGCCTGGATGTTCAATCCTTGAGTTGATTTCTAAAACCTAGTTATTGCTCTAATTGGGAAGTCAAAAAATAATATTGGTCATTTTGCATCAAGATATCCTGAAAGAGTTTCTAAAGTCAAGCCTAGGAAATATCAATCTAGATATCAGAAGAAACGTTATTATGTTTCTAATGAAAGTGTGATTGATGAAGAATCAGAGAGAGAGGGTAAAAGTGATGATGAATGGGGATTTATTTCTATCAAGGAAGAATATCCAATGCATAATATGAATGTGGAAAGATCTTTGGCCACACATGTTGAGGAGAAAGATGAATGAGTTATTGACAGTGGATGTTCACATCATATGACTAGAGACAAGAGAAAGTTTGTGGAATTGGAAAAGTATGATGGTGGTGTAGTAAGATTTGAAGATGATACACCTTGTCTAATCCATGGAAAAGGATCCATTACTCTTGATGGTAAGAACAACACTATTGATTTTTTTATGTTGAATTTCTAAAGCATAATCTTTTGAGTGTTGGACAACTAGTTGATAAAGGTTATGATCTACATTTCAAGAATGGCAAGTGCGAAACCATTGGAAGTTCAGGAAATGAAATTGTATTAGGTACCAAGACTAAAGGTAACATTTTTCATTTGAATAGTGCTGAGAAAAGATGCTTGATTTCTCAGATTAATGATTGTTGGTTATGGCATAAGAGGATGTGTCATGTGAATTTTGATAACATTATGAAGATAAGTGTTACTAAGGTAGTGAGAGATCTACCTAAATTATTGAAGCATGCTAATGCTATGTGTAAGGAATGCCAGATGGGTAAGACAACTAGATCTACTTTCAAGAGAAAAAATACAAATTTCAAAAGGATTGTTAGATCTTGTGCATACTAATTAATGCGATCCATCTATAACTAGAAGTTGCCATGGAGACATATATTTCATATTTTTTGTTGACGATTATTTAAGGATGATGTGGGTTACTTTCTTGAAGGGAAAATATAAATCTTTTGAAAAATTTAAGATCTTTAAGGCTATAGCTGAGATAGAGACATGTATGAATATTAAGTGTCTAAGATCTGATAGAGATAATGAATTCACGTCAGGTGAATTTTATGCTTTTTATGAAAAACATGGGATAAAGAGGTAGACATCTACACCATGAACCCCATAGTATAATGGTGTTTCAGAGAGAAGGAATAGAACAATTCTAGAAACTACAAGGACAATGATCATTAAAGGAAATGTTCCTCAGATCTATTGGAGAGAGATAGTTAGAACTGTAGTTTATACATTGAACCGAGTGCAAATAAAATGTGGAACTAGTAAGACTCCTTATGAACTATGGTATGGTAATAATTATACTGTGAAATATTTTATAATCTTTGGAAGTAAATGTTATATCAAAAGAGGTAAAGACTTAGGAAATTTTGATCCTAGAAGTGATGAAGGTATCCTTCTTGGTTATTCTACTAAGAGCAAGGCATACACGTGCTACAATAGAAGGTTGAGAAAGATTGTTGAGAGTAAATGTAAGAGTTGATGAAAGAAATTAGAGACAATATATATCTTGTGCATATGATTCAGATGATGAAGATTTCAGTGCAAATTAGGGAACACAAACTCAATCACAAAATAAAAGTTTTAAATTGTTCTTAGAGTTCATGATGATGATGATGATGACAAAGTTCATAATGAAGAAGACACTCAAGAATTGGGTATTCATGAAAATATAAAGACTCCAAGGTATTTAAGGATAAATCATTCTAAAAATTAGATTATTGGTGATAAGAATCAAGGTGTAGAAGTTAGAGATGAGATTTATTTGATTTCAAAAGTTGAACCTAAAGATGTAAATGAAGCATGTAAAGATAATAGTTGGGTGAAAGATGTGGAAGAACAATTAGATCATATTCATAAGAACAACACATGGATTCTAGTTCCTATGCCTAAGGATAAGAATGTGATAGACCTACTAAATGGGTTTTCATAAACAAATTGAATGAGGATGGTGAAGTTGTGAGAAATAAAGCTAGACTTATTTGCAAAGGTTACTAACAAATGGAAGGTATTAATTTTGAAGAAACTTTTAGTCCTATTTCTAGAATTGAGACTGTTAGATTATTTATTGCTTGTAAGGACCAACCATGTCCTTAAATAGAATAACAGTTTATAAGAAGATAACAATAACATATTAGAGCAGAGTAGTCAAAACTATTTTTTTTATACTTTCCAATTTTAGTTAATGATTATTCAAGAGATATAACTCTCTTTTCACAAGAGAGACAATATAAAATAGCCAATCTGGGCTCTTATGTCTTGGGACATAAGGTGATCAATTTGGATCACACCTCTATTCATATAGAATAGGAAAACATAAGAGACCTTTTCAAATTGTACCTCTACTCATACATGGCAGGAATTAATATTAGTAATTTAGAAGTTGTACCTCCATCCAAACAGGATGGGATTATAAGAAGCCTTCTCAGATCATACCTCCATCCATACAGGGTAGGATACAATGTAAGTGATCTAGAATCTGTACCTCCATCCACCCGAGATGGGAATTAATATGGATATTATTTCTCTACTTCTCTGATCAGAGTCTTTTCACTCTGGTGCCCCCCGGGGTTCGAGTAGCTTGCAAGGTATTCCATAGTCTTCCCAGGACTATTCCAAGGACCTTTGCAAGGTTACAAAAATAGGATTTGCACCCTCCCTTGGATTTCAGTCCTTTAGCCAAGTGCTAGATAATTGAGAGTAATTTAATTCCTATACCCCCTCTCAGCTTTCAGGCATCCGGCCGGATGTAGGTACCTTCCTGAGAATCATCTTTTTAAGTTTTGTAAATTTTAGAATTTATGATATGAAAATAATTGAACTACCACATAACTATTTTTGAGGCACCTGTGCACTGGAGGTATCCTTCATCTCCAAGCATCCTACATACCTGTATCCACGAGATCAAGGCCCTTGGAACTCGCACTCTCTAACAATATGTAGTTCTAGTTGAACTATGTTTATGAAGTTGAAATGAGAACACACCCTAGTAGGGTATTTAATTGATCCTGAACAACTCTTCATTGGTTGACACCCACTCGAGCATGTCCAGTGGATCCTATATCATCTAACACAACACTTGAAGTGTTTGTCATATGGTTAAAATTAAAATGTGTCTTTAGAGTTTTCCTATGCACATAAGTCATATTTTCCTCTCCTCTTAAGGTTGTTCCAATTTCCTTTAGATTAATGCTCTACTAATTTAATGAAAGACACTAATTCAGATACTGCAATGTCCAAATGAAACTATTCAGGGTTTTGGACAATGTTGTAAGACAAACTTCTCACATTTACATAGGAATGACTAGTCCAATTTTCTTTGACAACTAGTAAGAATGAGCATTTAAATTTTAGAGAAGTAATATAAGGACAATCCCTGTTCCAAGTTTTCAAAATAGAAATAGGAGTGCACATTAATTTAAGAACAACATAATAAGATCAAATCATTTGAGAACAATAGTATAATAACAAACTCTTACAATACTTTCTTATTTTATACTACAATCTACCATTAACAAGGAAGAGTGTGCAATAACTATGTTATATGATTTCTTCAATTAGGTTTTACGTAAACAAGAGCATATAATGATAATAAATATTATAGAATACAGTACTCCAGATTATAAACTATAAATATACAACAGATTTCCCTAGGTCTCTAAGAACTTAATGGTGTGTTTGAGCTGATAATAACTAAATATTTTAATACATAGTATAACAAATTTAAAGCATTGAATGACAAACATACAATCACCCTAGCAGAAACCTCAGCTAATTATGGATTGAGTAGCATCTAAGTACTAGAAAAACTAGAGTCATAGCATAAAATATGTAAGGTCTGAGCCATTATATTATTTTTTGGAAGAATAACCATCTATCTTTTTAATCATCTAAGTTAGAAACTAGAGACAACAGGTCATTAAGACAATATAGAAGGGCCAATTGATACAAGCATAAATATCTAACAGTATGATAGGAGGAAGGCGACTAGTTTCACCCTCTAATCTGTGCTTCATAAAACTGATATATTTGTTACTGTATTAGGGAGAAGGGTTCCAAATATTATTTTCAGAGTTATTTTTTTGTAATAACAACTTTCAAATCAAGGTTGTAAATTTTTGCTCACATAATGGCTTCCCTTTAACTTTGGAATCTAATGAATAATCACCATAACAGAGTCATTTATAACAGTAGAAAAAAACAAATTGGGGTTTTCTAGAAAGTTAGAGAATGTTTGAGCATCACTCAGTGTTCTGAAAATTGAGTCTTGAGTTATTAAACAAACATACCTGGTGTGTGCTGAAGGATGGAGAATCCTTTACTCACTGTGATCATTGTTCCCTTCTCTGTTTCTAAACACAGATTCCTCTCCCCAAAAATGATGGCTCAAGATCCATGCAAGAGAAAAATTTGCAGCCACTCTCCCCCAAAATGATGATTCAAAACTCTATTTATAAAGTCTCTAGTTGGTGCTAAAAGTGGCGGTTTCCCTTCCAAAATGTCTAAAGATGAACTTAAATCTGATTCTTCCCAATTAAGAACAACCCACATTGGCTATAGAAGTCAGTTCTCACCTCTCTGCTAGCCGCGTGTACCATTGATGCAACCTCACCATTCAGGTATGGACGTGTATGCAGCTCAAGGCCTTCGCACCATATTTGCCAAAACAAATACATGTTTGGCTCCTTTGGCATATATATAACGTGAATTTTTTACAATACATGAAGTCTCTTTTATTCAAATTGACCAACATGTATTTTGAAACTATTTACCGTATGCCTTGCTCAATAATTTGGGCAAACATTTATAAATGTTTCAAATGATTATATTAAGATCACATTTCTCTAATAATATTTTAATACATCATGTCTTTATTGTCTCAATATATTAATAATATATTAATATCCTATTATTATTATATGTTTTTATTTTATATTATTTTTAACTCTATTTTATTCTTATCATTTAATAATTATATTATATGTTTATATCTTATTTATTAAGGGTTACATGGTTTATTTATTTATTTTAATACTCATTTATTATAAATTTTATTTTTGCTTAACATTATTATATATATTATCTAATAGTTATGTCTTATATTATTAAGTGATCTTAGTATTTATTCTATTTATTATTTTAATATTTATTTATTTACTTATAATGCCTAATGATTATATTTAATATTAATTATTTGAACGTCTAGTCTAATTTTATAAATAATTACTCATAATATTCGATGGATATTTGAAATTGACTCCAAATTGGGAACCTAGTTAATACATAGAACACAAAATAGTTCAAATCGAATTATTTCAATAAACATCGTTTAAAAGAAATAAATCTTAATTAGAATCATGTATAACACATTAATGTACTTGTCAAATGCTAATAGATGAGCATAATTAAGGTTAGCCTATAGAGGGGTCGTGACATTGCTTATGCTACTTATAAGAAATTCAAATTATATAAGATGGATGTTGTAATGCCCAACTTTTAAATGCTAGATTGGACATTACACAACATACTTATTCTACACCAAGCTAACCATTTTGCAATTTTTTTTAAAAATAACATACCATTTTAACTAAATCAGCAATTCATGATTCTACTAAATATAATGTTTGTCTATAATAAAAGAAGGCAATGGAGCAACTTTAAACAATATCATTTCATAGTATTCAAATGACAATCATACGGAGATGTTGCATACCCGAGTTTTTTCTTCCTTGCCTTTGTATCATATTCTCCTTGCCTCTCTATTTCCTGCATCTGTATATATTGCTACACAACTAGATGAATGATATAAAATTCATTGATGATTACATACATGATCGTAAGATAAGCTACATCAATATCATAGCGAAATCAATCATAAGCTATTTGAAACTAGTTTCGTAAAGAGATGCAAACTAAGAAAAATATTGGTAAGGGGTGGAAAGATAAAGGAAGAACTCAAAAGTACAAGACCTAAGGGCCAAACCTAATGCCTTGGGGGCTCATCGTAGATGGCCTTGCCTACGTAACTCGTAGAGACATCGTACTTCAGATTTAACTTTAAAATTAGTCTTTTAAATAATATTAGAAGTGGGTTTGCAACCCTTTCTAGGGTCTAGTTCCCTAGAGAGTTTCTTTCATCAGATGTCTCCATCATAGGTGAAAGAGGGATGAAGTTTTCTTGGTTTATTTGATAACTTGGCTCTATTTTCATCAATTTAGGTAGAGTAATATTCCATCATTTATAATCTTACCACATCCATTAATGCCAATGTCACTCTTAATCAAAAGATGATTGACATTCATAGTTATTCATATCTATGGCCACCATACCATTCATGCTTGCTAAGATTTCTTGTAGCCTTAAATATTTCCCACGAGACTATTTTAAGTTTAAATGAAGAATTCAATTATTTGAACATAGTAATTACCTTCAAAAAAAATGTTTAAGATGTCATTGTAATCATAAACCCACATAATTAGTCAATATAAGAAGGCTAAGAAATGTACTACACTTGCAACCATTCAGTGATAGAAAATAAGGTATAGTGACAAAATAAGAATCAATGACCAAACAATTATAATGACAATCTATGAACCCAGTAGATACCACATAAAATTGACCCAATTATTGGCAATCAACTATTAATCTCATAACCCCATTACAATATTCAACCTATAAAATAATGTTTTAATTAAGAAAAAAATTATGATCTTACTTACTTTTGACTATCTCATTATTTACCTAAAAATACAAATAATTTATACTATCTAAGAAAATAAATGATATAAGTGTAATACCTTTAATCCCATAATTATTCAAGAACATTGATTTTTATCAATTGAATTTAAGATTATTATATAAGACCTTTTGAAATTATTATCATTGTCAATGATATAATTATATGTACTCCTATACAGTTACTCTGCATCATTAGGGTGAGGATTAGTCTACTTAAGTGTGTTAATGAGTACATATTCTGGAAATAAAATCTGCAAAAGGATTTCTCGTATAAAAGACACCAAAAATCCCGTCTATGTCCTCTTTAACCACATGCATATGTTCCAACTTACACTATACATTTATTATTTAAATCATCTACATAAAATGATTATATTGTTTTTTTTTGTTTTCTTCCCATAGATGACCGTATTCATGATTAGATATTTGTTGGTAAGCACAACACATGGATTGACTAAGTATCTAGTTTAAGATCCATATCTTAAGCAAAGGTGAGAACCAAAGGTGGAATTTAACCTATCTGTCATCACCCAATACCATCCAAACTCAAGGCCGAGCATCACAGTTAAATGTCATGTCACCAAATTACAGCAGTATGAAATAACAAGAAGCACTTGGTCTACTGGCTGGTAAACTTCTAGAAGTTGTCCAATGAATGCCTAGGAGATATCCAAAGAACCTTTCACCTCTTGATATAAACTATTCCCAGAAGACAGTTGCTTCCATAATTTCAATGTCTACAAAAGACTCCTTACCCAAAAACACTGATATTCATTTGACCCACTTGAATAGGTATGTATGAGTTTCTTATAGAACTTTTTACTTCTATATTTCACGGGTCAGTCTGAAATGGATTTCTCTATATGCATACCACGTCCAGTGTGGATAATGAAATGATATTCCTTTTCCTTTGATGGTCCTCCATCAATTGCTCTTAAGAAAGTGCAGTTAATGAAATATTAGCAAATATTTCACAGTAACTCTCATCCATGATATTTACTACCCCCACACTGACACATAGAAATCTATGTGGAGAAGGGAGTCTTGATGCGAATAGAAAGAGGTTTTGTTACTCCAACAACAAAATCATCATGAATAATAATATCCAAATATTTCATAAATCTCCACTCCTATCTTATATTGTCCATGGCCAAATTTGTAACAATCCCCATTCCCTTCCCCTCTGTCACACCGCTTATTAAAGATAGATTCTATGCCTTTTCTAAAGGTCCGAGTCGGTGAGAAATTAATGGTCAGGTCTCCTTGCCTTTTGTGGGATCCAAAATAAGTCAGAAGCCATTTACTAGCGATTAATGGTGGTAGGTGTCATCTAAGGTAGGAACCCCATGCTTGGTTAATGGTGTCATGCCTGGTTTCTCATTTGTATGTGCTTACTAGCTAGTCACGTCTCTTCCTTCATCATTATCATAGAGGGTTGTTACATATAAATAATTTTCTTGACTTTTTTTCTTGGCCATAGGCCCATCTAGGTCAAGTAATAACCCATGTTACACTCACTCAAATTTATAGCTACTTTAATTACTTGATTAATGGACATAGCATCTTTCGTGCTTACAATATCAACCATTTTGAAATAATGATACTCTTAATCAATAAAAATCTTAAAATGGCCTTGAATTTCAATTTTATTATTAAGGAATACTATTAAAGAACTCATTCTTTGCATCAATGCAATAAAATAAATAAACAGACAATAACATTGTGTTCTACTCTTCTATTTCTATTTTTATAAATAATAGTTAATGCAACATTAACTATCATTAAGGAAATACTTATAGGTTATGAGGACTAAATTTCACCTTCTATGATCACATATAATATGACTATAAGTTTAAAGTATTATCTTAAATATGAAATTTCCTTTGTTTGATTAAGGTATCAAATATCTCGATATTTCCATATAACAAATAAATGTACAATAATAACCTATTTCATCTAGGGATAAACAATTGGGCTTGAATTCCTCAAATAAAGATAGAAGGTTTAGATACCTACATCAAATGTCATTCTTTCTAATATCATCTGAAAGAGAGAGCAATAATCTATAAATTGAAATTTTTTCAAGTACTAAAATTATTATTTGAATTTACATTGAGGCTAACAATTCTAACACGATGTTTAAGAGATATCTTAGTTTTAATCTTCAATGTTTCCTTTTGCACACAAGAATAAATATTACCTTAATGTTATCTCTAGCATCATCTTTAATATCTAGACCAAAGTAATAACCATCTAAACAATTACTCAAATGAAAGTGATCATTTTTTATACCAAGGTTGAAATACTTTTGATCATCAAACCAATAGTTATAATAAGATCTTATAAGCCTCATGAGACAAAAAAAAAGTATAAGATAAGAACACAATAAGAATCCTCACTATTTATTAATAATAGTTGATCATGTTATTTATTACATATTTAGACTATGGTATAAAAGTATCAATAATAGTATTAATTAATTCCATGCATAATATTTCCAATAATTGATTTAGGTCTAATCAAACAAACATCAAAACTTAATAAGATGACAAAATCACACAACAATAATGCACTGATATGGAGGGGTACTACACTTACTGATATCATATTAATTTATATAAAATGATATTTAATAGTTTGGATATCCTTAAGCAAATTTTAAGTAGATGGAAATGACTCCATTTATTTTAAAACCTTAAGGCTCGATTGTCTGAATTTATTATCATATATCAAAGTAAATAGTTCACAGTGCAATGTTCTAAAGTAATCACATCAAAATGGTTTTCAACCTTTAATTCCATCCAATTTTATCATTATCACTATAGAGGTACGACCTTTGGTCAAGCAATGCGTTGATTGGTGGACTGTTCCTACATCACGATCTTATGGCTAGTCATGAACACCTAATGGCATATGACAGCTTCAAATGGGCGATGGATAAGAAGAGTTTCCGAGTACTACATAATAATTTACAAATTGTGGGTGCAACCATTGGGAAACATCTGGTGGACAAAATTCAGAGTCTTGCACACTCGATCCTAGATCTTCTGCTATCTCCATTTCCACTGGTTCAACCTCCGCTCTACTACAAGGTGTCATCTGGTAACTCAAAATAGGTCCCTGACCTGAATGTACCTCTTTCGCCCGGTCAATCTTCCAACATTCGCCCAATGGTTCAAAACACATTTGATGGTTGGGAAGATGAAAATGTCGTTGTTCTGCCTGCTGGATGGGAAAAAGCTTGGGGGCCTGCTGAGCCTATGGAGGAATGATTGTTTGTATTTACAGCTGGACACCCATGACAATACACAGGCATTTTGGATATGCCTTTTCCTTGAAATCTGGTAATTAAATTGTATGACATAGGCAAGTTTATTAGACATACTTCAAAATCTTGAAATTTTGTGACAATCACTATAAGCAGCATAGTCTAGTTTTGATTCCTTCCATAATTTTGAGGATTTTATGGGGGATATTTATGTTATAATGTTGCAACTAATCATATTTTGTGGGTTACAAGTATAAATCTATATGTAAACATCAACATACATCCTCTTTGGATTCGAGGGTTTTTTGAGAAAACCAAATGTAAAAATTGTCATATTTTATAAATTATATACGACTAAGATCCTGGGGTTTCTTCCTGATTATTCCATGGGGGAGTCATTGAATCAGTATATATTAATAAAAATATGGTGGGTATCCCACTTTGGCTTAAAAAAAAAACATTCACATTTTAAAGAAACTAAAAGTGGTATAGAAAGAAATTAACATATGCTAACTATGTGATGTGAAACATTAAAGTAGTGTACTTACCTTCTCATTGCTTGAATTAATTTATTCCACTCACTTCTTCAATTCATTTTCCATGATAGGGTCAGGGAGGCACTACAGATGTCAAATCTACATTCTTGAATAGTGAGTTGGAAGAAAAAGTGTATGTGGAACAATTGGATGGTTTCTCATTAACAGATAAAAGAAATATGGTATGTAAATTGAAGAAATATTTGTGAGAATTTAAATAGGCCCCTAGAGAATGGTATGCAAGATTGGATAAATATCTTTTGAAGCTTGGATTCAACAAAGGTACTGCAAATAGTAATTTATATTTTAAAGTTAATCAAGATAGTATTTTGATTGTTGAAGTATTTGTTGATGATATTTTTAGGATAGGAAAATGAAGAAAACATGCACACAAGAGGAACCATAAAAATCTAAAGCATGCACAATAAACCTATCCAAACACAAAAGAAATTGAGACAAAGAAATACAAATTATGAACAAAACTCCCTCAATTTGACAACTTGTTAGGAACCTGTGTGTTCCTTCTGTTTATTTTGCTAGTGTAGTGTTGTCGGACGCATATGCTTTGTAAGTCGTCCCGTGAGTATATTTTATTATCCCACATGCATAGGTAGTATTACTTTTCTAGATCGTACTTAGTATATAAGAGTAGGTTAAGGCCCTTGATGGACACCGTCGAATTTATTGTATTGAGCTTGCTCAAAGGAGGTTACCCCCTCGAAGTGGCCCGCGATCAATAGATTCATTCTGAGTTCTGCTATTGCTCTATATTCTGTTATTTCGTGCACTCACCATATTGCTGTAAGGAGGTTCCTCTCATCTGGTATCAGAGCACTTTCTTGGGCTCGCTGGGTGGAAATTACGTCAAATTTTTTCCGTCGTGGCCTTCAGGTTCCTTTCAATTCTATTATCTCTGGTTATTGCAAT
>MU225553.1:2815901-2848782 GCA_018584345.1 Thuja plicata
TGCTAGTGTAGTGTTGTCGGACGCATATGCTTTGTAAGTCGTCCCGTGAGTATATTTTATTATCCCACATGCATAGGTAGTATTACTTTTCTAGATCGTACTTAGTATATAAGAGTAGGTTAAGGCCCTTGATGGACACCGTCAAATTTATTGTATTGAGCTTGCTCAAAGGAGGTTACCCCCTCGAAGTGGCCCGCGATCAATAGATTCATTCTGAGTTCTGCTATTGCTCTATATTCTGTTATTTCGTGCATTCTCACCATATTGTTGTAAGGAGGTTCCTCTCACAACTGTGCTCTTTCTTGCTTCTCCAAATGTTGATGTAGCTCTCATATTGACATGATACACTTAAAATATTAAAGGGAAAGACTATAATGATGGCAAGAAGATTCTAAATGTGATGGTTAACTTGATTGAGAAAGTTGATCTCAATTTATAGGATTAGAGACCAAATTACAGAATTAGCAATTAGGTGTACAAATTGGAAGATTGTCATAATTGAGAAGTCAAATTGGAAAAGTGTCATATTATGACACATTATGAAAAATTGTAAGAGATTCAATTAGGAAAATTAGTGTGGAGAAGTAAAGGGAAATTATTCATAAAATATGAAAATTTACAATAAAGGAAAAGAAGAAAGTGTCATAAATTATGACGGCGATGACAAATGGAGGCTAATTAATAGGAGGGAATTTTGAATTATAAAAACTCATATTTCCCACAAAAATTGAAATTAGGAAATAGGAATTAACTAATTAATTAATTATGGAGACATAGGAAATAGAGAATAAATAAAGTCGATATATTTATTCAATTAGGATATAGGCATAAACTATGGGTTATTCATCCCAATAGGACAAATAAATTGATCATTGATCAAATTGATGGAAATGATGTGAAATTGACTCAATTTTGATGATATTGATAAATATTAGGAACGATTCTGATGGTTCCAGAGTGGTTTAGGAAAGAATGAGACATCGATGAACTTTGATAATGCACTCGAACTGATTGCTCACGAAATAGCATTGATGAACTTTGACGATGCTATTGAAGAAGCCATATGATGATGAGGCATTGATGAAATTTTGCAATGAACTTGAATAATTATGAGGAGAAGGCATTGATTAACTTGACAATGCTTCTAGGGAGACATCAATGAAATGACAGTGCTCCTAGATTGATGATGATAAGGCATCAATGAGCTTTGACAATGCCTTGGACAAGATTGACGATGATAGCATCGATGAAATTTGACAATACTATCAAAGGAGAATTGAAAAGAGATGAGACGTTGATGAAATTTAAAATTCCATAGAAGGATCTAAATGATTTAGGAATTATCTTGGATTGATTTAGGAAGATTTGGTATAGTTTAGGAATGATTAGGATTAGTTTAGGAAGATGATCAATTCGGCCAAAATGAAAGAAATGTTAGTAATCGATCACATGGAATAATGACACAATATTAGTCAATGAAAAAAATCAAACACACAATATAGAAGACATGTTAAAAATGGGGGCATATGCATTGAACCATTTTTGGGTGTTTACATTTTGCCCCTCTTTGAGACAATGCGATTATGAGCATTGTGTCAAAGAAAAAAATTAAAAGATCATGCTCCAGTAGATCGATAGAATAGATGTAGGATTCCCCCTCAAAAAATTGGGCAAAAATTGACAGGAGGACAAATTTTTGAAAATAAAAGTGATTGCAAGGATTGACAGAAGAAATGTTAGTAAAAGCAAAAATTTGACAGAGAAGAGTTAGTAAGAATGAAAATTGCTTCCATAAGTGCACTTTTGTCTAGAGAGCTTTATTTTCGATATGGAAAAATAGATGCATCGCACCATGACATGGAAAGTAAGGGTGATAATGTGATCCCTTTGCATAAAAACAAACACAATGCAGACAAGGAATGTTTCCATCCATCCTGAAGCATATGACATATTTGCCCCAGAAATTTATGAAAGATACCTGCAAACAGAAGACAAAAATAAAAATAAAGGATAATGAACCATCCCAACCACTCTCATCACACACTAATATCCCAGAGTATCATAAGAACATGATCAAAGATAAATAAATAAAAGATAAGACTCATTGAACCAAGCAAGTCAACCATTCTGATCTTGTTGTGAAAGTTGATAGTTTGTTTAATGATGATGATGATGTCTAGTTTCAGGAATGAAGTACCCCGTCTAAGACAGATACCATCTGGTTTCATGTATACCATACCCTGTATAAGACAAATGATAGGCTTGATAAAGGACATATTGATGATTTTTTGATTAATAGGAAAAGTTTGATCTGATTGATTTCTAACTGGATAGATAGATTGTTTGTTAATGCATGATTTTGTTGAGCATAAAATTTGATAAGTCTTCAACTTCCGCCTGCTCAAACTTTTGTCTTGTTGCAAGGGACAATTTATTTAAAATAGGAAAATGATTATGTACAAATTTATTGCATGATTTTGAGGATTTTTTTTCAGGACTTTATTAATATTTTTAAATATTTTTTCAGCATCATATTTGATTTTTATGGTATTTTCAGGACATTAATATTTACATTAGCAAGATATATTGAATTGCCCCCAGTGTCTAGCAAGGCAGGGATATTGTGAAAGGAGAGATTGACTTGTAGATGGATGAAGGACAAGGGTCACTTGCATTGGATTTATTTAGGTTTCCAAGGACTATATAAGAAAGAGGATAAAAAATTTTTTACCAAGTTGGGGAACTAAACATGACAATGATAGGGTAATGAAATGATGCACTAAATGGCATGAAAGGAATGGATATGTCAAGAGGTTTTTGAAAACATGTTGTGCAGTTAATGTCCTTATTTTACATCAATCCCAAGAGAGGGATTTGGATAGGAAATTTACAAGATATGAATAGGAAAATGATGGGATATGGATAGGATAATAAATATCAGTAAGGGATAAGGTTTATAAATGAAAGGCTAGGATAGGATAGGAAATATGGACCAAAGGGATGTGATAAGATAGGCATTGTAAAGTAGATAAGACATGTGATGTTTCAAGGGAGATCTGTAACCTTATCAAGATCACAGCTGGGAAAAGGGGGATAGGGATGTCAATAGGATAAGGGATATGAGGGACATAGGGTAATGGAGGAAATGATGGGGATAATTGAGGATAATGACAGGGGTACAATATGATAGGAAAACATGGATGAAACATGCCTCCAAGTATGGAATGCAAGAAGTTCATAAAACTACAGATGATGCATGTTTGCTAGGTTTTCACTATTGGACAAAATTATTTGTTTTCTTTTTTTTGGTTGCCAAGACGCCTGTTTGCCAGGTTTTCATCAAGGCAATATTTTTATTTTTGACATTTTGGAAGAAACTGGACGCATGACATGACATGTACGATGGACTCAAATGTCTTTAATCTCTGAAAGGTGCTTTTGAAAGATATACAATAATGGACCATGATACTATGTGCAAAGATGTTGGTAGGGTAATGATAAAGGGATATGCCATGGGTAATTGGATAGGATATAGGTTAATGCAAAAGAGTGTATAGGATGAAGGAAAGGCTGGAAAATAGGTCTTAAATGATGGAGGGAGTGAAAGAAGGCTTGAATTTGAATGGATGAAAATGGATGCAAGAACAACATTGGAACACACCTTGAGGGGTGATGGAGTGATGGAGGAAAAGGGGATTTAGGATTTGGCAAAGGAATGGATGTGGATTATGGGACAGAAGGACCCAAAATGGATTTGGAAGATGGAAGGCATTTAGATGGAGGGATAGGAATTTTGGATGCCATCTTTGATTTTCTTTGGGATTCTGTGCTTCAAGGAGCTTCTTAGGAATCCACAATATTTTTTCCTTTTCACTCTTTTGTGTGTCCTTTGAATGCATTGCTTGCACAATGGATTTTGGAACCCAAATGGATTTTGAATTTTGTTTTTGCTTGGTGGGCCTTTGTGGCCTTTTGGAATTTTCTTTTTCTTTTTGGATCAAATTTTTCCTTTTTGTACATGTCGATTAAACTAGACGTGTCGATCCTTGATAGCATGTGGATTTCTTAACTTATGGACTTTTTTCTTGGCATCCAAATTGCTTGGAAAATTAATGGAATTCATGAATGTATAAAAATTATATGGCAGATTTTTGGATGGATGGATAGGTCCCTAAGATGTGTGCCTTTCCTGACTTGCATGTGGAAAAGGGTATGTGGATTGTGATCTAGTGGACGGAGGAATATATGGACCTACGATGGATGGAAGGGTTGAAGGGGGAGGTATACGTTGAAACTTGGATTTTGAAGGGATACCAATGCCTTGAAATGAGATTTGTTATTAAGGCCATGACCATTAGAATTTTCTTGTACATGAGAGGGTTCTAATATACCTTTTGCGTGGAGGTCTAACCCTTTAAATTGATAATACTTTTGACCAATGGGATACTTTGTACAATACGTGAGTCCATTATTAGGTGGATATGATATGGAAGGTCTAGTAGGACCATGAAGTGAGCCAAATTGGATGGAAGAAGAGGAACCAAATTGTATGGAAGAAGAGGAACCCGTTTGAAATGTAGGGGGTTCATGAACAACTTTCATAGAGGTACTTGAATCACAAGGGGGATCAGGAGGAATAATGGGATCCTGCGATGGAATAGGCACACTTACGGGATCATTAGACATGATAGGATCTTGTTGGAGATAGAGGGATGGGGGATCTTTTGGAGGATCTGAATGTATAATGGGGTTTTTTTGCAAACATGGACATGAAGGGATAATTTGATTTGACTTTGGATGAGATCATGGGACTCCAGTTGAAAATTCATTTTCTTTTGAGTTTGGATATAATTATTAGGAATAATTTAAGGGAGGTCATGATATTTCTTAGGAAGTGGAATGTCAATGGGACTTGGAAGAAGAATTTGGTCTTGATATGGAAGCGGATCATCTTGGATCAAATTATCATAAGGCTTAAGGGGAATGGATCTTGGTCAAAAATTGGAGGGGATCCTTATTATTGGGACCTTGGTCTTGATTTTCTTTAGGACATGATTCCTTGTGCTTTGAATCATCCTCTTGACATGGGGAATGGTTCTAGATATGCAAGGGGAATTTTGGAAAGAGGTCAATAGGTTGACATGAAGGAGAACAACTTTGAATGAGACTCTCTTGAATGGGCCTACTTGAAGATGGAGGACATGGTGGCATTGAATCTACAATTTGTGTGACATAGAAGGGACTTGGATTATGAATATGAATAGCTTGGATTTATTATATGGATAGCCCTTGGAAGGTTGCATCATTGGAGAGTCACTTGATGGAGATGGAGGAAATTGTTCTTGTGAGGATTGTGGGGATGAAGGAGTAGAGGGAAACATGGATGATTTTTGGAGGTCAATGTCTTGAGGGGAAATAGGTGTGTCATCCATGTGATTGTTTTGGGATGGAGCATTGCTAGACATGGGTGAATTATTTTGTTCATGCTCTTCCAATTTTTGAAGCAAATTCTTTGAAACTTTAGATTTGAACCATCGTTGCTTGATTGGTATTATTGGTGATTCCACATCGAAGATTTTGGATTGAATATGTTCAACAAAAGGTTCCTCATTGATTATGATTGGTTTGTTCCCACAAGATGGCATACTTGAATATGTGTTTTCTAGATAAAACCTTGGTGTTAGATTTGAGGACATGAGAGGATTCTCATTGATATGTGGTATAAATTGATTCATTTTATGGTTGGCACAAGGGGTTGAGTGATTTCTTGAGGAGAACTTGATTGCATTGGAATGAAAATTGGTTCATAATTAGGTGGTGGTCCCAATTGAATTATACCATGCTCTGGTTGAAAGTCTTTATTTGGAAGTTGGTTGAATGATTGATTTGGAATTGATCGCATGAAGACTGATTTGAAATTTGATTGCATTTAGCATTATCTGGGACTTGGTTGAAGAAAGTTTTCTCTTGCAGGTGAGTGAGTTGTTTGAAGATTTTGTTTTCCTCATTTAACTGTGATATAATTTTTGGGATTTTGGATCTGTTAATGAAACATTGTATGTTAATTTAATTTAGACATTTAGGAAGTTTGGCCATCTTTTCTTCCAAGATTTTCTTTTCTTTATCCAATTATGCTTCCAATTTTTGAATCAAATGTGCCCAGACTTGATGTAATTGATTGCTTGATTGAGTTGATGCCATTTTTCTTGGTTCAAGAGGTTGTTGTGAATTTTATATGACGTTTGGGTCAAAATCTTGTTGTTGTGAAGGTACACCTTGTCTAGTATAAAAGGATAATTGTGTGTTCTCACTTGAAGGGTACATGGGTTGGTATGAACCTTGTTTCCTTTTGGATGCTTGGGATCTGGTGAATATTGGCATGACATCTAAATGCAGGTGCAATAATAAAATGCAACTTAAGAAGTGAAAAGTTTCTACGATAAATGAAAATTTGGACTTTGAAAGAGTATGCTTATGCAACAGTATTTTTGAGATTTTTGGACTTTGAAAATCTTCAGAAAAACACAAACCTAAGAGTATAACCTTAGGAAATTGAATAGGGATCTTGACTTGAAAGGGGATAAAAAGGGAAAAAGGATAATAAAGGACTAGGTCAAATCCACCATGACAAAGATGAAGTTTGACCCAATGATAAAGGGACAATTGGGTAGAGGGACAAAGGGACCAAGTCAAGACCCTATTTTCAATAACATAAAGAAAGACTCTAGGATTTGGGTTTTTTGTAGGATTTTGCAAAGTTTTAAAAGGTTATTATGAGAGGGACTGATTCAAGGCAATATGCAACTATAATAAGGGTTAATGTAAGAGGATTTAGATTGCAAAATGAAAAGTGACCAATGCAATGCATGCGAGAGGACTATGATAATGAATATGCAAGATGGAGACTACTAAGAATACCAAAAGGCTCTAAGGTGAAAGTTTTGAGATTCTATATGTTTACCAAAAAGAGTTTGAGACAAGGTGTTTGTGACCAGTTTATTGTTTAGGATGATCTTGAAAGTGCTTAAGAATGTTTGAGAAATTTTTTTTTTTTAAAAGTGTGACACACTCACACAAGACACATCAGGTAGAATGACTGTTGTAAAATTTGAAACAAACACACCGAAACCTAGGTAAGCCAAGCTAGTATCTATTGAATTCCCACTTGAACAAAGTTCAGTCGAGCTTACTCATAGCGGACAACCTAGAAGCTTGGAGGCACGAACTCCTCCTTACACTGCACTCACTTCTCAGGCACACCAAGCTTAAAATCCCAAAGGTAATCACTTCCCAAGGGACCGATGTCTCTACTAAGAGACGCACAAATGTGGGATGTCTTATTCAGTCTCAGACCTTCCATACTAGTAGATAGAGGGATTTTTGGCCACTAGAACAAGATGATTTTCTTGTAAATCATACAAGGCACCATGGTAGCGCAAGTGCTATTGAGACATATAGCCCCACAAATACTAGACACAAGTGATATTAGGCCCGTGAGACATTAATCTTGAAGAGGTGTTTGATTATAGTGGATCCAAAGAGGTTGGATTTGCCTTGTTCCCACTTTGGGAAATCCCTCTCATCAGCTCTGCTAAAGCTCTTGGGAGGTAGCCACTCTAGAAGAGCTGCATGAATTTATCTTACACCCAAGATTCATGAAGACAAGGGGAGAGGATATGTTCATACAATTCTTAGGATTAACAATCTAAAAGAAACTTCAAACACATAAGTAAAGTGGTTCCTTTTAAGCACCAATATTGAAGTGTTTTTTAACTACTAAAAGCAGACATGAAAGTTTTGGAAGACACACAAGGTCTTTGTCAAGCATCATGCATCAAATACATTAGTATTTTATGATTCATTCTTCATCCCACGATTGCCAAAATGTTGCACAGATCATTAATAACACAAAAATATGCATATCAAGTGGAGAAACATATCTAGGAATAAAGAAACTCAGAATGTAGCATGAAAACAACCCATTTTAGCAATTGCGTAGTATCATATAACCAACTACGCAGTATCAGAGAACCAAGTGTGCAACATCAGAGGACCAAGTGTGCAACATCAAAGGACCAAGTGGGCAGGAAGCCTGACCAAGTGCACAACTTGTCATTAGAGGCTAAAAATAGAGCAAAAACTTGCAAAATTGAAGACTTTTGACCAGATTAAGCATTGGGAACTTAGAAAATATGAAATTAGGGTTCATTTTAGGCCATTTAGGGATGATTTGGAAATATTTAAATCAATTTTGAACCCCTAATCTTTCTATGTGCAGATTGGATTGATTTCCAAAACAACTTAACTAAGCAAATTTGCAATGAATCCTAAACCATTTGAATGTTCATTTTAGGTTCCCAAATCAAGTGTGAGTGTTCATTTTAAGATCCTTTTCAACTTAAACAAATTAATTTGACACAATTGAATCAATTAGGACCCCATACCAAGGCTAGATTTCAAGATTGAACTGAATTGAAAGAAAACTTGATTGATTAGCTTTGCATGGAATCCTAAACTAGATAAAGTTCATTTTAGGAACACCAAAATTGAATGTGAGGTTCGTTTTAGGTACCCAAACTAAAATATGAGGTTCATTAACCAAGTTAGGGTTCATTTGCACCATTTAGGGTTCATTACAACATTAGAAAAGAAAGAATAGGAAGCAAAAAGCATAAAATGCATAATTCCTTCCTAAACCCTAATGTAAGGATCCTAAACCCTCATAATGTATCTAAAGTGACCAATTGTGCAACTTTCTTGACCAAGTGCATAACTATAGGAACCAAGTGCACAAAAATGTGTACCAAATGTGCAGGACCTAACCATATGCGTAGGACTTTAGACCAACTGCGCAGATCTCTTCCAGGACCCTGCAAGTGCACAAAAATAACAAAATCAATCATTTAAAACATGTTTCACATCGGTTTCACCAATTGTAGGACCATAAAAAGGCATAGAATGCATATTTAGAGTAACCAGAAAACCCTTAAAAATATGTAAACCTATCTAATCTACCATTAAAGCCATTAAAATGAGAGTTCAAAATATATGCAAATAAACATAAAACCCCCTTCAATTAAAGCTCCAATGTTCTCCTTTATTCTCCATTGAGTTGATTTGATGTTTCTCTTTTCCAATGAAAAAATTGCACAAAGATTTGAAAGAACAAATTGATATCAAGAATACTAGGAGATAGTGGTTAGCAAAATAAGACAAAATGATCTTAATTAATAGAGATGAGAGACCAAATTGCAAAATTAACAATTGAATGTGCAAATTGGAAATTTGCAAGGCTTACGACACTCGGTAAAAGGGAGAGGGAAATATGTCATAATTATGACAAATTATGACACAGTGGAGGCCAAATTAGTGGGTGGAAAGGTGTAAGAAAGATGAAAGGGAAGGTGTAAGAGGTGAAGCTAGTTAATAGGAGGTGGAGGCTACAAAATAGGAAATGGATAGGTGAGGTGGATTTATGAGGATTTAAATTAATTAAGAAATCAATGTTCCTCACAAATGGAAAATTAGAATTTATGAAATTCAAAATTCCATAAACTAGGAAATCAACCAATTAATTATATATAGGTCATTAATTAATTATGGAGACTTAGGATAAAGAATGAATAAATATAATTTATTCATAAAAGCTAGGGATAAATCATCGGTCATTCATCCCAAGTTGACGAATTAGAAAATCATTAGCCAAATCAAAGGCATTAATGCACAATTAAAATGATTTGATGATATTGATAAAGATTAGGAACAATTGCGATGGTTCCGAAATGATTTAGGGAAAGACGAGGCAATGTTGAACTTTGACAATGCGCTCAAATAATGATGTCAAAAAATGATTAAATAGAATCAATGAAATTTGATGATTCCAAAGGATTTATAAAAATAAGGAGACATCGATGAAATTGGACAATGCTCCCAGAATAATGATGATTTGAAATGGCATTGCTGAACTTTGACAATGCTATTGAATTGATGATGCTAATTTGATAGCGATAGCATCGATGAACTTGGACAATGATATCAAGTGGATGATGAAAGAGATGAGGCATTGATGAACTTGGAAAATGCCCCAGAATGATTTGATTGGATCCGTGATGAAAATATTGAACATATTTGATTGATTAGAAAGTGATTTGATCAAGCATCGATGATCTTGGACAATGCCCTAGAATGATTAGAATGAGTCCAAAATGATCCTGGACTGATTAGGAATATATTATGATTGATTTGAATTGATTTAGGATGATGTGCTATGGTTTAGGAATGTTTAGGATTGAATGGGATCAGTTTAGGAAGATTTGGGATTGATCGAGATCGATTAGGAAATGATTAGAAAATGATCAATTTGGCCAAGAGGACAAAAATATTAGCAATTAATTGAATAACTGACAATATTCAATTAACGATGAAAGACACAATGTTTCATATAATAAATATCGTATGGGCAACATAGAGGAATAATTAGAGCACAAAACAATGTTTCAATTGTAATGCCAACAATGTTAAACATGTAGACTAGCAGGCTCGAACCATTTTTGAGCGTCTACAACAATGACAAGTTGAGGAAAGAGTTTTCTAATAAAATGCAAAGTGAATTTGATATGTCTATGATCAGTGAGATGAATTTTTTTCTTGATTTACAAATTGCATAATTAAAAAATGGAGTTTTCATATCTCAGTCTAAGTATGTGAAGGAATTATTGAAGAAATTTGCTATGGAAGACTCTAAACCAGTTGGAACTCCTATGGTAATTGGTTGCAAGTTGACAAAAGATGATGATACTCCTAAAGAAAATTATAAAAGATATAGATCAATGATTGGAGGCTTACTATACTTGACTCAAACAAGACCTAATATTATGAGTGCAATATGTATTGTTGCCAGATTTCAAGCAGATCCTAACGAATCACATGAAGTTGTTGTGAAAAGGATATTTAAATATTTGGAAGGGAAAGTTAACTATGGCTTATGGTATTCTAAGGGTGATGATTTTATATTGAGTGATTTACTGATGCTAATTGGGCAGGTAATGTGGATGATAGAAAGAGTATACGTGGTGGTGCATTCTTCTTGGGTAAGAAATTGGTTTCATGGACAAGTAAAAAATAGAATTGTAATATCACAGTCTATTACTAAGGATAAATATGTTGTTTCTGCTATGAATTGTACACAAGTGGTATGGATGAAGAAAATGTTGAAACATATCAGAGTTAGTATTGATGAGCCTATTACTATTTATTGTGGTAATTCAAGTACTATCAATATTTATAAGAACCCAGTGCTACATTCAAAGAAAACACATATATCTATCAAGTATCGTTCCTTGAGAGACAAGGTAGCTGAGAAGGAAGTCAAGTTGGAATATGTGTCTACAAAGGATCAGATTGTAGATATATTCACTAGGCCTTTGCCTAAGGATACTTTTGTGTATTTGAGGGAAAAACTAGGGGTTATTACCTCTCCTGATTAGAACTGAGATGTATTAATTTACATCAGTCTGAGGTACTTAACAAAGATACTTCTTACTCAGATTGATGTATGGTGCTTGATATTTAGGGGGAGTAGTTAGTCCTTTGCTTTGCAAGTTTGATGTTCAGACTTGAGGTGAGAATGTTATTCATGATTATTTAGTTTTTGGTGAGATATTTGATTAGTTCATGTTGCAAATATGTGCCTTTATCATTGATGTCAAAGGGGGAGAGAAAGTAATGTGAAAAATAATATGTATCTAAGGGGAGAGATAGTCATGTAGAAAGCAGTATGGAACAAAGGAGGGGAGGTTGTTCCCAAGGGGAGAGAAGATTTGTTAGAGAGACTCTAAAAGATAATATTGTGGATATTATTGGTACTGATTTGATCTTTGACATTGGCTATTTTTTCACATCATATGTTTACATCAATGCCAAAGGGGGAGATTGTTGGGATAATGTGCAAATATGTGCTTTAGGGATTTTTATCACATATTTGAGATATGTGTTGTCATTGATGTCAACATATTTCTTGGTTTGAGACACTATCACATAAGTGTTTCAAGAATGTCTAGTGAAAATAAATTTCTTCGGTGAGGCTACAATATTTAAGATCAAATGTAGAGAACGCACAAATGGTTTGAGGGATGTATGTAGTTGGCTTATGTCAATTTATAGAGGATTGCATCAAGAATTTAGCAAGTCATGGGTGATTGATCAGAGGCTGCAATTTTGATGTTCAAGAAGAGACAAAGTGACAAAAAAAGGATCAATGTGGTTAGTGAAGAGATGGTGATGAATTATGAGATAGTGTTGTTATGGTTGTCATTGTGGTATTTCATGGTACTTTCATATGTTTCATGATCATGTTCTATTCGTGTTGTTGGATCACATTAATTGGTGTGATCACATTTGAGGATTTTCTGGAAGCGTGTTGATATTCTTAATGTTCAAGTGGCTGACATGATGATGTAGTGTGTTGCGATGGATTGAGGCGTGTTTATTGATGTTGTTTCATGTTCGAGGATGAAGATATGGATCATTGCTAATGTCTTAGCCGACATTCAATGGGTCACATTTGATATTGTATTGTAATTGATAATTATTTTGTAATTAGGTGTTAAGGTTGAGCCGACCATACATAGTTGATGAAATGCATAAAAGAATGTAATCATTTGTAATTGTAAAGGTGTGTGAGAGGCTAAGAGAAATGTATTGATGTATGTGCGAAGAGGTATGAGTGGAATCCACAATTGAGGCAAAGATTTGATGTAATATGTACTTCATTGGCACTGACCAGATATGGTGAAGATGCTATCAAACAATTCATGATTTTGTGGATTGTTGTCCATAAAAATCTATAATGCAATGAACCTCCCCTTGTTTCTTTTGAGCAGTGAGCTCTAGGTAGTGTGCTTGAATGCATGTGTATTCCTTTTATAGTACTCCTAACACGGTATAGTTCTTCTAACAATGTATATCATCTTGTGGGTATCATCCCCATCGTGGTTTATTCCCTAACAAGGTTTTCTAGTCAAAAATCTTGGTGTTATGTGTTTGTGTGATGTTGTGGTTCTTTGCTTGCATGGTTAATTATTAGATCTGTGTTTTATGGTTTTAATTCTACAAGTTGGTTTATATTGTTGAGTTTTGGACACAACTGATTTACCCCCCTCTCAGTTATGTGGTGATGCCTTATTTCCATCATTTCCCCATAATGGGAATCATGCCTCTAGCCCACTCTGGATACACACACGGTCTCATTACTTTCAACGCCTCTTCCCTACTACCCAACTATAATGCCCATGCAAAACAAAATGAGGAGATGTCAAGATTTGTAGGCAGGAGAAGGTCTATCTTCAAATACTCTTCCCTGAGCATTTTCTCCACATAGCCCAGAATTGAGAGTCATCAAACTTGAAAATGCCCCTCATTCTCCTCACAGTAATGTCACCCCTAAAGGCTGGCAACTAGTTTGGCGAGTTCAGTGAAAAGTTTGCCTCCATGTTTGCAGCACTTGTCCTTTTCACCCCATGGCCAATGTCTTTGTCTCCATTATTCCAATTTCGTTTCAAATGGAACTCCTCCATTCTAGAAACTTCCAGATTCTTCCCCATATATGAGAATCATCGCTCGACCTTGTGATGTTAGTATGATGACACCATCATTATTACATCGTCCTCTAATCTGTCCGCCTTTTACAACACAAATTCATAATCCTTTCCTTTAGTACTAAAATATCTATTTAATTTCTTGGCTCCCTTGCACTCTATCCATTTTGTGTTTTCCATTATCAACTTATACTAATTGGAGTACTTAGCCATCTCCTAAGTCCATTGCTCTGCACCTAATGGTCCATACCATTCCATACATCAAAAGACTCTGCTTGAATGCTCCTAAAGTCTTTCAATAGTTCCTTCTTTCGTTGTTCTGACAAGGAGATCCCAAATTTTGACAATTTGTTCACTACTACATTTATCTCCCTCAACACGTGATTTTGAATTCCTCAATTGTTCCAAGCAACAATTCCTGTTGGTAGTCTTTTTGCTCCTATTATCTGATATTCCCTTTATCAAACTAGCAACGTATCGTGCTCCTATTGTTCAAAATTAACTTTATTCCATCCTTGCTCTCGAGGCTTCCAAGATTCTTGTCTAATTATGGATGAAAAAGGTTGAACCCTCATAGGCCCATTAACAACCGTATTTTAATAATAAATTTTAAAAATATGATTAAAAATTGATACATGGTTCTTAGTTTTTGTGATGCATGTTTTAAAAAATATAGATTTTAATATCTCCAACCAAGAAAATAGTAATAAGTTTTGTAAATATACTAAAAATTAAAATTCATTAATAAAAATAATAAAATGTATTAATATAATCTGCAAATTATAGGAAGGTTAATTGATCTCTGATTTTTTTTAAAAGTATAGAAGACAAAAAGAACGAAAAGTTTCTAAATATGAGCAAAATCTATTAAAAGCCGTTAATATTTGAAGATTTTCTAAATATGAGCAAAATCTATTAAAAGCCGTGAATATTTGAAGATTTTCTAAATATGAACAAAATCTATTAAAAGCATCTAATATTTGGAAAAAGAAATAACTGACAGTTATGAGGAGTAATGTGCAGCCATGAAATACTCCACCAGAAGCGGATGGCTGCATGCCAGGTAGCTTCTTTTTCAAGTTTACACGAAAAACTTTCAGAGACAATTTCTTTGAAATTTCTGAATAAAGATTATCTCTTGAAACGCTTCAACAATTATGCAGTCAAGCTGCAACGGTTCCTTAAGATTTTCTTTCCTGGAGGCAAAAGCGCAGAGGTGTTTTTGGGTTTTTAAAATTTTGAACAAAAGTCTGTAACATCTGTAATGGCGGTGGATGACTGTTATTTGAATCTGCAAACTGAAATCGTTAGGTGGAAATTCTCTCGCCATGCGGACTGCAACATGATACTCGCTCATAAACCTGAAAGGCTCTCGCCATGCGGACGACTCATTAAATTGGGAATGAAAGGCCTGGTGTGGTGGATTGAAGCCCTAGCGTTGCAAAACCCTGGCGAATATTCCTTCACCATCATGGATGTCAAACGATCGAAAGCCCCTCTGTCTTTATCAAAAGCTGCGGAGCCCAATTTGCCTGCGAAGTTTGAGCTTCTGCTTGCAGGGCCGATGGAGTCTGTTCGCAGGACAGACGAAGCGCTGGATAAATTGCATGCATTTTCCTGTTTATTTTCCCGCGCCGGAAAAGATAAGCGGTGGTGGATTTATGTGGACGCCAAGATCATGGCAAGGGCTTGTGAGTTTGCGAAAGAGGCGCTTCGCGAGGCAGCACAAGCAGCGGCGGCGATGGCGATTCCCCTGTTTCCGTCCCCTGTTTCCGTCAGGGAGAGCTCCGAGAGATCAGGATGGTGGATTGAAAATTGGACAGCTGCAGATGAGCTCTGGGCTACAAGCTTTTTTCCGCGGGATAGTTGGAAATGCAGGATGAGAGAGTTTCAAGGCAAGGCCGTGGAGAATGGAAATGTTGTTCAGTGGTGCAGCGTGCAAGAAATTGATGGACACGTTCCCAATTTCGTGTTTGAAATTGCGGTCCCGAAGTTTTTAGATGGAGATGATGTGCTTCTGCGAATCGGTGTGGCCAATGACCGCCCGCTCACAGTGCTGGTATTGTTGACAGACTCTGTCGAAGTGGTTTGTTCTCAGCAGGGACTCGAAACCGGGACCTCGTTGGGATTGCGCTACCTGCTGCCCGAAAGGGTGAGAGAGTACATCGGTTGCGCCCTCATGGGTAAGGATGACCTAAGTAATATGAATGTTGTGGAAGGTCTTTTGGGGCACTTGATAAGGTACCTGGCTTTTCTGGGCAATATTTGTGTGATTTGTGGGTGCGACCGCCTGTTGGATGTTCCGCAGAGCAGTACTTGCAGTCATATTTGCACAGCTAGAAAGCAACGCCTCGAGGATACAATTGCAAGGGTTTCGCTTGTTTCAGACAAGGAAAGGGCAACAAGGAGAGAGCAGTATGTGAAAAACTTTTTGGAAAACTCAACCGAGGGATGCACAAGACTTAGGAATTTGCTTTGTAGGGTCGATGTGGATGAGGCAACTGCAAAATGCGGTAAGCGTGCAAATGATGGTGTGGTTTCTTACGCAGATGCAGTTGGGAAAGTGACGGAAATGAACTCCACGAGCATAGCATTGGCAATGGAAGTCCCAATATCTGACTTATGGATCAATGATGCTGAAAGTTTCGAAAACTCTCAAGCCTGTAAGTAATAAATTTCTTTGTTAGTTCTTAACTAGCTAGGATGCCTGGTTAACCCACCTTTTTCAGCTTCGCGGTTAAGATTCCATTTCCCTTGAATGTTATTGTAATGGTTTTTGTTGAAAATTGTTTGAAATGGGCATGAAGCAACCTCTGCAGTCTGATGTCGAGTCTAAGCCCAAAAAAGCCATCATCTCAAAATACAATCCATACCAGAGTTCTGGGGTGAAGATGGAAAGGAAACAGAACACCACCATGCCTGTACCCCACGCAGGGGGATCATTCTAAATACATACATTTGCAGAACTAAAGGCCCTCTGAGCCATTAATTACTCCTTAAAAACTTACTATTAACTATAGCAACAAAGGATCACCAAAATGATTCAAACAGCTTATCTGGTCTTAAGCAGCAAAATTCCTCTTCACCAGCTATAATGCATTAATTCATCTTCTTGGAGCGTAAACACCTTCCCGACCTCTTCGAAACATTTGCATTCCTTGCCTTACCGAAGGGACGCCTTGAGCCCACCAACGGTACCTCTGCTCTTGTCTGCTGTCCTCAGACTGCTGTCAACGAAAAAACATTCTGCTCACTGTTTAGTCCCCTGCAGATCGACATTCTTACCTTTATCCTGTTTTTTATCCACCTTCAACAAAGATTGCCCTAGACTGTCTACCTCTTCATCCTCTTCACCAAAAGGGACGTAGCCTTCCTCCAGCATATAATCTTTCCACCACTCAGAGTCAGTTGCCACCTTTAAACCCAACCACTTTTCCAGAAAATTGATGTTTCAAGGTATTTCTGGTCGACGATCTTTTAAGCTTTCTTTTTCCTCATGGAAAGAATTGGCCTCTTAGTTATCTCTTCTTCAGAAACAGCTAAATCCACCCACTTATCAAAATCAACTGGGTATCAGATATAGGAGACTGTCAACTAAAAAGCACCACAGAGATATTTCTGCAAAAATAGAGACTGAAGGGGACAATTATGCATTAATAATAAGAAAGGCCAATCAAAGAGTAGTCACCCGTAGAAGGATAACTGTTAGTCATAGAAGGTGGAGGTGACATCAGTTATGGAAACAACGGTTATAACTGGCAGCCCATAAAAAACCACAACCCCCATGTTAAAGTAAAATGATCCAATCCCAAGGAGAAACATTCTCTTCTCTAATTTAAAGGTGAATTTGTTTACATCACATGTACATAAGTAAATGAAACAATATGTTTCCACAAGACTACACAACGCATAAAGATTTATATAAAGATTTATGTGGGAAGTCCATATAGGCAAAAAGCCCATCACCAAAAGACATTCATACTTATATTGTTCATTATCAACATCAATTTGAAACAAGAATGTCTTTAGAATCATTTGCAAAGTGTCAACGTACAACATACTATTTTACACCAACACTGTACAATACAATGTTATTCGTTTCAGCCTGTACAATCAATAAACCTTGGCACATTCTTACACGATGATGATATACATAGACATTTTCATAGGAATATATACACAACTATAATCCAGCCATACACGATGTTAATGTACTACATAAATCACTTAGCGTGATATCTCCACATGGATAATCACCTTGTACACATTGTTGCTGCCATACATTATGAAGCAAGAGTTACAACCTTAACACCATTGGTATACATGTACATTTCCTATATAACCACCACTACCAGCACTTCACTTGCAATAAGCCCACACCAACATAGCATTTCCCTTGATCGCTTGCAGTACCTGGTGCCATATTCCAAGACATTATACTATTCTCAAATTGTACCCTATTATCTTCAATTTTGTTGCACATGCTTTTGCATCACTATTCATGCTCCAACAAACACTATCTACATATGTTTTGAATTGATTGCCAAATGCCTTGAGGTTGCTGTCACACCAACCAACATATATGATGGGTTGCAATACCTACGGCATCATTATAACATATAAAACATTATGCTTGCCATACTGCAACATTTGTAATGTCACTGGTATCAAGTATGTAGACAAACTCTTTCCTATAAGGACTATCTACAAGTGAATATCACTCAAGTCCTAACATTAAACAAGATTTGTGCGGCAATTGAAATGGGAGAGGATGCTTATTGGTGAATATTGTATTTGGATTCATAGGCCTAATCCAGGTGCATGAGAAATACAAGATGTTCCTTTGATGTTGGATTTGTTTGCTCTCTTCCAAAGACTGAATCATATATGTTCCAAATTTTATGAATTCACTAAGTAGTGATAGATACACAAACAGAACCTTACATTAGGAAACAACAATTCCATTATCACCTTTTCACCGGGTAACTTTGTTCAGTTAGACAATGTACAAACTATCAGACTATTTGATTTTGGAGAAACATAGATTATTCAATGGGAGTCAAATAAACAATAAATGAGGCATTCGTCTGGAACGTAAGTTCAATCACTAATATGAAAAATACATGAAAAGAAACTTCATAAATAACTTCTTAGATTAGAATGCATGCAATCCAGCTCCCAACAATCAGAGATCAGTAAAATGCAACTAAACATGTAACAGAGCCAAAAACTAAGGTGATATACAGACCCAGAATTGAGTTGGGCAATGTTCAATTAATAGTTAATAACACTTGAAAGTATTATCTGGTAGTCCATGGATTCACCTTCCCAAAAAATAAGACTGCTCATCCAAAATTTATCTCTTGTATGTCAGGTTTACATGATGTGATATGAGATTTGTCTTCTATATGGATATAAAGACAAACTGTCAGTCATTGCAAATTTCTGTACTGTTTCCTCCAAAACAAGATATTTAAATAAAACAAATATCCTTATGCAAGCTATTGCAATTTTCTGCATAGTGCATTTCTTCCACCAAAACAGCTAATATGAATAAAACAAACAACTTTGCTGCTAATCATTGCAATTTTCATTTAGTATATTGCTTCCTCTAAAACAGTCTATATAGATAAAACAAATAGCCTTGCTACAAAATATTGCAATTTTCTGCATTGTGTATTGCTTCCTCTAGTTAACATAAAGAAAATAAATAGCCTTGCTGCAAACCATTGCAATTATTTTATAGTGTATCCCTTCCTCTAAACAGCCTATATAGATAAAATAAATAGCCTTGCTCCAACACATTTCTAAACTAGCAAATAATAGATCAAATATATAGGTTTTCTGCAAAGCATTGGAATTTCCTGAGTTTCTTGCTTCCTTTAAAACTGCATATATAGATAAAACAAATAGACTTGCTGCAAATCATTACAACTTTCTGATTTTATATTGTTTCCTCTAAAACAGCGTATCTAGATCAAAGTCAAACAAATAGCCTTACTGCAATCCTTTGCAATTTTTTGGGAGTCTCTTACTTCCTCTATAACAGCCTATAAAGATCAAACCAAGGTTGCACGGGGATGGGGGTACGGGTACGGCTATTTTTTAAATAGGGGGCGGGGGTACTTGGGTATGTCAAATTTTTTTTAATATCATTTAATATTTACAGAAAATCTGAAAATATGAGTCACGACAATGGTTTTTCAAAACAAGAACAATGATAAAGTTTGCATATGTAATGTGTTGTTTTCAGTTTCAGATTTGCAATATGTTTGTGATAATAATATATGCTAAATGTTTAGATGTATAATAGAGAAGGCAGACTTTAAACATGAACAAGAAGATCCTAAATCATATAACAATGACATATTGCAAATGATAAACTTCTGATTTGAACAGTGATAAAGTTTACTGTTAATCAGTATTGTATCAAAGTTTCAAACTGATTACGTATTGAATTAAGCTTGATAAACCAACAAGTTGATACGCAAACAAAAAACCGAAACAAAAATCAGAAATCTTAATCAAGGTCCTTAGCTATGATGCTCTCCACTAAGTACCTGGTACTTGGGTATGTGTACCCGGTACTTGGGTACACGCCCTAGGAGTGTGGGTACACGTACCCTTGCAACATAGGATCAAACAAATAACCTTGACCAACGATTGCATTTTTTGATACTGGCCCGGTTCCTCTGGAACATACTATGAAGACTCTTGAAATCTTAAGAAATTGCATTGAATGACATTGCAATTATGAATCTTCAATCAGAAGATGTTAGGTACTCAATAAAGGGTTTGGCAATCGAGTTAATTGATAGTACTTCAGGCCTTGATGCCAACTCGAAATCTTGAAACTGGAATGCAGGTGCACAAGTGCACCCAACCAAGGAATAATGCGTCTCAGGATCTCTAGGTGGAGCTTTAACTAGCAGGCTCCCATCATTAGAGAAGCTCTCAATATCCTTTGTTGGATAAGATCCAAACCAAATAAATGTTGGAATAATATACTGCAATTTTTGCCCTGCTGCCAGATTAGGGCCCAAAATTGTTTGTTTGACTCCTCCATTAGGCTCAAGCTCAAAGATCTGCTCTGGCACAATTCATTAATCAATATAAATTTGACATTGAAGGATAATGATAATTCAATACATTTCCAAAGATAGTGAAGTTGTACTGACTGTCAGAGGTTTGCGCAAGTAGAAATGCCATGTTTCTGCACAGGGGATCCAGTGCAAAAAGGAAACATTGCCAAATGGAAGTAAAAAATATATAGATGTGCTTATGGGCATGTCTACCTTGTCTAATAAATATGCATAAACAATTCAGATCCACTAAATCCATGAATAACAAATTCATCACAAAATTTTAAACCTCTACCTAAACAGAGATGTTAAAATAAATTTAAAAAAAAGCGTAATTAAAAAAAATCACTAGACTCCAGGGGTATTGTATAAGCTATAAAACTCTTAGAAAAGGCGAGATGATGTGGCCGGCATAAAATGCCTATTGTTGTGTTTGATAATATTGGTTATCTGTCAGTGTATTAATTATCATCAATGTATTAATTTGCATTTGTACTTATGTGATCGATGTATATTTATGTATTTGATCAAATTACCTTCTAGTAGATGATGTTACTGTGTCTTTAAGCTTTATTCAATAATGGGTACATGAAACAAGTTTTAAATCCTTAAAAATCTCTAAATTTCAATGTGTTTTTTTTCACTTTGCCGAGTCATTGGCGAGTCACAAGTAGAGTTGAGTCGATCTTGCCGAGTCCGAGCCGAGTCTGAGTCTCGGAACTATGGTCTCTAAAGGTCGCCTTGAAGTAACCTCCTTTGGGATGAGGTTGAAGCTCCAGCAATGGTGCGATCTGTTTTGAGCTCAATGTCCTCTATGGATACCTTGTGGGTAATTTGGATATCTAGGGAAGGGCTTCAGTACTTGTTATAGCTAATTTCATGTATCTTAAGTTTTCAAATAATAAATGGGATTTTGGTGCAAGAGTTTATAAGTATTGTTTCAATTTTCACGTATTTTGGACAGGTGACATCCATTGCATAGTACACCACATCAACTATTTGTCTCGACACAAACTTTAGTCATTATTTAATCTAAATAAAATGGATTCACATCTATTTAGGAGATTATTTCCCTTGCTTTTTTCATTTGCCCCATTATTATTAGTTCCTGCATTGGCGGGATACTGTTGCATTCATGCAATTCAAATTTTCAATTAATTTAACCAACTAGCACTTGCATGTTATTTAACACGTGCAATGAATCGAATGTAGGATGTATTTTGAGAGGTGAAGGGGAAATGCAACAGTGGAGCGAGCAAAAATGGTATGATATCTTGAAAAGAATAGAATGTTTAATTAGATGTGTTGGCAATGTTTAATTGAAATGTTTTTTTAATGTTATGAAAGCTATTTAGCGATATGGTTTAGATGCTATGCAATAGAAAGTGTATGTTATCAAAGGTATTTAGTGATGTTAATTAGGTGGTATGTAATAAGGAGCAAAATAGTAAAGAAAGTGATGGTAACCTTTAATTGAAACCATTAATTTTGTTACGAAAGTTGTTTAGAGATATCAATTAGATGGTATGTAATAGAAAGAGAGAGTAGAAATTATTTGTAAATGAATTTGTGTGGTGTCATTGTTAACAATGCAAAAGTTTTTTTTGTTTGTCAAGTTGGGAAGTTTTTTTCATACTTTCGAATTGTTTAGAAAAAAATGTGAAATGTTATTATTTGTAACTGTAATTAACAGATAAGTAAAAATGGTTGAATGTTTTTCGATGCGCTAAAATTAGTTTGATATTTTCAAAATAAGAGATTTTTTTTTGTATGTTGTGATTACCTTTATGTGAACTTTTCTTATTAAAGGTATTTAGTGATAGTGTGATTAATACAAAGTATGAAAATTTTGTGTAGAAGTGTTAATTTGTTATGAAATTTATTCATAGATTAAAATATAGTGGGGATATAGAATTTGTTTATTGAGAAGTCTATTTTTTAAACATTTTTTTATCTTGAAGTGGAAGAGACATAGGAAGGATATTTTAAAATGTTAGTGGTATGCATTAGAAGATATGATACTTTTTGTTTAGATCAGTAAATAGTTTATTTTATTAATAATAATTAAATGAGAAATGCTTGGCTCGATCCAAGGGTAGTAACAACAGGGGTACTAGCATCCCCGAAGTAATAGAAACAAAGATATCCTTTAGTAGATCCCATAAGGCAACACCATACAAGAATTGAGGAAAATGCACCTAATGATCTTGAACTTTGTCCCTTGCCTTGGTATGAGATCAAAGGATCATATCAAAAGATGCATCCTTTAGCTTCCTCTCCTTTTTCCTTTTCACAGTATGCCAACCATCTTCAATTCGAGCATCTTCACTCTCCTAGCCGACATATGTATTTTCGGGAAGCCGCCCATGATCCTCATTCTCTTGGATGTTTTGTTGGACCTGATTCTCCCCAATTGCAGTTACCTCTGGCACATGAGAGCCTAGTGATTTACATTTTTCTTTACCCTCTGAAGTAGCAACCCCAGTACTTGGTTGCAACTCCCTATTTGCCCCCACCAACATGGTAATTTTGCTCTGTATAGCAGGTTGCCCATCTTGCGAAGTAGACCCTAATGACTTTTGTACTTGTTCCCCCATAACTTGGGAGAAGCTCTTTTGTTTCTCCCCTTTCTTTTCTACAACGTAGTGTTGTTGAGCAATATCTTTCCACCAAGAAGCTTCCTTTTGTGATCACGATTTGTCACATTTCACAACCATATGGCTTGTTTGGAAGCATTTTCTGCATTTAAAAGAGAGTCCTTCATAATCCAATGTTTGTACCCAACATCCTTTCGAGGTTTTAATCTTGATTTCTTCTGGAAGCCCTTCCACAGTATCCATTTCAACTAAGAGGAAGGTTAGGAAGCCTTACCTAGATTGGAATTTTGTCAAAAACTTCAATACTTGGATTGAAATTTGGGTGGTTTCAACATTAGTGCATACTGCTCTTCCTAGCACTAGACCCATTCACACAAAATCATGTTTTTGTCTTGAATCTTTTCGAAACAACCGTAAAAATTCCTTTTCCTGCAGGGTAGATTTGAACATAGCCAACAAGTATGGGCTCCTAGTTGTCGATTATCTAGGTGTGCAATTGCTGTTAACTTGGCCAAAAACCTCTAAAATGTCCAATCAAACCCAGTTTGAAAAAACTGCTAACTTGTGAACCACTTCCTCACCCGCCTCTTTGTTCAGGGTGACCAAAATCTCCTTGGTGGACGGTGGCAAAGACTTCCCCCAAATAAGCTTATTTGCAGTTGAAACCCTATATGTTTTTTGACAGATCGTGGAGGGGCCTGTGTCCGAGACCCCATGATCCTCTCCATTTTGTCTTCATTTTGTACAACATGAACTCCACTATTGTATTGTCGCCGCTTTCATCATCTGCAATTTGCAGACCCTCTGTCAACTCCCTCACATCATAATGGGTCCCCATAAGCAAAGACCCCCCCCCAAACCAAGTCATTTTCTTTTGGCCTGCGCCCCCTCAAACTTTTGGGGTGATTCCTTCCACAGGCAAGCTGGATGGGAGGAGCCTCCCTTCTCAAAGCAGGCCTCCTGTCGTTGCATCTGCACCAACAGGTTTGATGAAGGCCCATTGCCTTGCAGTGACTGCTAAAACTTCTCTGCGCCAAATGAAGGCTCCGTCAAAACCCTAGGTTTTGAGCAAATCCGCAACGACTCCATCTCCATCCCTAGGTCTTTCCTAATAACTAGAAGGTATGAGACATTAAATCAATTTTCATTATAACAATAAGATAATTATAAGGCAATCTATTTACTGAAATACATGTGTGTGTGTACACCCACACACACAACATTTGGTGTAATATATCTCATGTATTTGAACGTTTATCTTGGTATATTGAAAACTGTTGCAGAGGAAAATTCATAGAAAATGGAAAAATCCTAACAACGAATATCTAAAAATGAGCTAGCAACCCACACCCCATCCAAGTAGGTGACACTAATTCCATCGAAGTATTGCTTAGTAAATGCACATAAATTTTGATTTAATTTACCTCATGTATTTGAATGCTTGTTATGATGAGAGACATCCTTACAGTGGCAACACAGTCCTTTGTACATAAAAAAAGAAACTATTATGTTTCCAGCAATTGTAACCGTTTTGAAATGCAATGTGGAATGGTTGTAGCTGCAATCTCACCGTTTGTTTAGATACCCGTGGTAGAGGGTGGAGTTTTCAGTTTCTCATGTTCCAGCTTATCACAAGCTGGAAGAAACGGCTAGACTGGAGTAAACGCAGGGAGTCGTTTCACATTTGTTTACACTGCCATTTCACATGCAGGGAGCCGTTTCAAATTTACATGAGGGGATTAGTAAAGTTGGGGAAGAAGCTGCTAATTTCGAGGAATATCCAGAATTGGCAGATGCTTTTGCTGTTTTTGATGGAAATGGCGATGGTCTAATAACTGTAGAAGAGTTGCAGTCTGTTATGTGTTCACTTGGGTTGAAGGAAGGACGAACAGCTGGAGATTGTCGGAATATGATTCGACAGGTTGATAAGGATGACGATGGGATGGTGAACTACGCAAAGTTTAAGGAGATGATGAAGGGTGCTTTTGCTCAGAAGACATGATTCAAAGAGTTTTCTTCTTAGAGTTTGCACCGCCTGTAAAATATGGTCATGTAGTCTGTAGGGGGAAAGGCAAGGGAAAGGTCATGGGTTCGAATCTCGTGGTGGAGTGTGATATTACTGATTTGGTTTGTTTGTTTTTTTTTTTTTTGTCAGTTGGTTCTTTTTCTTCTTGGGGTTTTATTAATGTGGTTTCTGTAGTTGTACAGATGCTCTGAAAATGAATTGAATTGACTTTAGTTTGGTGTTTCAGAAGGTCGTTGGCTTAATTTGTTGTAACTGTAACACCAGTGCTCTCTCTTTTTTCCTGTCAAATGAATGACTTGAAATGCATTTTGTCTCGGGCCAATTTGTGTCATTTGGATTCTTTTGGAGAAGCTCTGTCGTTTCGCAATGTGAAGGCTTGCCCTAGATAAGGTATGCACAAATAGCCACGATAGAGGCCTTTACATAATGCTCGGATCTATCTGGCAGACATTCTGCAACCAATCGTGGATGTTGTTGAGTTTGAGTTAAATTCAATTTCTTTAATATTTGTTAATAGAGGAGTTTTGAAGAGTATACGAGACTTTTCCGAATGTCGTCTACTTTGGCGGATAGGGAAGAAATCTTTCAGGATTTTATACCAGAATTTGAGGTGGTGTGGGGAGCTCTGCTTCATGTGACTAGGGTGTTGGAAGTACAATAACGGGGAAAGCAAGATACTAAGAGGGGGGGGAGGGGGGGGAGCGGGTGTGAATCAGATCTTAAAACTTAACCACTTAAAACAAATTGATCCATATTCATACATATATGAATTTAACCTAACATCAGATAGCATCAATAACATGAAATGTATAACTCATAACACAAAATTTTGGTATCCCAGAAACACAAATAGGTAAAACTGGGGTGGGGATGACACCCACAAAATCTTCACTACTGCAGCAATAAAGTGTGCTTGTTAGGGCTACAAGAGTTTGATTGCAACATGCAATCTACCTGGTTAAAGGTCTGTTCTGTTAAGAACTAAAGATCATTACAATCTACCCTGTTAAAGGATTTCAACTTATAGTAAAGTAAGCACTCGGCTAAGAGATTTAAAACGGTCTGCTAGAACCACTCTGTTAAGAGATTTCACCTAATACACCTGTTAGAATGTTCCAAGTAGTGATCCTTCGTTATGTACTTAGATGCTGATGACGGATCTGCTCTTTCCAATATCTTCTGTGATCTCACAATCTGATATGTCTTTTCTCTGCTTTTCACTGTTCTGTCATACTGCTTGATCTAGGCTTCTTCTCAAAATGACTTACTGTTCATCTTTCATGAACAACAACCCTTCTCTTACAAATTGTATATCTCTCGCTTACTCTTGTTTTCTAGGATTAGAAGCAATCTTATATGTCTTTTCGGATCTGGCAGCAAGATCTAGATCAACGATCAAGATCTATAATTTATGCTTCCAATGCATTCTGATTTCCTGATTGGCTCCATGCCATGCATAGTATAAAACAATTAAATACGTAATTAACTCAATAGAAAAATATTAAATGCGTACAAATGTCAGCCCAAATCTCATACAAGTCGGCCTAAACCTTTTGCATCAAAGTTTGAATCAATCCTGACATGTATGCTAAAACTGTTCTGCTCGGCACTTAACATCTCTGTCGCTTGGCACTTAATATTCTACTCGGCTCGGCATGATGTAACTCGGCAACCTAAAACTTGCTCGACAATGTTGCCCAGCCTTGAATGTTTAGCTCAGCCATAATGATAACCAACTAAAACTGTCCAAGTAAATGAGTAAGTGTAGGTCACTAATCATCAACAAAACCTAGGGATTAACATAGGGTTGTATTTCAGCTCTGTTTGAAGATCTGCAAGGTTTGAAATAGAGAAAAGACTCTGTAAGTACACAGGCTCCTTACCGGTGTCGTTGATTTTAACGTGTTTTTAAAGGGTTTTACTAAATGCTACTGCTAAGGCGTTCTCGCTAGCGATTATAATTTAAGTAAAGGACATTATTTCAACAGAGGAAACCTCTTTTGGACTTACAAGCCCCTCTTTCTTTTAATGTACATAAATTTAAGTTTTTTTGAAATATGGTTTTGTTTTATTGAATGGTAAGATTGTCAAACACACACAAAATGTGTTTGTTTAAAAGGATTTATAAATAAAATATAATTGGCCGATGCAAATCCAAACTGAATTTTTTTGCCTCCTAAAATGGGAGCTTTGGAACAGGGCATCATATCCACCATAGAAATTTTTTTTTCCCTAATTCTTTTTTTCTTATGCTTCATGCACACAGTAGCAACGTTTTTTTCATGCACGCACAAAGTTTTTCCACACAATCAAACCTATGGAACACTCATCAATATTTTTAGAATTATAAATGGAAAAATTCAATCCCATTAGATATATCCGCTAAAAAAGGAAAAACTTTGAGTTTTAAAAAATTATTATTTAGGAAAAATTAAAGAAATAGTTTTTTTTTTAAATTATATTTACTTCACTAAAAAATAATTTAGAAAGAGTTTCATTTATATCGATTTTAGTTTAAAATTTATTCTAAAATTATATGTTGAATCATTTAAAACTAAAAAATTTAATAAAATCTAATTTATTTTTATAATATGAAATGGTTGTCATTCAAAAATCCAAAAAGAATAGAAAGATTTTATTTCTAAATAAAATATAGAAAAGTTACTTATATATCTAAATAAAATAGAAAAGTCTCATTTATATTTAGAAAATATTAGATAGATTATATTTAAAGCTAGAGTTTTGTTTTAGATTTACTCTAAGATTATATTTAAATATAGATTTTTGTTTGAGATTTATTCTAAAACTAATTATTGATAAAAAAAATGTTAATAAATTTAAAAGGAATTTGTTTTGACGAATATCCATAATTCATAATCATAATCTTAAAGGATAGAAATGTTTCTTGGATATCTAGATTCTATTTTAATTATAAAATGAAATCAAACTTTTAAAATATTAAAAAATTTAAGAATATTCATTTGAACATTTGAAAATATAAATTTAATGATTTTTTAAATTAGAATTTAGTTTAATTTAGAATATAAAATGCTTTGCTAATAGTATATATAAATTTTATTAGGTTGAGGGGTTTTTTTTTGGGTGACATCAATCGTATTCTCAAGTTTCTATTAAGAAATATACTATTAATTGTTCTTTTACATTATATGAAAATTGTCTTCTATTATTCTAAAGCAATAAATTAGTATATTATATTTCAAAATTATCTTCACATTTGGTTCAATGTGCATCAATAATCACAATCATATGATATCAAGTGACACCCATTTTTTCATTAATTTAAATAATAATAACTTGTGCACATTTATACGTACTATTGCACACTAACTATCAAATAAAGTTCAAAATGACCAATGCAACATGATTTCCTCATTATTTATTACTTCTTATAGTTGTTAAAATAATCGTGTTAACATTTCATCACAATAAGTACTCATTTTTTATTTTAAGCGTCTTCACTAATTTCACTAATTTTGTCCGGTTATGTATTACTACACATTCTTGATTTCAATTTTATTTTCCACAGTCATCTATACTTTTCTTTTGATTATTTTTATATACTAATGTTTGTTTACAAATAGCTATGGATGCCTCTGATAAAGAGTCACAAATCATTGTTACGAACCCATCTGCTCTTGTGGCCTCAAACGAGTTCTACGAAACTAATGTGGACAAATGCGCACGGATAATTGTAGAGTTCTGCATGAATATGATCAAAGCTCTTGAGAACGCAACATCATCCATTGACTATGTTGAGGAATTGGAAATATTAAAGATGAAAGATGTTGCAAAATTTGCACACGAAAGATGTGCAAAAGTAGAAGCATTCCAATCAATGATGAAAGAAGTGTATCACAATCATTGTTCGAATAAAGGTCAAAATAACGTGCTCATCAGTGAAGAATATATGATGCACTTATATCACTACAGATAATTTTTTTTTAAATATATAGTCAGTTCTTATCTTGGCTATGATACTTCTCTCTTCATTTGAATAGTTGTAATGAGACTTATATTTCCCCTTTCACTCATGTAATTTTGATGAACAACAAGCGAAAAATATATTGTTTTTGATATTGAAGTAATGTGTACTACTATACTTGGAAGGTTTTCCAACATGTTTTCTTGAACTCTTTATTTGTAATATTAAGGGCTTTCAAAAATGTGTCATAAAAATGATGCTTTTAATTACAATGGACATATGGGTTTAGTATGTGAGGCACTCAATTTTCTCTCAAACCCATATGCAAATTCTAACCATAATCCTAATTGTAATGATAATATTCATCGTAACTGCAATCATTATTCTAATAACATTAATTTATAAATCCTAAACTTCAATTAAACTTACCATACTAAGTGTTATCGAAAAGTCTAATTCTAACAATCATTGTAATCCTAACTATATTAAGTACTTACTAAGATCCTAATTGTAACCCTAATTGTAATCCTAACTATATTAAGTACTAATTATGAGTCCAATATGAATCTGAACCATAACACTACATGTTATGCTACCTATGATACTAATCATAAGCCTAATCATAAATGTAAACCCTAAAGCCTAATCTTAATCCTAACCCTAACTCTAACCAGAACTATTAACACAATACTAATTCTAACTCTAAAATATATACCCTACACCCCTTACCATGGAGGTGATAATAATCCTACCCCTCACCCTACACCCTATTCCTAAACCGTACATCCTAATCGTAAAAATCACCTTAACCCTAACCCTAAATCTAACTAACACAAACCCATAACCATACATCCTAATTGTAAAAATCACCGTAATCCTAACTATAACCCTAACCCTAACCCGGATCCTAACACTAATCCTAACTCTAACCATTAAGATGATATGAATCCTACCCTTTACCCTAAACCCTATTCCTAAACCGTACAACCTAATTATAAAAATCACCCTAACTGTAACCCTAACCCTAAATCTAACACTAACCCTAATCCTTACCCTATTTGTAACCTTAACCCTATCCCTAACTCTAATTATTACCCTAAGCAATAAAATCACCTTAACCCTAACTCTAACTCTAACTATTAAGATGATACTAATCCTACCCCTCACCCTTCACCCTATTCATAAACCATACATCCTAACCGTAAAAATCACCCTAACCCTAACTCTAACCCTAACCCTAACCCAAACCCATAATCGTACATCCTTGCTACAAAAATCATCGTAACCCTAACTATAACCCTAACCGTAATTATAACCCTAACCCTGATCCTAACCCTTGTTCTATCCATTAAGATGATACTAATCCTACCCCTCACCTACACCCTATTCCTAAACTGTACACCCTAACCATAAAAATCATCGTAACCCTAACCCTAACCCGAACCATAAAAATCATCCTAACCCTAACCTATAACCATACATTCTAACTATAAAATTCACTCTAACCCTAACCCTAACTCTAATCCATACCCTAACCCATAACCATACATTCCAACAGTAAAAATCACCCTAACCCTAACTCTAACCCTGACCCTAACTCTAGCCCTAACTTTAACCATAACCATTAATCATAAAATGTCTTCCATATTGCCCTGCGATTGCTACTACCTTATATATACCTATTTATATAATACACCGAGATTAATGCTTCTTGAGGCGTCTATTTTCATCAACCCTAACCCATATAGAAAATATGTGCACTCGAGAAAGATTAATCTCAGCGTATTATATTGATAGGTATATAAGAGCTAGTTTTGGTACATTGAAAACTGAATAATACTATGCAAACCAAAGCCAGTATAAGCACATGAAAATGGAGATCATATAATATAAACAATTAACATAAGAGATTCAAATCATGGAAAAATTAATATGTTCACATAACCAATCATCATATAGGCTGAAAAATATTTTAGCTGATAGGCTTACTCCTAGGGAGATGCCCGTCGGGATTTTCAGACATTCCGACAATCTTATGCCGGGAAAGGTAAAAGCAGTGCTAGGAAAAAGGTGACGGTAAAGGCGCCGGCCACTCCACATTCGTTTGCCATCTCCGTGCCACGGCTCATCACAAACCCGGGATTTTCAGACATTCCGACAGTCTTACGCCGGTAAACAAGCGAACGACACCGGAAATTCGTGAAACCCGGGCAATGTTAATTAATCAAATATCATGCATTTGAAATGTGGGTTCGGGCTATCTTCGTACAACTGGGCTGGAAGTAGTTGCGCTGCCCTCGCCTATTGTTGTGTATGCTTCTTGCGGCCACGTTGGGGATTCGTGTCAACTTTCTCCAGCCAAATGATTCACAGGTGTCAACACATAGCCTGCATCCTCGCAAGGAAATGAAATTGGAGGATGTCAAGCCAACATCCTTCCCGCCTGTGCCAAAATGGGAGCTCTGAAACGTGGAATGGACATCCATCGAAATATCGTGGAAGGGGGATGTTCGATAGATATTATAGTTGGAAAGGCTATGTTAGAAATGTATGGAAATTATGGAAGCACAGACAAGATTTGTGAACTGTTTGACAAAAAGTCTCAAAGAAACATGCTTTCACGGAATGCAAGAATAGGATATGCACAAGATAGACTTTGCACGGGTGCTTTCAAAACCTTTGAATTGATAACGCATTCTGGAACATATCCTGCCTTTATAATCTTTGCTTTGTGTTCGATATGTTCAAGCCAACTCTTCATTTGCTGCTACATTGATCATGTCATTAACAACAATCAATAATGACACAAAAACACGTAGATGAATGCCTTCCATATATTCTGGGAACAAAGAATTTGCAAGATGTTTTGAAGGTAAGGCATTGAATGTGTGTATCTATGTTTTAAATTAGGACCAAATTGATATAATATAAAAATTGAATTCTATTTTTAGAGAGATATTTATCAAGTTCCTACTGATAAATAAACATAGATGTATTTTGCGTGCCAATCTTCTTAATGCTTTATGCGAATTGATTAATGGATCAACACCTCATCATGAAGGATATAACCCTATTTCAAAGAATGTAGGGGCAAACTATTGGGTTTTTACTATTTCCAAAGCCAATATGGTTCCACTGATTAGGTGCAGTCTCCAGGTTATGTAGATCTCCTAGCATTCCATGCTCGATTAGTGCCCCCATAAAATTTGTCTCCATTGCAAAACTTGGCACTTGGATTTCATTACAAGCATTGGTGAGTGTTTAAGGCGGCAGTTGATGATGTGAAGTTACAGCTGTCAAGAGCCGGAAGCGATAGTTTTCTTAAGCACAGAAGCGACCGATGGCCCACAATTTCCTCGTGAATGGAAAAGATTCCTCTTATACCATCGTCTAGCGTGGAACATATTTTTTTATAAGGAAGCAAGGAAACAACTTATCAGGATGGCAAGTTCAGTTACTTGTGTGGACTTTTTGTTGCAGGCAATGGCCAAAAGAGTATGTCAACAGTATCATGAAGGTAGCTTGCTTGCTTGTCTTTTCTTCACATTCGAGTTTCTGGATTCTTAACTCTTACTGACCTCCTTATATGGCTTGTGTATCTCTCAGGATTGGAAGAAGCTTGAGTCCATGGAGAATGA
>MU225553.1:2855159-2896651 GCA_018584345.1 Thuja plicata
TGATTTCCTGCATGGTGGATTCAGTTCCTTAAACAGACCATTGACCTTCTATTGTGATAGACATCGTGTGATGGCTGAAACAGATCACAATAGATGATTTCCTACATGGTGGATTCAGTTCCTTAAATAGACCATTGACTTTCTATTGTGATAGACATCGTGTGATGGCTGAAAAAAATCACAATAGATGATACCTTACATTAAGGACACATTACCTATGGAAAATTTTGAGGTATGGTGAATATCATGAGACTTGATATTCTTGGTCAGACCATATCTCTGATATCATATTGAGGTGATATCTAAAACAATCTTTGAGTTATGGTGAATATCATGAGACTTGATATTCTTGGTCATACCATATCTCTTGATATCACGATGAAGTGATATCTTCTCTCTTAAAAGTAATGAATCTTTTGTGAATTACATTTTGATTAATTTTATCTTCCGTAGATGAATTTCATTTACTCTATTTCAGCAACTTTAAACATAAATCAAATATATATCAATTGAAGCTTAATACAAGAACACATAACACATGATATGATTAAGGGGAAACCTTGATCAGAGGAAAACCCCAGTGGGAATTAGTACCCACAAATATTGCACTAGTATAATGAGCCTGTTAAATTTACTTTGCCCTGTTAGGAGTAGTCTTTACAATGCAAGTACAATGACTCGGTTAAGGGTCTGACCCTGTTAGGAGTCTTTTACAAATAACCCTATTAGGGGTGAGGACTCACTGTCCAAGAAGCTCACTGCTCAGTAGGATGAAGGCTACAACCTCCTTGATAATAGATATACATTATATCCAAAAGTGAACTGCTATATGTGACACAATTGTATGATTAATTCCGGTTATGCGTTGATGCTCTTATACTCTTAAAGAGCTTTATCTCATTCTGACATCTTATACTATTCTTTTATATCTCTGCTCTGCATATTCGACGACACTTTCTAATACAACTTTGCATGTTTTATATATATATATATATATATATATATGTTCATGCTTGAATAACCATGACCATAAACGAGACCTTAGTCGACCCAAAAACAATATTCACAATTCTTCCAAACAAATTGGATTAAGCGTGTTTACAATAGTAATTAAGAAATTAAGACATGATTACAAACATACTATAATAGGCGCTTGGCCTTTACATAATAAAATATTATACGCTGATCCAAAAACTAAAGTCGGCTTCATACTCTATTTTCTGAACTACTAGTGTACTTGATCTTTCTGTAACTTGTCCGTACTAACATATCTGACCATGCATGTCTAGGGAAAGCACAAGAACATATCATAGAACTTAAGTCTGAATGCGCATATCTTGATTTGTTCCTACGCACGTGTGTTGGTGCTATGATCGACTGCAAATCACTGTTCTATTCTGTCTTCTATACTTAGTCAATTTTCACTTCATAGTGTTTTCTGTCAAAACTTTATATGACTTTGTTTCCATAATGACAACACAAAATAAGTCATATTATCCTGGGAGTCAACTTGCCAACAATCTCCCCCATTGTCATTAATGGCAACAAAGGAATGTGGCCAAGTTACTCAAAATTGACTAACACACAAAACTGTATATCATTGTACCCTTTAACATATACATACACTACTCCCCATATATACACATATTCCTTAAATACATTACTCCCCCTTTGACATTAACGACAAAGGTGTCCAAAATTGTAAGTCCTTGAGTACTTACTCTGAGTATACATCTGGATAAGCTATCTGCAGATTCTTGATCTCTTGCTGCCAGAATGCCTTTAATGCATCAACTGTTTGAAGATGGGCACATAAAGCATATGTAAGCTTTTCCATTTTGGTCAAATCCATGCAGGGACCCTGATTATATGTAGCAATTGTTGTCTCTATCTGTTTGATGTTCTCATTCAAGACTGCTAGAGAGGGCGCCAGTGCATTTCTCAGTTGAGTTTGCCTGATTCTTATCTTGTTGATCTCAAACTTTGCCTTTTCAATCTTGTCCAACTGACCTTGATAGATATTATTGCATACATTAATATCTTGCGAGGATGTTTCAATTGATTTTATAACACTGTCAACCAAGATGTCAGCTTCCTTAATCTTTTTTTGAGGTGAATTTCACTCTGTCCATGTAGATTGCTATTACATTTCTACCTTTAGCTGCTAGTTCTTTCAAGATTGTTTGACCAATATTTAGTGAGTTCAGATCTAGGGAGAAATTCTTTGTCAATTCATCTAATCTTCCCTTCTTGTACTTATCTTCTGCAATTTTAGTAGCAGAGTCTACTAAACTTGTGAAATGTGATTTGAAACTTGTCAAGATGTTATCAACATCATCAACAGACTGAATCTTAGCCATTTTCTTGTCTGTTAGCACTAGATCATTTAGAATGTTCACTGTTTCCAGAAAGAGAGGGTTTCTCATGACTTGTTTCTCTTTTGATTTCTCCATGGCCAACACACTGATTTTAATCAAATCTTCTTCTTCCCAAGCATCTAACATTGTTGATTCAGGGGTCAAGCTTGACAACAATGATGGTTTGATGGGTAGAGTCAATATGACATTTTGACTAGCATCCATATTTTCACTTTTCACAGGAATCTCCATAACTGGTTACTCATTAGATTGATTGTCTTCCTCTTTATTTGAATCTCTAGAAGGAACTTCATCTTTCTATAAGGATGTGTTATCAGTGCATACCTACTCTGTCTCTTCAGTGTTGACAAATGCTTTTTCAACTTTGTCCATGTCATTGTCAGAAGCGGTCATGGATATATTGATATCATCAATCAAAATAGTTTCTCCTGAATCTTTGGCTGTATCAGAAGCTATTGAAACTGAGGGTGCTGAAACCTGTGGACTTGTCTTAGGTGTATTTTGAATCATTGGTTCTTTAACCTGTTTGGGAGGAACTAGAGTTAGCTTTGCAGTAGGCGCCATTGATGGATACATATGTCTATCCATAAATACCCACTCAAATACTTTCTGAGTCTCTTCTCCAACCAGATCATACTCTTTATTCATGATATGAAGTGTTCTAGTTTTGGTTACGAGATGAGGTTTTACTAAATCCAAAATTATAGCTTTCTCATCATGCGAGCAAACAAGGAGAAGAATATCTAATGTTTCTTCTCTTATCCTCATATATTCTTCAATTGCTTGCCTCTTTAATAGGTCCAGTATGTTCCATACTTTGTCTGGTATGACTATCTTGAGTTACAATACTGACTTTTTGAACTTGATCATATGAGATATAATCATTGAATGAATTTCAGATTTGTCTATCTCTTGATATTTGTCGTAGACATTCTTGATAGATTCTAGTCTTCCTTCATTAACAATTCTATTCTTTAGGACTGTTAGACTAGGTCTAAATCCTACCTCAGGAAGGGCTTGAGTGTTCTTTACCTTGCTCCTTGTGGTCCTTGAGGATGGATGACTTGTAGGAACTTGCTTCTTCCTTCTGGTTAACTTGCTGGGTACAAAAGGTGGAGAGGATTCTAGATCAATGGTGGTTGATGGCGCAGATGTATCTTCATCAGATTTCTTCTTCTTCTTCTTAGGCATATCATCAGGATTTTCCATTTTTACTTCTAAGGGAGTTTTCTCAAGTTCTTTAGCTATCATAGCTTCCTTAGCTCTGTCTAGGTCTTCTTGTGTAACACCGTGAAATTTTAGGATATTTGAGGTAATCCTTGATGCCTTCCTTTTGTTGTCTGCACTGTATAAGACAGAATCAACTTGATTTGTCTTTTCTCTGTAAGTACCCCATCTAGGTTCATTGGGATCCTTGGGCGTAGATAGGAGGACTTGTGCATAACCTTCAAAAACATGTTCTTAAACTTCATATCTAAGAGGGTGAATCCATTTTGTTCTAGGCTCAACTGCCTCCATGAAAGTATAGTCAGTATCCACCATGAAGTATATGGTGTCTTTGTATTTCTCTACTAACTTCTCAAGTATCCTGAACCTCTTCTACATCTTGATCCTGAATGTTTTGATATCCATGTCCATAGAATCCTTCACGCTACTCTCTGATGTAGCCTTGAGTGATATCTGAGACATAGTAGGTTTACTCTTGTCTAGGTAAAGATTGGCAACTTTACCTACTATGTGGAAGTAGAGATAGATGATCAGTGAGCCAAACCTGAATATCTTGCTCTTGTCATGCTTAATAGCTCGAATGTTGTCAATCAATTGAGCATGCAATATCTCACATAGATTATACTGAGTATTATCTTTCACCATCTTTACTGCTACTAGGACAGTAGCTACAGATACACTATTTAGTCTGCTTGCGTGCTAAAATTTGTAAACTAGTATCATGGTGACCAGTTTTATGTCATCTTCCTTAATGGGATCAACTGTCATACCACACCTATCACTTCTGGATAAACATGCTTGTTCAACCTACTTTTTCACATCTTTACCAGTTGGAAGAACTGGTCCTATCTTAGGAAGTCCAATCCTGTCATGAATTAGGTATGCAGTAATACAGACGGGAACTTCACCAATCCAATAGAGATCATCATGTATTCTGCTCAACAGGATTTTCACCCATTTTGGCTCATAAAATTTGTGCGCATTAGAATAATCAAAGATAGGGTTATTAGTGAAATGCGCGTATTCATCCTTGAATGAATAGTCTGGTTTCATCATTGAAGCCATAAGAGTTGCTATGCTATTGTCCCCAACAGTTTCCTTCTTACAGTAGATGTAAGCACGAATGTCTTCCACATGTACGACTCCTAGCAGAGTCTTAGAGAATGCCCCTTCTACATCATCTAGAATAGACTTGAATGGATGATTTTTAAAGAAAAATCTCTTCCTTTCAATAATGTCAAAGACTATAGGGGCTTCCATACTCACTTGTTGATAAACTAAATAGGGTTCCACCGCAATTCAAAATGACGCGACTGCTAGGGTTCTGTTTCAACTTGCAATCTATTCACAAACTGATCAAATTGATACCTTTGAATGCTTTGATGCTTAGTGCTCCTATTCTCTGCAAATTTTATGATCTCAGATGTAAACAATGAGGATAAATTATTGTTTACCGACTTATATAAAGGTTACTGCATTTAATGCTTGCTACCGTACGTGGTTTCCATCGAGAGTTTCAAACTTTAATCTGAACGAAGTAAAGGCAATGCATGCATGCATACAACCTTAATTCATGATCACATACATGAATCCATAGGCGCATACTCAGAGGTGAGTATACCAGCCACGCAGGGGTTCAGAGCTAGAATAGCTCTCCCTAAGACCATGAGGGTCAACTATATAGAAGTAGAAGGTGCGTCCACTGAGGATGCATGTACTACCTTGTTCTCTTCATTATCCTTCTTTACTTCAACCCAAATTTTATCTAAATTAGCTTTAGCTTGTACAAACTTGACTTCTCCTAATTCTTCAAATAGTGACATTTTAGGATTTTCAATCTCTTGTCTTTGTGCTTTTGACCTACAGAACCTTGATATGTGTCTAGATTTTCCACATGAATGACAAATGATAGGAGGTCTAATGTTGTTATTCATCATGCTGCACTGCTTGGCTGTTTGTCCATTGAAATTACATATTTGACATGTAATGTTCTGAAGGTTTCTTTGAGATTGATTTCTTTGATTGTATTGAGTCACATTTCTTTGGTTTTGTTGTGATTGATTTCTTTGATTTGTTCTGCAATGTATAGCCCTGTGACCAAACTTATTAGAGGAGTAAAAATAACCATTAAAAGGTCTTACTTCTTTTCAATCTCTTGCCAAGAGTCCATGCTTGTTACAAGCATAACAAGTTTTGTTAACTTGCTTGCATTCATCTTTAGGTGGTTCAGTTTTAGTCTCTGCAATATTCTCCTCTTTCTTTGCTTTTGTAGATGCTTCTTGTGCTTTCTTTGTTTCTTGCATTGAATTGATTTCAATTTGAGCTATACTGTATCCCATACCAGTCATATCACCTTTTAAATTTTGTGCATACAGTTGTGATTGAATCATATCAGAACTTGTGTGTAGTTTATCAATCTTATCTTTTACTCCTGATAATTCAGATTCTATCTTTTTCTTGATGTTTTCTAATTCCAAGATTTTCAAGTTCTCTTGCATAAGTTCATCATCTAATTGTTTTCTCTCTTTGGTATTTTCTTCAATGGATGTTAGACTATCTATAAGTTGTTCATTCAGATCTTCAATTTTATCTTTCAAAGACATGTTCTCTTCATTCAGCTTCTTGACCATTTTCCCCAAGTCATTGGTAGAGAAACCTTACAGATCTTTCCTTAATTTCTTGATAAGCATTTGAGAGCCATCAACTTTTAGTTTAAGTTCCTCATTTTCTTTTTCAGATCTGTCAAGATCTTCAAGGGCTGCTTCAAGATTCTTTTTTAGATGTTTCACTTTTTCTGAATCCATGATCTCCTCAAGTGGTTAAAATTCTTTTACAGAGGACCAGAGCTCTGATACCAATTGTTAGAAACATTGAGAGGGGGAGGGGGGGTGAATCAGTGTTTGTCTATTTATTCTATTTCAGCAACTTTAAACATAAATCAAATATATATCAATTGAAGCTTAATACAAGAACACATAACACATGATATGATTATGGGGAAACCTTGATCAGAGAAAAACCTCGGTGGGAATTAGTACCCACAACTATTGCACTAGTATAATGAACCTGTTAAAGTTCCTTTGCCCTATTAGGAGCAGTCTTTACAATGCAAGTACAATGACCTGGTTAAGGGTTTGACCCTGTTAGAATTATTTTACAAATAACCCTATTAGGGGTGAGGACTCACTGTCCAAGAAGCTCACTGCTCAGTAGGATGAAGGCTACAACCTCCTTGATAATAGATATACACTATATCCAAAAGTGAACTGCTGTATGTGACACAATTGTCTGATCAATTCCGGTTATGCGCTGATGCTCTTATACTCTTAAAGAGATTTATCTCATTATGACATCTTATACTGTCCTTTTATATCTCTGCTCTGCATATCTGACGACACTTTCTAATACAACTTTGCATGTTATATATATATGTTCATGCCTGAATAGACGCGACCATAAATGAGACCTTAGTCGGCCCAAAAAAAATATTCACAATGCTTCCAAAAAAATTGGCTTAAGCGTGTTTACAATAATAATTAAGACATGATTAAAAACATACTATAATAGGTGCTTGGCCTTTACATAATAAAATATTATACGTTGATCCAAAAAATGAAGTTGGCTTCATACTCTATTTTCTGAACTACTAGTGTACTTGATCTTTCTGTAACTTGTCCGTACTGACATATCTAACCATGTGTGTCTAGGGAAAGCACAAGAACATATCATATAACTTAAGTCTAAATGCGCATATCTTGATTTGATCCTATGCACGTGTGCTAGTGCTCTGGTCGACTGCAAATCACTATTCTGTTCTGTCTTCTATACTTAGTCAATTTTCACTTCATAGTTTTCTGTCAAAACTTTATATGACTTTGTTGCCATAATGACAGCACAAAATAAGTGTTATTATCCTAGGAGTCAACTTGCCAACACCTACATTATGTTAAACAATATACATAATGAATTGTTTGACATCCTCATCATGCATATTAAATAATCTCAAACATTGGTCCTCCAAAGACTCCTCCAAACAATAAAATTCTGATGGCAACAAAATTCCCCTACACAAACACATGCATCCCTATCTTGTCTTGAAGACGAGAAGATCTCGAAAAAAACCTCCTCAATGACATAAATTTGAAAAATACTTTGACAGAGCATATCAAATGTAATGATCTGACATAATAAATTGGTTGCAAATCCATACTACAAACAATACCAATACTTCTAACTTCTAGACAATAGGGAGTGAATTATATGTGTGACAATACAATGAATTACTAAGTATCCCAATGATCAACTCATTAATCATTCAACAAAAATGATTGGAACATCATAAGACATGAAATATTAATTATTTCTCTAACTTAACGAATGTAGATATTCATGATAGTATGCTCTATTAGCGTGCTAAATGACTGAAACAAGAGTCCAAACAAAAATTTATTACATCGTTCCCAATTTTATTGGCAATTACAAGTTCAGTTCAATCCTTCAAGGATTGACTCATGTTCTATACAAATTTGACATCTAAGGAAGGTCAATCCCCATATGTGATTCTGCCAAAATTTTCTGATGCCTTCTCTCTATCGGTTTGATCTCTTCTCAGTCCTACCCATTTTCCCCTATAAACGGTTCATCCTATCATCCATGTTACCTCCTTACACTCTCATTTTCCTATCGCATCATTTCTTTCTCTTTTAATATTTTCTAGTTTCTCCTCATTCTTTTTGCTACACATTCTCTATATTTCTCACCATGTTTTTGCAAATCTTTGTTCTCCCTCGTCGACTACTTTTGGGGAGTAATATATTCTCCTCTCCCTCTACCCATTCGTATGATCCTCCAAGGAAATTGATCTTTCCTTTATAAATAGAGAAAGGAATGAGGTGAAACCACTCAACTTTAGAGAAAAAAACTTCCAACTGTCCAAGATAATGGTTGTTCAACTCCCAAAAGCTATATGAGTTCTCGCTACTGTATTGTTAGAAAGTTCTATTCTCATGAACACATGTTGGAAATGACTAAACTTGTAATACCCACCCAACTACTACCATTTATGTGTATGATGTCAAACCCTTTTAGACCACTTTACATGTGTTGTTAGATCTTTGGTTATATCTAATGATGTTTTGATGTTATTATGATATTTATTGACAATACATTATTTTGATACTGAGATTATTTGGTTTATATCATGTTAGTTAGATAATGATGATTATTTTCATATGATGATGCTATTTATGTTTATGGTTTTTACTGACCCCATACTTGCATGTATATGGTTGACATATATATTTAATATTTATGTTTGACGTGCATGATGTGGTGAGGGACAGAGTCATAGACACTTGCTTTAGAGATCTACACATTGTACCGATCCCTATCATTGTCTATTACACACACATATGTACATTCTCAACTTTGATACAAATTATAGGTATCAGACATTGACTTCCCTGATTTTCCAAGATGAGTGTGCCCTAACACATTATCTCAATGGTAAGAGAGGGGAGATAACATTCAAGCCTAAATCCTAACCTAAGCCATCATTTGTCCTAAAATAGTGGACAAGTATCTAAGTTACTACCTTTTCTGAATTCGTTGGGGTGACGTGAATTTGTGAACCCTTGTTGGAGCATGCTTACATTGTTGCATCTTATTTGTATTTTTATTTGGTCAGATTTCAGAGTGCATGCAGTCATGTGGGTCAAATTGCATTTTGTCATGATGTAAGTAAAAGATTAATTAAATGTTAATTATAAAGATTAAATAATTAAACCTTTTAGAATATTAGAATATTAAATATATAGATATTTAATTAATAATGATTAATTAATTACCTATATTTATTAAAGGGGCTTAATGAAAAAGGGCTTTCCCAAACACTTTATTAACATGGTCAAAACTTTAATGAATAGATCCCTTGCTATGATAGAAATAAATGGAAGGAGATCAGAAAGCTTTGTGCTATCTAGGTAAATAAGACAAGGGTGCCCATTGGTCCCTGTGCTCTTTGTTATTGTTGGTGAAGCAGTGAGCCACCTAATTACAGACAACTCTATCATACCTAGAGTCAGGGGAATCCAAATTCCTGAAGGCAAAGAGATATCAAACATTCAGTTTGCAGATGACACTGCCTTATTGCTAAAATTGGAATCAGACAATCTATCACACTTTATGGATAACATCAACTTGTTTTGTTCTACCTCAGGCAGTAAAATTTCAATAGAGAAATCTCTATTTATGGGGTGGTCTCTTGAACCCCCTAACTGGCTCTCTTGGTGGAACTTCAGATGGGAAGGGCCAGACTTTCAGATCAAATACCTTGGAATCCCCTTCTCCCTTAAACCTAACCTTAAAGTCATGTGGGAGTGGGTCAAAAACAAAGTGGTTAAGAAGCTTGGAAAATGGGATAACCAATACCTCTCCTTGGATGGCAGAGTCCAAGTGTGTCAAAAGATCATGTCCTGCTACACTCTTTGCTTCTCCTCGGCTTGCCTATTTTGTCAGTACCAATTTAACCACCTTTAGAAGATTATCATGGATTACCTTTGGTCATATGAAATATGTAACAAGACAGGGCATGCAGTGAAGTGGGAGTGGTGCACTATGTAATGTCCCCACTAGGGAACCCATAAGGATCAGGTCTAAAGTACTGAGATAACAACTAGATTTTTTTAAAATGTTACAAAGACTATTTTAGAAATTATAAAAATGAACATGTCCTGATTAAAACTTTTTAAATCATTTTCTATCTTCCATAAAATAGTTTAATTATCCAAACATATACTCATAATGTCTGATCAACTAATCAAAATAAACAAAACATAGAGTCCATAATGCTCAATATAGAAATCATGTCTGTGCAAAATATCAAGATACTAGGGTGGGCATTACATCCTCACCCCCTAAGATTAGGCTTGCTCTAGAAAGCCTAAAAATAAATATGGATATGTAGCTCTGAGTCTGCTAGCATCCTCCCATGTAGCTAAGACCTCATCATTGGGGTCCCATAGGACCCTTACCTCCTCTATGTTGTGATCCCTGAGGGTCAAAGTCCACTGCTGGAGAATACGTACTGGCTCCAAAGCCAGCTGCCTGTCCTCTACCTGTAAAGTGTTCCAATTCAATACATGAGTCAGATCAGGAATATACTCTCTAAGAATAGAAACATGAAACACATCATGAATATGTGTGAAGCTAGGTGGTAGGGCAAGTCGGTAGGCAATAGATCCTATCCTCTCTAGGATCTCAAATGGACCCATAAACCTAGGTGCCAACTTAGAAACTTTTCCATAATAGATAGGGATCTTTCATGGGTGGAATCTCAAAAACACTTTCTCTCCTACAGAAAACTGTCTATCAATTCTGTGAGCATTTGCATACTTTTTCTGCCTGTCCTGAGCTATCACAAGGTGCTCCCTAATTATCTGCACCTACTATTCCATATCTTGTAACATTTCTAGTCCAAGGAGTACCCTATCCTCTAAGCGATCCCAACTTAGAGGTGTACGACAAGGACAACCATAAAGAGCTTGGTAAGGTGACATTCCAATAGAACTGTGATAACCATTTTTATATGCAAACTCCACTAGATAAAAATATTCCTCCCAGTGGGATTGCCTATCCATTACATACATTCTAAGCATATCCTCTAGTACCTGATTTACTCGCTCAGTTTTTCCATCAGTTTTTGGATGATATGTCAAACTAAAGTTCAGATGAGTCCCTAAGGAACATTGCAACGATGTCCAAAAATTTGAAGTGAATATATGATCTCTATCTGAGATAACCTTCCTAGGGACACCATGCAACCTGACTATATCCTTCATGAAAACCCTGGCTACTGAGGAGGCAGTATACATTGATTGCATGGGAGAAAAATGTGCTACCTTGGTCAGCTTATCAACTATGACCATGATAGTGTCATGTCTCCGATAGGTGATGGGTATTCCTACAATAAAATCCATAGATATCGTATCCCATTTCCATTCGGGAACTAAGTGTGGTTGCAAGAGACCTGCCAGATGATGATGCTCAGCCTTGACCCTCTGACATTCCAAGCACCTAGCCACAAAATCTACTATATCTCTCCTCATACCTGACCAAAAATATATCTGTTGTAGGTTAGTGTGCATTTTCTTAACCCCTGGATGAGCTAAATAGGGAGCACAATGAGCTTTGGTCATGATGACCTTTCGAAGGTCGCCTGAAAGTGGTACATAAATTTGGCCTTGTTGTCTTAATAACCCATCTGAATTTACAAAATAACCTATGAATCTTCCTTCTAAGGTCCTTCTTGATTCTATTTCTTCTCTAAGTTCTTGATACCAAGCATCTGAGGGGAGTTTATAAAAAATATGACCCCTTAAATCAGTAGTAAGAGAAAGTGATGATAGTTCATGCCTTCTTCTACTTAAAGCATCCACTACTACATTCTCTTTTTCCTAAATATATCTAACCTCAAAGTCATATTCACATAAAAATTCCATCCACCTACATTGTCCGACATTAAGGTTTGGCTGAGTAAAAATGTACTGAAGGCTTCGATGGTCTGTGTGCAATTCAAACTGATTACCTAACAAGAAGTGTCTCCAACAATTCAAGGCATTAACTATTGCTGCTAATTCCAAATCATGTGTAGGGTAGTTAAGCTCATGATCTTTAAGTTTTCTTGATTCATAAGCAATAGCCCTTCCATCTTGCATTAGTACTGCTCCTATTCCTTCCAAGGAGGCATCTATGCAAACTACAAAGTTTTTCGAGGGATCGGGTACAACCAAAATTGAGGCATTGGTTAACCTTTATTTTAAGCTTTGAAAAGATTCTGCACATCTCTCAGTCCAAATGAACTTCTTTCCTTTCCTTTGCAATGAAGTGATGGGATGTGCTAATCTAGAGAATGCCTTGACAAAGCGCCTGTAATAACTAGCTAAACCCATGAAACTGCAAACTTCTAAAACATTGGTAGGTGTTGGCCATTCCACTATGGCTTGAAACTTGGCAGGATCAACTGCTATGCCTTCCCCTGATATAACATGGCCAAGATACTTAACTTCTGTTTGGAAAAACTCACACTTCTCTAGGTGGGCATACAAATAATTTTCTCAAAGGCATTGTAACTGTTATACACTAAATTTGCACCCTAGGTCAAGCTCTCGTAGTCTTGATAATATAGTATAACATGGGAATCATTTCTAGGTGTGGGACCTTTGCTAACTGAAATGAGACCTCTGGATTCTAGGTTGGTTCCTCTTGGATTATCACCTAATTTTCTTCTTAACATGAAAGTAAATTCTTGAGGGAAAAGGGATATAAGGAATGCATAAAAGGGAAGTAACTGTAAGAAAATTTATCCTACTAAGGTGATGCATTGAAAGATAACATGAATCACAACACAGTGAGTGAGATCAGCATACAAAATTAGATCTATGAGAACACAACTTCTTGAATAGGTTTGCATAAATATTTCATAGAGAGGTCTGAAAGTAGCAAAAACTATGCAAGGAAAGAAAGAATTTTGCAAGCAACAACCTTCCTACCCAAAGTAGACGCAAGATACAACCTGCAAACAAACATTCATTCCTACAACTAGGCACTGGAATGAGATAGAGTGATAAGGGATTGAAGAATATCCACAAACTCATTCAAATCAAATCATTGACAACAGTACACATAAATTATGGAAAGAAAGAAGGCTCAGGAACCCTAAGATGTCTCTAAAAACATTCAATACACTCTAATTCAATAAGAGAAATTCAGGCAAGAAAGCTTAAGGACAAAAAGAATGTCACAAAAATACCTTACAATATCTGAACATCAATGAAAATTTACAACTACTGAAAACTAGAGGGCAAGAGAAAATGCCTCAGATAATTTTACATCAACTGGAAAATCTAAGCTAAAAAGATCTAAAACTAACTTATATGTACTAATCCTCTAGCACGCAGGCTCAGGAGTCAATCTAATTCTAGAAATTAGGGTTTTAATACATTTGCAATAGAATAATTAGAAACCCTAACTCTATCAATTCTACTCATCAATGTGCCCTTAGAAAATATCTTGATCGATCAAATATGTCTTTGAAAATCTTCCCTGTCACCATAAATGTAATTCTGAGAAGTCGGCTTGACCATCTTTCTGCCTATTTCCTAAGAAATCATGCCACTGCCATGAACTCAAATATTCATATATTTGAATATTTAAACCTTAACGGTAGCAGGTGGCGTGGATTTCTACATCAACGACCAAGAAAAAATCTTGAATCTCTTGTTTAAAACACGTCCATTGATCTCTTCTTCTATGGTTCTAATTGTCTTTAATCCACCTTTAACCTAGGTTACCACTTTCTTTGTGTCTTGGAATCTCCAGACTTTCTCCTTAACCTTGGTTCCTCAATTTGCCTCGATCTGTTTGGAGTCTCCAGACTTTCTCCTTAACCTTGGTTCCTCAATTTGCCTCAATCTGTTGGAAACACTGAGAGGGGTGGGGGGTGAATCAGTGTTTGTCTATTAATTACTTTTTAGCAACTTAAACATAAATCAAACATACATAGAATGGAGCTTAACATAAGAACTCATAACACATGATATGATTATGGGGAAACCTTGATCAGAGGAAAACCCCTGTGGGAATTGGCACCCACAAATATTGTACTAGGTATAATGAACCTGTTAAAGTTCCTTTGCCTTGTTAGAAGTAGTCTTTACAATATTTGAATATTTAAACCTTAACGGTCACAGGTGGCACGGATTTTTGCATCAACGACCAAGAAAAAATCTTGAATCTCTTGTTTAAAACACATCCATTGATCTCTTCTTCTTTGGTTCTGATTGTCTTTAATCCACCTTTAACCTAGGTTACCACTTTCTTTGTGTCTTGGAGTCTCCAGACTTTCTCCTTAACCTTGGTTCCTCAATTTACCTCAATCTATTGGAAACACTGAGAGTGGGGGGGGTGAATCAGTGTTTGTCTATTAATTACTTTTCAGCAACTTAAACATAAATCAAACATACATAGAATGAAGCTTAACATAAGAACTCATAACACATGATATGATTACGGGGAAACCTTGATAAGAGGAAAACCCCTATGGGAATTGGTACCCACAAATATTGTACTAGGTATAATGAACCTATTAAAGTTCCTTTGCCTTGTTAGAAGTAGTCTTTACAATATGAGTACAATGACCTGGTTAAAGGTCTGACCTTGTTAGGAGTCTTTTACAAAACCCTATTAAAGGTATATGGCTCATTGCCTAGGCTCACTGCCCAATAGGATGAAGGCTACAACCTTCTGAAAGTTGATATACACTATATCAAAAGTGAACTGGTGTGATGACACTGTTGTCTGATTAGTTCCATGTATGCGCGAATGCTCTTACTCTCTTAAAGAGATATATCATATACTGACTTCATTATACTACTCTTCTGTATCTTCCTCTTACATAATAAATGACACTTGTAACATAAATTTACATTACATACTTATATGTTCATATCCGAATAGGCACGACCCAAAACAAGACTCTAGTCAGCCCTAAAACAAAATACACAATGCTTCCGAACAAGTTGGCTTAAGCATGTTTACTATAATGTTAATAACATCATTACAAACATACAACCAAAGGTGCTTAGCCATTACATTATAAAATAATTCACGCTGATCAAAACACTAGTCGGTTTCCATGCTTTATCTTCTAGACTGTTGGTCTACTGATATGCCTGTAACTTCACCATACTATTGTTCCATACTATGTGTGTCTAGATGTAGCATGTACACGTGTCATACAACATATATCTGAACGTGCATAAGCTGACTCAATTTCTCGCATTTGCGCTGATGTGCTAATCGCTGAATATCTCTGTCTGCCCTATTTTCCATACTTAGTCATTTTGTCTTTCATGACAGAAAATAAACATGACTTTGTTGCCATGATGACAACACAAAATGAGTCATGCATCCTTAGGAAGTCAACTTGCCAACACAGTCTCCAAGTCACAAGATGTTTTTGTTAACTCTAGGTTCATCGAGAGACACTGCGACTACCACAAGATCGGATTTGCATCAGACTATTAGCGCTAAGTCTCCAAATCATAAGAGAATATTCCATTCCTTCATGGGACTTAGCGACCACCACGGGATTAAAACCTGATCAATGACATGGATGAAATTGTTACAAACTTTGAGCCTTAACTTCACTCAGCTTCTTTGACCATGGTTTATTTGGAGACTTGGTGACATGAGCAGTCTCATTATCTTTGTTCGCTATGCTTAACCTTGATTATATCAAAGGAACACATGACCACCACAAGATTGGATTCAAGATCATTGACTGTCGGGAAGTCTCTATATGATTTCAGAATATTCCTTTTCCTTATGAGACTTGGCAAATAAAGGTAATCTCGTAATCACCAAATGATATGGAATATTCCACCATGGTTATGAGACTTGGAGACACAATGCATAGAATCTGGGCCCATCTGCTATGTGTCACTCTATTTTTTTGCCATGGATGATAGATCTTACACATTTTGTCTTTAAGAAAAAATGATGTCCCTCCGATTAGATTGAACTTAATCAGTCTTTACCTCTCTATATGCTTTGCTTAGCCTGGCCCGCCATGGACATGTGTCTGCGTGTCATTTTCCCTTGAACTTTTACTTCCTACATATTTCTAATTAAGGCAATACGACAACTGTGAGATCTCTGGAAGTTGCTTGATCTTTAACTACCTTGACTTTTCTATCTTAACCATGATCCTATCCAGTGACTTCATGACTGTGCAATATCAAAGTCGAGAGATAATTTGTTTAACTGCAGTTATCTCATGAGATCTCTTGACTGATAGGAAAATTAACTTTACCTTACTTGAACTTAGGTTACACCCACAGTTAGAAAACACACTGATTCATGGGATCTCATGATCTTTTGCTAACTCTGACTAACTTCATGAGATCTGGTGACTGCCCTCCGATCAAACATGATCTAACGATCACCACTGAGTCTCCAGATCATATGAGAATATTCCTTTTCATTCACAAGCTCATGAGACTAAGGTAATCTTGGGGTCGCTAGAAAATAATGGAATATACCACTTTCATTACGCGACTACGAGACTAATAGGCAAAGAATAATATGCACATGGTCTAAAGGGAACTTAAGTCATCTGGAAAAGGTAACGAGGAAAAAGAAAGGCCATCAGACAACTAGGATTTTCTCCAAATTTCATAGGATTTTTAAACTTAGGTTATTTTGCATGGTCAAGGGGTAAACCAGAGACTTAGAAAAATGTAGAAGACACCACCAAGACCAGAAAATTTAAAGATTTTGATAGGCTGGGATCTACCCTTGTGGGAGCCTCACTTACTCCACCTATAGCCAATTTTACATAACATGGAAAATTTGGGTAACAGTAACACTTGCTGAAGATGTTGTTCATGCTCTTCTAATGATATAGAGTATACCAAAATATCATCCAAAAATATTATCATAAACTTATCCAAGTAAGTCCTGAATACCCCATTCATAAGGCTCATAAAGACCGAGGGTGCATTCGTGAGACTGAAAGGTACTATGGTAAATTCATAATGACCATACTGAGTACACAAAGTTGTTCGATGATTGTCGGCTTCTTGAATCCTTAACTGATTATAGCCAAACTTAAGATCAATTTTAGAAAATAATTTTTCCCCTTTCATCTGATCAAACAAATCATCAATTCTCGGTAGAGGATACCGATTCTTAATTGTTACCTTATTGAGCTAAGATAGTACATACATAGCCTGAGAGAGCCATCCTTCTTTTTCACAAAAAATACTGGAGCTCCCTAGGGTGACATACTTGGTCTGATAAAAACCTTTTCCAAAAGTTCTTCTAACTGCATCTTTAATTCACTTAACTCTTGAGTTGTCATGCGATATGGAGCCTTGGAGATGGGTTCTGCACCCGACACCAATTCTATGCAAAAATCTATATCCCTTTTGGGAGGCATCCCTAGAATTTTGGTTAGATAGACATCATAAAACTCTTGAAGTAGAGGGTGATCAAGTGTTGTTTCCTTACTTTCTCCTTCCACAAGATCATTTATCAAGATGGCAAGAAGTTGACATCACTTCCTCATGCATCTCTTTAGTTGCATCGCCGATATCATCTAAAGTGATATAGGGCGCTGGTCCTCAAATATAATTTTAGGCTTCCCCAAATCATCTAAGAAGTGAATGTTCTTCTTTCTACAATCTAATTTGGCCTCATGCTCATCTAACCAATCCATTCCTAACACAACTTCATAAGATCCAAGGGGAATCACATGAAGATCCAACTTATTTGAGAAGGCTCCTAAACCCAAAACACAATTTTGGACACACAATTCGATGGTCATCTTAGCCCTGGAGGCTAGTTCTACCTTCCACTTAACTCTCTACCCTTCAGCCGCTAGCCCACATTTATCTACTAATGATGGAGATATAAAGGAATCAGTTTCTCCAGAATCAAATAAGATATAGATAGATTTACCCTTTAACGAACCTGTAGTCTCAATGATCGTGCTTCGGTGGTCGGCTTGCCTATGCTCAATTGCAGAAAAAACTCTATGAGACTAACCAAAATCTCCAACTATTGGTTCTAAAGCTCTGTTTCTGATTATTTGTAAAGTTGGTGTGCTGAGGACAATGAGCTGCAATGTGTCCCTTCTGCCCACAGGAGAAACACCCAGTGTTCTTTGCAAAATTATTTGTAGGAGGTGCGCTTGACTATTGGTAGCCCCCTTATTGAAATTTTGAGAGTTCTAGGATGGTTGAGGAGTGAGCCTTTGCTGGGTTTGATTGTTATTACGGTTTTGTTGTTGTTGAAACCTTCCATTTCCTTGGTTTTTGTTGTGGAATTTCTTTTTGTGGGAGTTTTGTCCCCCTTTAAAGGATGATTGTTGGTTTTTGGAGCTAGGGGTCCCTTGATCATAATTCCCTTTAGAACCTGCCCCACTGTTAACTGCTTGACTGCTAGAATAACCACCCCATCTTGACTTTACTTTCCTCTCTACTAGAAAATCCTTGGTAATAGCCTCCCGAAGGTTTTTAGGTTCAAAGACTTCCACATCCCCTGATAAGCGATCATTTAATCCTCTTATGAAATATTGAACAAGAATAGGACCATCATCTTTGTAACCTGAGAAAGGCTTAAGTTCATATAATTTTCTCTCATATTCTTCCATAGTCATGTTTTCTTTCTTAAGATGGTGGAACTCTTCTTCCCTACCCTGCCTCCATTGGTTGGACATGTACCGATCTTTGAAACCATCTAAGAATAATTCCCAGGAAATGGTGTCAATGCTAACCTGAAGTTTTTCCTCTTCATTGAGCCACCAAGTGGATGCAAATTTCCTCAAGTTCATGATGGCGCATCTAGCTTTCACATTACTACTAAAGGGGTGCATGGAGAAACATCTTTCAAGATCAAACAACTAGGTTTTAGCTAAGGATCCTCCTTTGTTACCATAAAAGTAGGGTATCTTAATTTTGAGTAAGTCCCTCATGTGAGCGGTATCCCTGGCTTCCATCTCTGGTATAATTTTCCTTCTTCTAGGGATTCTATCCCTTTCCCTATCATGATGGTGAGAAAGGTTTTTTTCCTCTAGGTTTCCTTTTGTTTTCTATGGCATCTAGCCTTTGCAAAATTTGTTGCATGAGTTGTCTCATTTGGGCCCCTTCAGAGTCATGACTTTGACTCTCATTCCTATGGTGACCCTGATCCTGTTCTCCCTCAAATTCCCCATGGGAACTCTCTCGTTGAGATCTAGAGGAAGAATCCCTGAATCTTTCCTTAGCTCTTCCATAGGTGGCGGGAGGCATCCTGGATTACAATACCTAGTGTGAGATGTTACATGTGGTATTGTTAATTGCAAACAAAACTGATTTCTAGATAACCAAATATGCAAGCCAAAAGTGATCCATTTCAGTAAATCATCAAGTTTATAAAATTTATGATGGATACGGAGGGTCACCAAAATCATTCAAAATGAACTAAACAACCCACATAATGTTTATTACAAAATAAAATTTTTTTTTTAAAAAGAAAAGTTAAAAAAAAAATTAAAAAAATTAAAAAATTAAAAACTACATAATAAAAAACAACTACTATGAAATTTATGCCTACTTGTAGAAGGCATAAATTTCTACTCGTAGCTCGAAACAATACGCCATTTACACCATTGGAAAGATAATCAAATTATCTAGAGGTAAATTTGAGGAGCACTTCGAATCCTCAAAGGAAGATTGATCTAGAAATGCTCTCTGAAGACCTCCAAAAATGCAAATTACTAAAATCTATCAAAAAATAAAAAATCAAATAAAAAAAAAATATATATTTTGATATACACAAAATTTCTGCCAGCCTCCTTTGATTCATCATCAATCTTGTTATAATCAAATATTGATACAACATAAATCAAGGGTAGCTAGGTGACCTATATTTAATAAGGAAATGCTAAGTTAAATGCAAATAGATCCTAGAGCTCCCAGTTTAGCAACCTAGGGCTCTGATACCAAATGTAATGTCCCCGCCAGGGAACCCATAAGGATCAGGTCTAAAGTACAAAGATAACAACTAGATTTTTTTAAAAATGTTACTAATACTATTTTATAAATTATAAAAATTAACATGTCTTGGTTAAAACTTTTTAAATCATTTTCTCTTCCGTAAAATATTTTAATTATCCAAACATATACTCATAATGTCTCATCAACTAATCAAAATAAACAAAACATAGAGTCCATAATGCTCAATATAGAAATCATGTATGTTCAAATGATCAAGATACTAGGGTGGGCATTACACACTAAAAGAAAGAAGCAGGGTGGATTAAAGCTTAAGGAGCTTAGACTTCAAGGCATCTGCCTGGAAACTAAATGGATTTCTAAAGCCTTAGAGGGTGATGAACCTTGGAAGGCCCTCATTAGAAACAATATAGCAAGAGGCTACCCCAAGAAAGGAAAAGTTTGGAGGAACCTAACTATGAATATCATCACAGCAGGGGAGATCAATATCACTGTCCAAGGCTCAGTGGTCTTTAGGTCTATCTAGAAAGCCTGGAACTCTGTCAAATAACTTATTACAGACAACAGTATGTTTCACTATTATGGTAGAATCTGTTGCAACAAATCCATTGGTGGAATCTTACCATCAAAGACAAACCTCTGGCACTACTTCAGGGATGCTCAGCCAGAAAGTGGAATGAAAAAGGCATTTCATACCTTGTAGACATTCTTCAGGATGACCAACTTGTAGAGTGGGAGGATATTAAAAATAGATTTCGCCTCCCCAACTCTTAGTTTAGGACCTACTCTGTTGTTAAGGACTCTTGTACTGATCTCTTCCTCCATAAACATTTGTATCTCAATAGTGACTGCCACCTTAAGTTCAGATGGTCTGATGGGACCTTGATCACTAAGACCAACACCAAGCAGATTTATGGCCTCCTCACCAAAGACTCCTCCATCTTCCCCACCTCAACTCATGTTGGAACCTCAACCTTGAGCCAAAAATATGGACTAAAATATTTTGCAACTTGTGGACATCCCTCTTTGATCCTAAAATCAAATGCTTTATGTGACGGCTTCTCCTACACAGGTTTCCCTTTAGAATACCTAATGGTGAGCCCAACATCTGCTCCTTCTACACTCTCCCCGAATCAGTTTGCCATACTTTATTCAGTTGTCCTTTTGTCAATAGTGTCTGGAAACTCTTTGGATTTCCCCAACATTATGCATCCTCTGTTGTGGATATTATTTCTGGTCGTATTGATGGTTTGAAACAACCTTTTAATAGTTTTTTTACAATTATTTCTTCTTTAATTATGTAGAACATATGGAAAAAGAGGAATGATAATGTGTTTGGTGGAAACTTCAGAAGCCTTACTGAGTCTCTCAAGAGACTCATATTCCATGGTATTGTTGTGCAGGTCACAGTTGTGATAAAAATCAAGAGGAAAAAGTTGGAAGACTTATTCAAGGATGACATGGTCAAATTGGGAGCATGGGAGGTTTCCCATGGGTACACTTGGACAAACAAATCGTAGGAGATGGCCCCCTTCAGAGCTGCCCTCCACAATTTCATGGCAAAAGTTGAAGCCCTAAACAAAGAAGAGAGACCAATCATCAATGTTGTCCCTCTCAATGCTATTCTAGGCCCATAAGTTCCAGTTGCCATACCCCTGGCTCACCCATATGAACAACATATCAGAAAGGATGAGGTGCTCAGATGGATGGAAGGACAACAAGGCTAGGTAGCATGAGTATCCTTCAATGATGGAGACTTCATATGATGCGGTCTGTTGATGCGACCTTTTTTGTTTAATCATTTTGTATAATCCGTAACTTAGATAGTTTTATTATTTCTCACTGCTCCAGTCATGTCAGTCAAGTGTTGTTGAACATGTATGTAGGAAAACTACCGTTCATATATGTTTTGTGCTATTTTTGGTAACTAGGTAAAGCTTGACACGTGATTGTAACCGCTTTTCTATGGATCAATATTCATATATATTTAATAGAACAAAAGTCTAAATATAAATATTCAGGATTTAATTAAATATAAAATTCAAATAATTTTTTTTAATGCATAATTAATATAAATAATTTTCAAATATCAGGTGGCATATTAATAATATACTATAAATGTTAATTCTAATTAAAATATTGATATCCAATTTACTTGCACTTTAAATTAACAAATTGAGATTTGAATTCTAATTAAAAGGTTAAGTGCTTTAGGTGGAGAATTATTCATTTAATAAAAAACACAAGAAAACAAAAAGAAAATAAAAAAGGAAATAAAGGATATTTATTGATTTGATTATAAAAAAATAATATTGATTTTGAGAAATTAAAATAAATAAATAGATAAATTTATTTATTTAATATTAAAAAAAGGTAAAAAGGAAATTATGTTTATTTTTTAAATAAGTAAATTAATTTTATTTATTTAAAAAAAATAAAGAAAAACAATTCTTTTATTAATTTTAAGAGGATTTAACTTATTTTAGTTTTTTGCATATTTTAGGAACCCTAGTTTGATTAGGTTTTCTATATTTGAGGTTATTTGACCATTTTAGATATACAAGTTTATCAGGTTACAAGTTTTGTCTGAATTTTTGAAATTAAAGAATTTATTGAAAGCTTTGGATTTGGAGTTGGATATTGGTCTTTGTTGTTGTATATCTATCGTGGACTGGGGTAGGGTTTGAAACCCTTTTTGCAATTCTTCATTTTTGAAAGATTGTCTTCTTTGTATTTGCCAGATTGTTTGATGAGTTTTGGAGTGTTGTATTAAAGTTTTCTTTTTGAATTTGATAAATTGGAAATGATAGAGTATTAGGGTTTTTATTGTGTAGAAATTCATGTTGATATTGAGTCTGGAAAACCATAGAATTCTTTATGAGAAACTACATGCAACAATTTTATGGAAACATATGGTTTTATTCAAGTAGGGTGTTGATAAATCACAGTAGGAAATTCCTTGAGATTTGTATAGATTTTTAGATTGCAAAACCTATCTGATATGATTTATGTAAATGTTGCAGAGGTAGGGATTCACCTAAACTTTCTTTCACAATTATGTCTCTTCCTTGTAACCTTCCTAATTGGTTTGACTTGACATAACTTTCATTTAAGATGTCACCTTCAAAATATTAAGACACTTTTAAACATCCATTTGGATTTTATTTAACATATATCAAAATTAGATAGGTTTCCTTTGTACGGGCAAGGTTAAATATTGACTGTTATAGTGAGACTAGACCTATTTGGGATTGATTCTTCAATCTAAGAAAAAAGAATAGTCATCCATAACTTTTGAAAAATTACATAATTAGGAATATTTCTTTGGTGAGATTGTATATGAGGCTATTATGGATATTCTTCCCAATGTTTATGAAGATCCAACGGCTCAAAATAAAGTTATGGCCTTTTTACCAAAACTGGTAATCTTCATTCCTGAACAAGGCTATTAGGGAGATTTGTTTTTTACACCATTCAAATGACCTTTTCTTTAAGAATGGGAATAATGAAAAATATGTGAAATAAAATTATATTTCCATCAATATAAGTTTCAGATCTGTATCATTTCATATGATATTATACAATTCAAATTACAGACTGATTTACATAGAGGAAATACACAAAAACTCACTGTTATTAAGCCCAGTCTTCCCAAAACTAAAACCCTCCATTACAATGATGGATTCATGATATCTATATATTTTAAAACTTATTTCCCCACAATACATTATTTTAGATTTTTTTAATATATGTTTTAAATTATGTGTTTATTGAATCTTACTAATTCAAAATTTAATTAATTTGGCAATTATTAAACAATTAGTATAACTAATCTAATCAATTTATAAATTAATTTTAAATTATAACTAATTAAGATTATAGGGATTCAAGAGTAAAATGAAGTATTAATATCATTTTTAAAGCAAATGTTAAGTAATATTTATACTTAATGGGATACTTTATATTGAGATATTTGTTAACTAAATCATAACGTGATATAGATAGATTCATCAAATATATTTCATAGGTGTGCTCTATGTCATTTTTGATAACGGTAACTGCAGGTTTTGAAGGGGCCCCAAAACCCTTTAACAAAGCTAATAAAAGAAAAGTATTAGAAACCCAAAATGATAACTATCTGTCATAGATAGAGACAAAAAACCAAAAAGGGCTAAGACCCCAGATATACAATACAAGGTACAATCAAATAGAAAAAAGTGATATGAAAAAAGAAACTTCTAGCAAGACAGAGCCAAAAAAAATTCCAACACACAAATCAGTCCAGCATATTAGAATACTTCTCAGATTCAACCATTTAGTTTTCCATATTATGGATTTCCACCATTTGATTTTCCATATTCTGGATAGAATCCCGAAGATTAGTAATATCTTTGACTTGGGTCGTTGTCTTCTTTCTAGTTTTGGATCTAGTTCTGGATCCTGGGCATGAAATCTGGAGATCTTGTTTCCCCTCTTCCTCCAAATTTTCTCTTTCATTACTGTTCCCTTCCAAAAGGGTGTGCAAATCTTTCAGGTTATCAACAGAGGCTTGCATGCCTGATTTGATTAGAGTAGTCATCTTCCTCAACATAACGATGTTTTTGTTGTTGTTGGTTTTCTCAGTTATCAAATTAATCTTGTTATCAATCATTTTACTTATCTTATCATCTAACATAGTGGTATTACTAGTTACCTTTTCAAAAACATCATTACCTTGCTGATACATTTCTGCATCATTCCTCATTTTGTCTATGATTTCCTCCATCAGGGTGTTTCTTTCTTCAAGGTCTTTACACTTAGCCTGCAACTCTTGAATGTCATCCTGGACCCATTTGTCAATATTGTAACCATACATTGCTTTATTTCTATCTGCTTGAAGAAAGGAAATGTTGATTTCTCTTTTGACCTTAAAGTCCTGATCCCAAAGGTCTTCTTCCAAGCTCCTCTGCTTCTGGTGATTATTATCCTTCTCATCATCATTGCCCGCAGGGCTCTCAGGAGGAGTTGAATTAATTTCACAGTTAATATGCTCATTATGGGCTTCATTGTCAAGGTTGAAAAAGTTTTTATCATTTTGGTCCTTTTTAGACTCTTCCAATTTATTAGTAGCTATATTGTCCTCAACATTTCTAGTATTTACCTTTTCAATTTCACTTTCCTCAGGTTCTTCAAGAGCCGTCTTAGCCCTGTTCTCCAGATTATCATGGTTTTCTTCATTCATCTTATTAGATTCCTCCCTATCACCCATATAATTGTTTTGATCATTGTCAATATACGTTTCAATTAGGTGATCAACTTATTCAATTATCTCCTCAGAGATAGTCTTTTCCATGTCCATGGTATATTGAGTAGATATATCACCTTCCTCACCCATAGGCTCAGTGATGGTAGGGTTAGCCTTCTCAAAATACTCTCTATTTCTCTTCTCCCCATCTTTGATTTCCTCTTCCTCAGAAGAGTCTTCCTCTTGGTCATCCTCAGTCCTCATACATTCCACATCATCAAAGATAGAGAGCGTTATATCAACTCCCATTGAGCCTTTACGGTTTTTTTTGTTTGTGGCTTTGCTATCTTTCTTTCCAAGCGACATCTCTACATTATTTATTTTATCCTTATCTATCTTCTTGGAGAGGGGATCAAAGATGTGTTTTTTAGTGTGCTCTATGTCATTGTGTTTGGTGTGGGTGCATATTTTTCATTCAAGTAGAGTGTTTCCCTAGGTGGATTTTCTCTTTCAAACTTGGATTATATATAGTTTTATACCTTTTAATCTTTGAGATTATATTGTGTAAATTTCATAACCATTTCAATGTCATGATTGGTTCATGTATGGCTTTGGTTGCATCAAGAAGTTATGTTATATTTTACTTTGAGTCTTGATCATTATGTTATTGAACACAAGAGGTGACACCCATTATTGTGTTGTGTTTGATTCTACTCTGTCACCTTGTTTCTTCTACTGTGGTTTTTCTATGACTTGAATGATGGTCTTTGAATTATGTTTACTCCATGTTTGGAGATTGATGTCAGTGATGACTTTGTCCTTGAATTTTTGATTTATCTTGTGACATGATGAACTATGAGAATTGGCATTGGATTTATTGAGATATCTATTATGGGGTAGGCAGTTTGGATCATTGTTTAGGATGTGACATTCATTATTATGCTCTAGAATTTACTGTGGTGATTTTCATGACATGATGATTTATGCGAAATCTTTTATGGTTTTGGTTTTACCTTTTATTTGGTTCTTTTGGTTGGAGCATTAGGGTAGGTTATCTAGGAGCATAGAGGAGAGTGGCTTACAATGGGGCCCAGGGCCTGGGGCCCTAAAGGCTACCAAGGTAACTCATTATAAGTTGACTTAATAAGTGATAACTTAATAAATTTATTAAGAGAGAAATATTAATAAAACAATGTGTACCTTGCCCATGCATTGAGTGCTAATAAAAACTAGGATGGGAGTGAGAGAAGATTCTTGATTGAGGTTTGACATAGTTAGTTTTCCTTGTTTATACGAAAATATTACAAATACCATATAGAGTCACTTGGGGGTTGGGGTCTAGAGAGACTACTAGGGTAACTGAAGAGTTGAATTATGTGATGACACTTCCCTATATGTGGTCTAGGTTCCTACATAAGAATTTGGTACATCTAATTTTTGTTCTGATTATTTATACTTGTTAACCTTATAACCATTTATTACCATTTTATATGCGTACCTTTGCATTAGTCTTGCTTGTTTGGTTGTTTCTTTGAGTGAGGTCTGGTGTTTATCTCCTCAACACGGTGGGGTGAACCTCCAAGTTCTATGTGGTCAGGTGTTAGTGATTCTTTTTACCATTGATATTTGATGTCATATTCGTGTGCTTGGATAATCCTAGATGATGTTTCTTCTATGTTCATTTTTTGGAGATTATTATTGTCATCATGAGGTGTTTATCATGTATTCTATTATGCATTGACTTGGGAGATCCATTCAAGACACAATCACACTCAAGAGTTCATTTCATAGAAACAAAAACATAGCATGATACAATTACATAAATGGTTGGATAATATTAGAAAATATAGGACCCTTGGACTAATTGTTGTCTTTTGATTTTGCACACTAGACAACTCAAATAGAAGACTTTCAAAATACGTGAATGGACAATTGGCAAGCAGAGATTAACTTGTTATTTTCCTTAATTGTTTGGAAAATAGAATTAATAGTGTTGTTACAATGTAAAAATTACTCAAGGCAATGACCAAACCACTTTAAGAAGAAAGAGACTAAGAATTGTCATGGAGCTATGACAGCTAATGAAGCTGTTGTTTCCAAACACTAAAGGGCATTCATGAAGAACACATGAGAAATGACAGTTCACAAAGGGCATTCATGTTCCATAAGCAAGGTATGACTATCATATGAGTAGCAAAAGCTATCATGGCTGCTACAAATCAAAAAGGTATAATGCTAAATAGTTTTTTTGTTCAATACAATTACAACACAAGGATACAAAATAGTGAATATTGAGGTTCAAAACAACCATATAGATTACAACACTTAGCAGTTCATCAATAGTCCAAGGATCAAAGGGCAGTAATATAAGAAGTTTGACAGTGAATTTTAATGAAAGAAGAGATGAAAGGTTTATGAACCACAGTTAAGGGAATACACAAAAATAGAGAACAACAAAGTCCTTTGTGAAACTAACAAGTAACATTGATTTCAATGTATGATAGCAGTGAAAGGAAAAAGTTGAAAGACAATGACAAAGAGAATGAATAAAGAAAAAGTGATAATTCTAATGCAATTATACAATGACTACAAACAATGAAAGGCGATCAATAACACTAATGGAGGACAAAATCATTATCAACGGATATGCTGATGTTTTTTACCAGAGGTGAATAAGAGATAGAGATCCCTGATATACAGTTAAGGGACATCCCTGTTTCAACACAACCAAGAAGGTCATAAAGACAACATTGCCATAGACAATAAAAGATACCATTCAAGTCATGAAAGGTACGGTGGATGATAATGTTTAGGCATGGGTATGTTTAAGAAGAATAAAAATAGAATGATACAAGAGCCAATTGACACAAAGACAGAGATGTGAAAAGAATGGTTAGTATTTTAGACAATAGTCCACTATAGTCAATGAGATATGTGAAAACAGTGATAAGAGCATCAAAAATACAGTGGGAAATATCTCAAAGATAGTTTTTCAATTAAAAATATTTCACAGGACAATGAACCAAAATAGAAATTTCTATTTGTGGGATAGTAGAGTAAAAGATAATCATGGCATGACATGCTGTCCAATTTTCTATACTAAAATAAGAAGCGATAGATCTGCAGCATAAGACATCTCTAATGGTTATGAAGAATGTGATTGTTCAAGGAAAAACTCAGAATTCTAATTGCAAGCAAACAATGACTGAGAATGGAGTGTTGATAGCTACACTATGGTGTCCTGTAGTGCCAAAAATGAACAGAGATGTGAGCCTATCCATGAAGGATCAAGGCAAGGGTTTGGTTGATCCTCTACAACAAGTTATGAATCCTTTTGCAAGGGTAAAAGATGACTGTCCACAGTCAGCAAGGAGCAAGGTTTCCATTGATGGTAACAAGTGCACAAATTCATTTTTTGATCCTAATAGTTTGATTGCAAGGAAAACCATTGTGTTTAGCAATACCCCTAGCAACCCCTAGAAAATTGAATCGAGGAAGCCATGGGTATTTTCAATTCCATAGATAAAAAAAAACATAAAACTAGACCACAATACATAAATAACATTTATAATTTTCTAGTTGTTTTCTACTTGTGCTACATGATAAATCCACTGGATGCAAAGGGTTTTGAGAAGAAAAGTTTAGCGCCCATCTCCATTATGATGCAGCTAAATTTTGTACAATAAATCCAGAGAATTTGATGGTTTTTAAATTTTCTTTATGGGCCATATAACAAGGACTTATGTTCTGTTTATTCTAAGAAACTGAAAGTAATCATTTTAAGGCAGTTTAGTGGTTATAGCTTTTAGAACTTCTCTATCTGTCTTCAAAGGAAATTTTTTTTGTTTATAATGAGAGGCTCGTTCACAAGCTGCTTCAAAATCAATTTTAGCAATTTTAGTTTTGAGAAAAATAATAGTTGTTACTTGCCTTAAGTTTTGCTAAAGACAATTGTATGGTCTGTTAGTACTCTCAAATTCTGGAGAAATTTGGAGTTACTAAGTAAAATTTTTCCTAAGAAGCTTGTGGAGAAGGCCTATTTTGGATGCTTGTAAAAAGAGGCTTGATGTTTTCTATGAGAAACCACTTGTAACATGTGTTCACCACCTATCATTTGGAAAATGTAATAGGTTCAAGCTCTCAGATTTTAGATTTGACATGTTTTGGAGATAGCCAGTTGGAGGTGTTTACCTAAATCTGCATTTTTGCACATTTCCCAGTTTTATCAAATGACCTACTTTAGAGGTTTGTATCTCTGACCGGATGGATAGGCATGACATTATGGAGTGTTCTAGGATGTTTTAGGAATGAAATTGAACCTCCATGCCCGTTTGCAGATCTTTGTGAAGTCGGATGTTAGGTTTACCAAAGTCATTTTGTTTGCATTTTATTCAGTTTTTCTGAATGTGGAAGTGCATAATTGAAATAGCCTACTTTGAGGTCTTACAGTGTGTACCTAGTTGATTTTTCATGGATAATTGAATATTCCCCTATATTGAAAACATGGAAGTGTACCTCCATGAAGATTTTTAGACTTGTGCCAATCCGTCTGGTTAGTTTTCTTAGCCAATTCTAAAAGCAATTTATACAAAAGTGACAGTGATAAACATAATTGGATTACAGAGCAGTCATCTTCAGTAGACTGAAACTTTTATCAGATAGTGATTTTGAGTTGTAACTTGCTTTTTTGTGATCCTTGTACCTGAATGTATTACTGTGATCGGTGGTGGGGCCTTAAGGCATATTTCATTATTTTTGCAAAGACCAATCTTTTTGCATTTTATGTTGTTTTGGTTTTTGCACTTACACAGTATTCTGAAGTTCACAAGTTTGATCAGTTGCACCTTACACCTGGAGGTGAATCCAGAGAAGAAATTTTGCATGCATAATTATTGTTGAATAATGAATCACTTTTCCAAGTGACGGCTCTTCGAGAGTTAATCCAATATCTTTTTGATTGGCGTTTCTGGCAAGGTTTGCGTGAATTTGATTACTTCAATTTGTAGATTGGATAAAGTTGCGTACTCTAAGTTTTATTATCTTTTGGCCCTAATCTTTTCAAGAAAATCCAGTTGATTGTTATTGTTCAGATGCTGGAAATAAATGTGCTTTTCGGTTCCCATGGTTGCAAAGTGTTATTCAGTCACTTTTTGAAACTGGTTCCAGAGGCTAGTTGCCATTAATGTGATCAATATGCATAAATGTTAAAATGATTATTAAAGTCACCAGTTTGATACTTTATGGTCAAAATTTAGAATGTGAAAGAATGGAAAAGAGGCATTAGGTGCAAGGAAGCTTCAAAATAATGCAAATGAAAATTATTGCAATCCACCGGGATGACTTCTATTTGGTATTCTATAAAATAGTTCACATGCTAGAGTTTTATAAAGTTTGTTGAGATTGAATAGGGAAATGAGGAAAATTGAATACTTCTTGGGAGTCATATGAATTCTTTTAGAAATACAATTAAAATGGACAACACAACAGAATCCATTGGAGTCTAGGATAAATTTATGTCTTTACCATTGAGTGATGATCAAAAACAATATTTGAATAGAAATGAATGTTGGAGGTCAAACCAATACAGTTACAAATTGCAAAGAATAGATCCACGCAAGGTGTTTTAAAGGCAACAAAGTGTCTTTGCTAACCCATGCAAGGGAGTCTTGCACCAAGATTTGAGAGGATAGGATTCAAAAGTTTAGAGACAAAACATTACAATGCATTTAATAAGTATAAAGCATAGAGAACCGATGGTTTGAAGCCTTTGCAAGGTGTAAGTCTTAAAGGAGGTGCTGCACAGACATAGGAAGAACCCAACATTTAAAACACAACTTTCAAATGCCAACACAATTGGCGGGTATAAAATATAGGAATGGCTTGCGCTAAAGGTACAAGACCAGTGCATGATGAAGAAAAACATGAAACAAAGGCCCTGTGCAGATGAAGTAAGAGCCCACGTAGTTTGTGATAGAGTAAAGTGTTTAAAACAATAACTAATATACATGGTATTTTGCAGTATAGAGAAAATGCACATAGCAGGTAAAGATCCCCAACACTTTGTGGTAAGAATAGTGGAGTCTGCATGGAAAATGGAAAAAGGTTTTAAAGTTTTTAACAACACATTCAAATGCATTGTGAGCTGCGCAAAATAGGAAGGAAGCCACACATGGCAAGCTGGAAGAAAGTTGCAATGTTTGCGCCATTTTTATGAAGGCCTCCAATATATTTAAAGGGGGTGTATTACCAAAGTTTTGAAACCTTAGTACATGCGCCAGTAAGTAGAGAAGGAAACCACATAGGAGTCTCGAGAGGAGCTAAGAAGTTTTGAAATGAAAGAAAGAGCATTATCCCACATTTGCTAGGTGGGAGTTTTATGGAATGTTTAGATACTGTCGCACTTGTATTATTGTTTGATTAGAAGCCAAGAGGCTCTTGGTGGGCCCTTGGCTGGAGGAATACAGTGCGCGGTGGGCCCCTAAATTTTGAACGAGAATGCATAGAAAAGCTTTAAAAATCATAGGGGATATATCCCACATTGACCCCGCAATGCAACTTTCAGATGTGTATAACCCAAAATGAAAACATAGCATTTGAAGTAAGGAGCTGAGGCTCTCTCCACGTGTGCATGTAAGGTGCCTTAAGAACCATGCCAATGACTAAAGAAAAATGAGTTTTGGAGACCGGTGGTGGCGATGTGGTGAGCAGTTGTAGGTGAGCTAGCGGACACATGGCGGACATATAGCAGATCATCGCATAGTCATGCCAGAACAAGGAGGTCTCAGAAATGGCTCGCGACTATGTGACCAAGCTCATCATGCAATCACACTAGTTTGAAGAGATCGCAAAACTGGCTTGCGAGTGAGCGGTCGAGCTCATCGTGCATTCGCACAACACCCAGTCACTCAGTCATGGACCAGAAATTGGCTAGTCACATAGTCATGCATGATTTTTGAGATGACCAAAAAGACTTGCAAGTGAGCGACCAAGCTCATCACGTAGTCGCACCGGATTGCCAAAGAAGCAGATATGGATTTCAAGTGAGCAACCGAGCTCATCATGCATTCATGGAGCAAGCAGTCGCTTAGTCATGTAGGTCATCAAGCTAGTCACGCACTTGCGAAAGATTTGCAGTGGAGCAGAAAAGGCATGCGAGCACACGACCGAACTAGTTGCGCACTCATGGAGGTTAGTGAAGATAGCCAAAAATTCTTGCGACTGAGTGATCAAGCTCAGTCACGCATTCATGGAGGTAAAATAGAGCCAGTCAGATAGCGACATGTGGTGAATTCAGGTGACTTCTAGGTAGAATGTGTAGATAATTTAAATTTGCAACCAAATTAAAATACTTCCATAGTTCAAACTTTATTATGATTTTCAAATTTCAAAATCTCAACTAAATGTGCACGAGAAAGGAAGTTTGTTTTCATGGTTAAATGACCAATTCTTATCAGAAATATGAAGTATTATATACCGTTGGAAAGGGTATTGAGACGAAGATTTGGATTTTTAAATCCTTTTGGGTGCAGATCAAATCAGATTTTGCAATTAGAGAAAGAAGTAGTTGCAGATATTTTCTAGGAGAAGAAGGACAAGTTTAGAGGTTTGAAGGTTTCACATGAATCTGATGTCCAGGTGTTGGAGTGAAAAGAATGATTTGTAAGGAACTTCATTTGGGTCCTGTATGTTTGGATTTAGAGGGTTTTCTATGAATGTATGTTTATATGAATCTGTTGCCCAATAGACAAGGCACTGGTCTTTGCTTCTTTATGCAGTTGTCATCATCAATTCATAAAATATCAAATCATTTTTACTTTTCTGTTTAAAGAGATGTGAATTATTGTCACATCAAGTGTGATGGGCAGGAATCCATCCCATGATTCATTGAAATAAGTGAAAAAAATAGGTACACTTGCTTGATCTTGAAGCTCAAAGTGTAGGAGGATTGTTTGATCCTCGTTAATTAGCCTTTTCTTTGACAAGGTCAGGAAAAAATGCTAACTGGTCCACCAATCTATATCATATTCAAAGGCAGTTCCTAAATTTTATAGCTTACTTCAAAGTGAGAAAATTTATTACTCATGCAAGACAAGCATCTTAAATATTATTGCATATCTTGTCGAAGACATAGTACTCGGACAACAATTGTAAATCCAAGTTCATTTCCAAATCTTATACTACATTGTCTTCAGTCATCAATGTGATGTTCAAAATAGTATAGTAAGACTTTATGGTTTAGCCTAGAGGTGCATTGGACATTACTAAAGATAAGGTAGAAACTGCAAAATGCTTGGTGGATGAATGGTTATTGTTAGTGTTTCACCCGTGTATGTTGTTTTGCACCAAAAGTGGATAATGTGCAACTATTGCTCAAAATGAATGGATGGTCTTTGAGTTACTATAAGCTTCTAGGAAATGCTCAAGTGTATCACAAATGATGGAAGTATTCCTTCACTCTCCTTCTCTTTCGTAGTGCTCCACCACTTTCATGTACATAAACAAATCCTAATGCCAAAAGAAAGACTTGTAATTTATTCTGGGATTTAACTAATTTTAAATTTTCTCATATCTATAGAGTACATCCCAAGTTCTACTAGCTACATGGATATTTATATTTTTGTGAAACAAAAAATTCAATAACAATCTTACCTTACCCAAAATAGGAGCCATACCCATGATAATAGAAGCCAAGGCACAATGGACATGCTGTGAAGAATCTGTTGACAAGTCTGGTCAAGACAAATCTAACTTAATGAACAACTAAACAATAGAAGTGAAAGTATAACATCTTTTAAAACAAGCATAAAGAATTCTGATGAAAGTATAACTTGTACAAATCAAATTACCTTCACACAAGGAAGTATGTGTTGGATTGCAAGCTTATAAGGATTCAATATTCTACAAAACTTGGTCACCTTTCCTGCAGCTACAATACAAAAATAGTGTTAGTCTTAAAAGACTAAGAAATGACAAATCTTAAACCTATCCATAACATTTGAAATTAAACAACACAACAAGATCCAACAGCAACGTTGACACAAGATATAAAAAACTTAGAAATTAAACAACACAACAAGATCCAACAACAACGTTGACACAAGATATAGTCTGAAGAAATCCTCTGGGTGTTAAAACACCTTCTTGTGTCAACTAAAATCAGCAAGATCACATACCAATGCTTAGTTGCAACCCACCATAAACATTGCCAGGCTATTGTAGCACCTCTATAATACATCTTGTTTTCTTTTCTCTGCAACTTACCCAAACCATAAAATTACATATATTTCTAATACTGCTAGATATCTTGATATATATTTTCTTAGCAAGTTGCCTGAAATTTTTCTGAAAACATCACGAGTTTTTTAAAATATCGTTGACCTCAACTTTGACCAAAATTTGCACAGTTGAATTGTAATATTGCTGGTAATATCATGATAAAATCTCATTTTTCAATATAAGCATCAAACCTGCAATTTTTCATCACTTTTCTTTGACACTTGTATAAACATTTTATACACCTTGAACATTGTATGTAGTTATCAAGATTTCCATCTGCCATTACTAAATAGTTGTTAGGCCTATCACTAAGGGACAATGACAATTATTGTTGTTGTTATTTAAACTATGAATGCAGTTATTTACAGTTCTGAAGACATTTTGTATAATTGGGCTCAAAAACCTTGTGACTAAAGAACATGATAGTTTTTATTGTGATTAGTGATTATGACTATTGCCTTTGATAATAGCAGACTATCGTGTCATTACTTATGATTCATGAGCATAGTCATGGTTAGAAAAAACTGTCAAATGATTATGCTATTCTTTGACTTCTCATTATTATTTCACCACAGAGGTTAGTGTTGTTGTTAACTTGCTGTCATTTTGACTTATTAATGGATATTGTTGTCACTACTTTTTTTGTTAACATAGTAGTATTATTGAGGCCATTGTTTGGGAATATTTATTGTTACATGTCATTAGTAATGTTGTATCAATTAAGATTGTTGTCATAATTATTGTAGTGCAGAAGCACCATGGATACAGGGGTCACTCCATGATCCTGATGGAGATCCAAGAATAATTGAAGAAAAATGAAGAGTTGAAGTCTAATAAGACCTATAAGGTAATTCAATGTTGTAATCATGGCCAATAAAGCCATTTGAGTCTATTTCGAATCAAAATATATCAATGTAATTGCATATTACCAATATTGATAGTGTGGCCTATAAGGATAATTTTAATGGTTCATGAGATAGTTTAATGGTCTAAGTTATCAATTATGTTCATAAGGTCTTAAATTGACCATATTAATGTATTGAGGGATGGTTAGTTCATAGTAGAAGAAGAAGTCAAAAAGTTGTCAAAATGATAGCCTATGTAATAACCTTGTTTAAAGACATAACCAACCAATAGGTGGTTCCATAGGTAGTTGGGGAGGTTTGGATTGGTTGGTATAGTGGAAATAAGTTTAAATATGCTAGAAAATGTCCAAAAAGGGCAGCCATGTTGATGTAACAAGTTGAAGATCAATAAAACAAAGATAGTTGCATATTTTTATAATTTGGCTCTATATAAGAGTTTGATTCTAGTATTATTTCATGGTGGAAATTCTATCCAATTAATTTTTAATCACTTGTATTTGATGGGGGTTCAAATTATCTGAATTCTGGTTTTTATTTCATGCAATTTCATTAAACTTTGACTGAGATATCAAGATTTTGGTGGAATTAGGTTTAAACCCTTACTAGGGTAAAAAAAAGTTGTTAAAATGTAGAAATTTCCTCATCTAATGTGGACTAAGTTCTAATTATTGGTATAATTTGGAGGAATGTATGTATGTTTCATGTCTTTGTGTTTGCAGAAGTCCATGCAAGAGTTGGCACGTGTTTGAAGCAATGGGAAGTGACTGTCCTAAAGGAGGTGTGGAATTGACTATCTCAGAAAGTTTAGTCCTGATGTGGGGGAAATATCTCATCATTGAACTGTTGGATCCTTATAAATTTTTTATATGTTGTAGATAACCAAATTATAAAGAGTCCCACTGGAGCGATTGGCCTAAAGTGTCTAGGTTAAAAATTTATGAGATACAGAGTGCGATACTGTCAAAGTTGGACAGTGGGTTATGAGTTTTGGTTTTAATTATGAAGATGAAGTGATCAAAGGTTGGGGGATGTTTGTATGTGGAGTCCAGTGGTTAGAAAGGATATTTGGGAGAGGTTATGACCATTGGTAGATCTATAAGGAACCATTAAGTGAATGTGAGGGTTAGAGGATAAGTTGGGGAATCTAGAAGTTGATCCAAGATAATGGAATCAGTTGGTTACAATGAAGGAAGTTATTTCATGCGAGAAGTTGTTTATCACAATAAAGTTAAAGAATCAGTCAATAGTGAAAATGGAAAATATGTCGAACCACTGTGCTCTACATCACTTTTGTGAATAGTAATCTTCTATCACTAATTGGTAGCATTATGTCATTATTGTGATCTGTATCATTCTTGATCAGTAGCATTGTTGTTAGTACTGTGATCAGTTAATATGGTCATTATTGATGCTGTCATATGATTAATCCAACATTTCAAACAATATTAAGTTACAACTCATTAACTGCAATCCTAAAGTGATGAGCATCCTCTTCTAAACTTAGCTTTTCCTTCTGTGATGTCAAATTACATGGATTGATAACAACACTTGACATTATAATGTTAAGTCATCCTAGTTGAGACTGTTGATGAACTAAAGGACATTGGGAATGAGTGCAAAGGCAATAAAAAAAGTACTAACTTCAATCGTGTATTGTTCCCTGAATTTTTTTTTAAAGTACAAGCCCATGGTTGGAGTACAGTTGATGAGAAATCTACACTCCCAAAGATCCCACCATGATTTAATTGTTGCTATGAGAGTTGGGTTGAATTCGATTCCCCTATAATGTAAACCTGCAAATCAGAGTCTACTTAGTGAGTCACAACCTGATTCCCCTGTAATGTCAGCATTCCATTGAAGGATATCATAATCATCCTATTTCCACCCACAAAATAATTTGAGAGAAACTCTCAGTGAGTATAATTTAAGAAAATCATACAGCCAGGGAAAAAATTTGGTGTTTTCACTAAGTAGTGAACAATGGATGGATTTTAAGCTGGACAGATGCCAACATTGCCCAGCAAATTTGAAGAGGATGGAGTAAGATTATTCACAATTTCCAAAGTAAGAACAAAGAAAAGATCATGTTAGATCCCAACATCAACAAGCTATAGGACCCTCTTGATCTGTTGAATCATAAGTTACCCACTTAGTTAGAATTGAAAGTTTGACTACGAGGCAAGAGGAAGAGAATCAAATAACACATGCACAAGATGGACGAAGGAAAATCTGACTGCAGATAAAGAGGCAATGCTTCCATGATTCATGTCAAACATATTGTACCTTGAAAGAATAAAATATATGAGAGAGTTTATTTCAGAAATGGGTGCTTTAATGAATAAGAAAACCCCAGAATAATACTGTAACCAAAGAAAAAGAAAACCCCATCATAAAACTATCACTCAATAAATTGGAGAAGTGTCAGATAATTCTTGAATTAATTTGGCGTCAATGCAGTTGGATCTTCTGGGGAAATGATACCACTTCCAACATTGTCGAGTAAACTTTGTTTAAAGGATGAAGCAAGATAATTTCCCAATCAAGAATTAAGAAAAGAAAACCAAGTTATATTCCAGCATCAACAAACCATAATTGTGAAACAGTTCCTCTAAATTAGCTGAACAGTAAGCTACCCAGCTAGTTCAAATTCCAGCTCAGAAAGGCGAGGAGAATTAGGGATGCATGCAATAGATGGGTGAAGGAAAATCTCAATAAGGATAAGATGCAAATCCACAACATATTCTAATATTAGTCCAAGAATTGTAGCATCTGAGAGTTAGATCCTTTGTTAAACAGAATGCACCTAAAAAAAAAAAAGATCCTTTGCAAACAGAATGTACCTCAAAATAAAGTTAACTAATGAGAGGGTTTTACCTTTAAAAGGAAATAGAAATTGAAGCTTCAATGAAAGAACTATAAAAGGGTGAGAAACATACTAATTAAAGATGTAATATCCAGTAGGTAGTAGGTACACAATATATATCAGGGAGCTTACTTTATCATGGAGAAAACATACACAGAGTTTAAGAAGGAAGTTATAGACATTGTCAATTTAAAACATAATGAGTTAAAGCTCGTAGATTATACTTCTCTAATAGCACATGTGTGATCTTCTTCATCCTTCACTTTCTTACCCGTAGGGAAACTCCAGCTTGCTCCCACTTTCCAACCTTTCACAAGTAAGCACTGCAGAGCAGAAATGGGCTTCCAAATAAGTAACAATTACCCCCTCCGACTTACTATTTAACCATTTCTATAAATGGAATCTAATATCACAAAAGATGGGTATTATCACAAAATTGAAGTTCAAGGGATATATAGTTGTTACTCAAAAGAAAATAAAAAATAAAACAAGATACCAGCTGATGAACACATTTTAATTTCTCACTGTAAAATCATAGCATCAGAAATATAAACAGTAGTATGTTACAGTCAACAAATTTCATAAATGTCATTTGTACACTCAAATAGATATTCAATTGATAGTTATTTTCTCATTAGAAAAGAAAAAAGTACACAACATGAGATTCTTTTAGGATAAACAAATGAGCATATGAAGTTTTACTAATACTATATGAGATATTTTTTGTGGAACTTATGAAAACAAAACATGGTTTAAAAATGTTGAGCCATGTAATATCAACTACATGCAAATCTTTGTTGAGTTAGAAAATTCTTACTGTGACTTAAACCGAGGACATCACCAAGTACACCATCAGCAAGATCTACAACATTATTGATACAATAGAAATCATATGCGTACTGATGCCATTTACAATCACATCATTGCAAACAAATCTAGAGAGAAATGTTCCATATTGATTTCTATTGTAGCTAGAATCTACAAGCAGAAAAACTAGTTGAAGAATATTAAAAATTCTCCACAGGTTCAATGTCTCAAATCTTCAAGATAGCAACTTAAATCACACCCATGTTTTTAATACAGAGAAAATATAAATTGATAAAAATTTGGCAACTTGCAAGGAGTTGAATACTTGGTGAAGTCAGGTAAAGATCAGATACTGTCTTCCATATGCTAAGAAAAGAACATATATAATCTTAATATTGACTGATGAGTATATCAATTAGTATAAAAAACAAACTTATTAAATGATGAGCACAACTGCCAACTATATAAACATACTAATTAATGAGTACAAAAGCCAATATAAGTTAGCAGTCACGGAGAACTTCAATCCTAGAGTGCATATAGCCATTTGAAAGGAGTATAAAGCTGGGCTCCACATAGACATATCCACTGTCCTCTGGAGGAAGAAATCACATTCACGATCATTTTAGAAACCAGGATTACATTTAAACCTTCATGCATCTTCAATAAAATGCAAATCATTCATTACTAGATGAGGTTCACTACCACTATAGGTATTCTAAATATATGTTCAAACAGTCCACATGCCTTGCTTAAACTCCTTGTTTCCCTCTCTATTTACTTTCCTCCAAAAATATCATACATTCACCTCAAACTTTCATCAATATTTCCCCCCATAACATATTTCCTCCATAGCTTGTTTATAAAATATCTTCCTGCAGAAACATTGGTGATGTGGAGCTAAGCTACAACATACTCAAAGTTCAAACAGATTCAAATGGTTTATGAACAGGAGTAAATAATACATTGATAGCTAGCAAATATCAAATCAGAGTACTCTATGCAAGACAAAACCTAAAAATTGTGATATATCATGCTAGAACTGTAAATTACAAGATTGTATTATGCAAAAAATCTGTACAAAAAAGGAGACCCAATATATTTTAAGTAACCATGTTGCAATGTGTAGGTACATAAGGGAAAAGGGCATCATGACATGCACAAGAAATGCAATGTCTCGCATCCTAATAGTTCAGTTCTTCTTATCTTGTTCATTTCTAGAAGCACAAGAAAACTACTTCTCAGTGTAAGGATGGCACTATTGAAGATGTGCAACATGACCATGTGTTCTAGGAATGGCCCTTGTGGTGAAGCCAAACTATAGCACAAAGTAGTGACACTACATGAAAAATCAACCTAAGTGTCAAATTATCGTGTATCATTTAGATCAAGATTCTAAAATAATGTAACCATGGATGTTTTTAAAAATAGAAAAAGTCCCTACCACTCTTTTGCATTAAAGAACTCACATCCTTCTATCTCTATGATTTCTAAATTGTGGGGGAATTTTGAGCATATTTTGCATCATATGAAATAATTTAAAGAAGCATAAGAAGCATCTCTCTAATAAAAAGACTACGCAAAATATGCCACCTGTTATTACCTATTCATCAAGATTTCAAGTGCAACAATCCATTTTCCCAAAATGGCAGACTTCAGCATCATTAGTAGTTCAAATATTCCCTTCCCCAATGAATGCCTCTCATAAGAATTTGGCTGAAACTGCTTCTTTAAGACAGGTCTATCCTCAATCTCCATACATTCATTCACATTATGGATATCCTTTGCATCATGTTCCTGCAATGCCTTATTTTTCAAATCTTAGACCTCAAGAAGAGCAAGGTAAACCACTATTTGTTGGTAACCAAACTCTAGCAGATGTTTCAAATCAACCACATCTTATAATTAAGTCAGTTTTGATTCCCTCAAGGCCTCCTTGCATGACACCACAAAAAAATATTTAGAAGCTGCGATGACGCTAGCAGATGCAGGCAAGATTTGTTGTTGAGACTAAACAAAACCCCCTTCTTGATGACACCTTGGAATGAGAACTTCATTCAATTTTTTTTCTCCATGCACTAGGCCTATAAAGGAATCAAGAACTAACCTTTACAAGGGATGCCAAACTCAAGTAATCATCCTCTAAGTGCGGATCACTATGGTGACAGTTGTGTGCATAAATGTTGACACACTTCTATGAATCATTCCATCCAAGGTTGCTCAAGAATGAGGCCTCAAATATTGATCCATAGCTCTCTAGTCATGGAGTGCAAAGGTGTGAAATGGAGGCCCTCA
>MU225553.1:2970958-2987131 GCA_018584345.1 Thuja plicata
AAAGAACATTTTGTGTATTATAGGATACATCAAAGCTCAAGGTGATGGCTAGTTAGGATTGTCTCAGAGCTGGAATAGCTTGCTTCATGGTTTGTAACTTTTTCAATCTCTAAAAATTTTGGATGTTGAATGATTGGTCTATTTTTTATGTTTTTCTCTGTTACATATCAACCTGCATTGTATTTTTTAAAATTGTCATCTAAATATATATTAATGCAAAGTAACACCTAAAGATACATATCTAGACTAATCATCGACTAGGATGTCATTGGTAATCACTCTGGATATTTATCTTCAGGTGTGTTTTTTTGTAACATTTCTTCTTGGTCAAACTTTCAACCGTTTTGTGTTGAAATATTTCGTCACGGGTTTATCATCCTGGTCAGATGTGCTAAGCATTTCGACGCATTTTGGTCGAAACCCTCAGGCAAGCTGGTCTGCATATCAACCATTTTATGTTGAAATGTTTAGTCATAGGTATGGCATCCAAGCTGGATGGGCTAAACATTTTGACAAAGTTTGGTTGAAACCGCCAGGCAGGTTGCTCTGCATATCAACCATTTTGTATCAAAACTTTTACGTCATGGGTTTAGCATCCTGGTCGGACAGGCCAAACATTTTGATGAATTTTGGTTGAAACCACCATTTAGAACTGGCCAATTTCAATTGCCACTTTCGACCAATATTGGCATAGAACATTCGACCTTATCCACCATGTGTCAAAATTTTGACTAGAAAAATAGCAACGAAGCAATTTGTAGATCATTCGACAAATATTGGTATAAAATTAGACCAATTTCTAGTCGAAAAAGGGTACCAATTCTACTAGTGATAAAATTCTTTTCAAGGCATGAAGTAACTAAATCTGATAACACAACTGGAACACAACATTTCCTTAACTACAAAAACTATTTGATATCTAGAAATTTCCCTTTCAATTCCAAACAAAGTTGTACAATGAAACCACAATTGAATAGTTGAAATCATAAATAAACATATAGCTGATAGCATCCTATGTTAATCACCATTCAACATAGGAAAAATGAGCATTCCATAAATAGTAACAATAAGCTCACAATTCACAGTGAATTACTTTCAAATACTATCTTTCATTAAAGCTTTCTTTTAGAAAATAATTCTAACCCTTATATACATCAAAATTTAACTATATATAAGTATTCAATTTTATGACTGACTTTGGTAACCAACAATTTCTTGAAGATAACCGCCCCAAAGATCAGTTATAGTCTTTAAAAAGTATTAAATAAAACATAACATAAAGTAAAGATGGCTCTCTAGAGCCTATAGTTTTTAAGGCGTGCAAATTATGAAATTGACCTACTAAAAACATAAACTAACTAATCACCTCCTCTGGATCCTCTTCATCTTCCTCAAGCTTGTTCGACTACTCTAATTCTTTTTGTGCACATTCCACATTATCTACTGCATCATTTTGGGTTTTCTAAGTCATTGGTGGACCTGTCTTGTTCTTATATACCTTGTACCAAGAATTGGTGATATTTACTCTTCAGCGGGTTCAACTATGGCCCCAACTCTTATTCTCCATTTCTTCACATTCTTACCAACCTTTTTTAATTTCCTGGGGAGTGCCCTTGAATTCATCACTAATAGAATTCAATAAACAATGACATTTTTTACCCATTCAAGAGACCTAGAATCAACATTATTTTCAGAAAGACCATCTTTAACCATTTGACGAAAGGCATTATTCACAACATCTGTCTCCAACAGTTATTTCCTATCTTTTGTGAAGACATTAATGCCTATTGTGGAGAAGTCACTTCTCAAGTAACGCTGAAGGTTCATGTTTTTGACAATTGATGGTGTGAATCTAGATTGAAACTCTCTTTTAATGTGATGTTTCTAATCTAGTAGCTCTACCTAGATGTTAATACAATTAGGTTTGGGATTATGGACAATGTTTTATGAAGTTAAGATAGTAGGGTGCAATTTGGCTATCCTTTCATCTCCAAAAGAGCATCAAACAACTTTCTAGAATTTTTTTTCACTTTATGCAGTTATGTTCAGTGGAGATTGGAGTTCTCTTTAAGTGTACCATAATTCCTCAAGCCATATTTAATAAGAGATAATCCTTTAATGATCATTTGACTTGACCAATCATCCACTACCTTAAAAATCACCTGAGTTGTCTTAATAGACTTTAACTTATTGGAATCAATAAGTTTTGTGATAGACACACCTAGAGATGAGTTGGTTGGGATGCTTTCAACAGACAAAGCGGATTGAATGAAAGAAGTGAGGGTATCTACACATTGAGAGAGCTCCTTATTCTTATGTTTTGTAGCATTGGTCCTCTTAGATAGTAAAGAGACAAAAAATTTAGCATGATAAATATCCCCTTCAGTAGTTGAAGGTCTCATGTCAGTTCTACTCACATTAAATTCTCCCTCTTTGATCTCTTGGTTCTTTTTGCCTACACTAGGGTCAACAATTTATAGTATGTATAATTCTCAGTTTGTGGGTCTATCACCATTCTAGCAATCCACCTTTCCCTCTTAGTTTTTGGATTCTCACCCAAAAAATGTGCAACTATATCAATGTTAGTGTCTATAATTAGAGAATAATATTTATTTTTCTTTTCAATGGTCTTCTTGAGCAAGGGTGAAGATGAGGTACTTGCAGGAGCTTGGATTGATAAAGTGTTGGCCTCAAGTTTAGGTGACACAACATGATGGTTAGATAAGGGGTTTGCATTTCCTCATCATCAAAGAAATTATAGGGCTTTGTTCCCCTAATTGACTTAGGAATTGAGTATCCTCATCACTTAAATTAGTTTTGCAACAATGACCTCCTTTTCTTGGATACTATTACGACACTCATTTCTCACACAAATTTTGATTTCTAATCCTTTTCTGGGGGTCACTATCTCCACCTGGTTGCGAATCTAGCTTAGAAGTTCTAGCTTGCGATGTGGGGCTCACAGATGTGTTTTCAAGAGTCTGAGTATCAACACTCGTTACCCTACTATATATGTGTGTGTTGAAGATCCAAAATGAGATTTAAACTTGTTATGCCAACATATGTGTGATCTATTCAAAACCTTGGTCATTCTACCCTTAATATCTACATCCTCATCATTCTCTTGCCATTGAAAAAGAGGCATACCAATAATTTGATATGAATCATCGACCATAAAAGCACCATCATCTTCCACACCTCTAGGAATCAAGGAAACGACATCATAGGAAATCTTCTGGTCCAAGGTCGACCTCATGAAGCCTTTCCTAAAAACTTATTTGTTATCAACACAATCTTCCCAAAAATCTTCTAATTTCGGTATATGGAAGTACTAGGTGGATCCAAATAAGTCTTTCCTAACATACCCCTTGATATCAAAATTAACTCTTAGAGGTAGAGAACGGAAACCAAACTCAACCATCATTTTATCAGGAGACTTAGCATATTCATTAGTCTTACATGAATAATGGGATAAACTCATCGGAAAGGAGTATCTGTTCTTCTTCATTTGAACATATTTGATATTGATGAAAGCCATCTGGTAACAGAGCTCTAAGAAAAGAAAAAAATATGAGGCATGCCTGAGCAGTTTCAAGGGTACTTTATCATAGTCTTTGATTCTCAAATATGAAAAACTCACAAACTATATATTATAATTTCCAAAATTCATCACCAAAGCTTTGGCTTCATCATAGAATTTCTTCTCTGGAAACCCCTCGATAACTCTTATGTATTTCATAAGAAAGCCATCATGAATGTGAGAAAAACTTATCATACCTTCTTCCTTCCGCAATTGAGGGAAGCAACTATAAACTGGAATACCCTCTAAAATGTTGCCTTGTTTCCTCAAGCATGGCTAGAATTGTCTACTAGTAGCAAATACACAAAATAACAAGGAGCACAAGTGAAACTGCCTCTCCTTCTCAAACTTCACAAGTTGTTCATGCAATACATCACTTATCAATTTAGCCCAATTCACCTAATTTTTATCATCATAGACAGTAAGAACAAACTGACACATCCACTCAATGTATTCAACATTAGGTCTACCAATTTCATAGCATAAGAAGACAATAATGTCTACAATTTCTTCTCAAAAAACCTTTGTCTTTATCTAGGGAGGAAATTTAAATTTTCCTGACCGAGGGATTCTCAACCAATACTAGGAAATCATGTTAAGACACCAATCTTCCTAGTTATGGAAAAATTCCAACCCTGACTGAACAGACAAGTTTATCTTATCTTCACTATCAGGAATGTGTAGTGTAAGGGAAACACTACCTCCATTAATTTTGACTATGGAGGGCTGGTCGATACTACTAATTTCATGGGTGTCCGGATGGTAATGTTGTATACATTTAAAAACCAATTTAGGACATGTAATGATGGAAAGATAACCCCTAGCTTGGGATAAACCCAACTCTACAGTTTTCTGGGTAATGGGGGAGCTCTGTGAATGCTTATATCATGCATTGTTAGTGACCCTACCTCGGTGTCTTTAATATGGTCTAACTTGTTTTCAATAGGCTGAAATTTTTTGGGAGCCATGAGAATAGGAGAATAGAAAGCTAGGGTTTCTAGCCAAGGGAAAGGATTAGAGGAAAAGAAAAATGAAGAATAATTATAGCAAGAACAAGAGATCATAAACAACTCCTTCACCTTTTAAATGAAAACAAAGCAGATTGGAATCCCTTAAGAAATTTTAATACAAAGAGGTTTCCCATTTCAAAATTTGTTCTTCATTTTCACCTTTGCATGTTTCCTCGACCTCCACATATTTTTAAAATGCAATTGATCAGAAAGGTATTATTCTCATTTATGCCTAGAGAAATTAATGTTTTTAACTTTGATCTCTACAGTATTGCTTTAGAATTTTAAGTGAAAAGATTTTAATTAATGTCTTGTCAATCAAGCATTAAGATTGGTACTGTGCTGATGTCACCACACTAATCATTATTATGAGGATTCAACTATCAGAGTATCGGACTATCCAATAGAAGTGTGTGCAAAAAGAATGACCAAGTGTGAACGATTGATGAAATATTTAATGAGGAATCCATTGACTTAAGACTATCATAGATCAGGCGTCATAAGGAATGCAAATATGAGATCATAAACCAAAGGGAAACACTTCCTCTGACTAGCAATGAAATGATACTTCCACTAAAGAGAGATAGAGTGATAATATAAAGGGGTGATTCCTTTAGACTTAACTATGACTTGACACCTAAAGAAAGCTGATCGACCAATTGACAAAAATGAGAAGGTTTAAATGTGCAAAATTTGTGACCAGGGGAATAAATAAGTCGAGGAAAGGAGCTAAATCAAAATGTTAAAAACACATGTAACACTTTATAACATTGCAATATCTATCATTTTTTTAAGGTTTCTATGTTCTATACAATTTGCGTGTATTTGAACAGGTTGGTACAGTTTATCCTGCGAGTTTTGAATTTACGTCAGCTACGGTTTATGGTGCAAGTTTTCAATTTAAGCTATTTTTTGAAAATTGAAATGGTGGGTGGCAGCCAGCACAAATCTGGAACTGATTTGTGTTTCCGGCTTAGCTGTGTGAACTCTACGGGGTGATTTCTTTATCCCCCGGCCCCTTTTTTGTGGATATGTAACTTTAATATTTATTAATAGAAAAGGAACTATTCATAAAAAAAAAAAAATTGAAATGGTGGGTTTAATCTTAAATTTTCTTGAAACTATCTTTGCTGTGGTCGCCATATTTGTTTTGCAAGTGACTTTTCAAAAAAATAGCCTTTCATTTATAATACAAAATCTCCCAACTCCACTCCATGACGATTTACAAACTCTCAACAATCTTGTAGAGTTCCAATTATGGTTGTCCATAGATAAATTGGAAGTTTGACAAGATTGGGAAATTTTTTTAAACCATCTACAACTTTTTCCCAACCTTTCGAAATTCCAATTATGGTCTTCTATAAATAAATTGGAATTTTGACAAGATTGGGAAAAGTTTGCAAATGGTCTGCATAAGCTCAAGTTAGGAGATCTTCTACTATTTAAATAGATCTCCTATTTAAATATATATTAAACACTTTTTAATAGTGAATATAATCCATGATACATTAGTATACCATATATTAGTTGATACCGGTTTATTATATCACTTGCAGTTTTTACAAGCTTCACATTATGCTTTCCATATTGGTTTTCTTTCAGTAGGATTTATGTTGTGTGTCATCAGTTTATTCTATCTTTATAAAATGTAAATTTCATTCAATGTTTTGATGTATAGATTAAATTATTTTTGTGTTCTTGGTTTTTATTTTTTGTATTTGCAAAGAGTCATTTCCACTATTTGTGGTGGCTTCTGTCTACATTTAGAAGGAAGATGTGTTTGTTTAGTGGGTTTATCTAAAATGTTTTTGTTGTGGCTAGGGTCTATGCTTTCTATGAGTTATGGCATGGGTTTAGGATTCACATCACATCATCTAAATTTTAACCTAGACTTAAATGTTCACAGTTGAGATGTGAAAAAGTGTGTTAACTTGTATGATTCTATTTAAGGATAATTTAGAAAGTGGTCTTTTGTAGATAAAGTTGATTGATGTTACTTTCTTTGAGATTGCTAAACTATAGCTACATTAATATGATTACTGTCAAGAGGAGAAAATGTAGGTATCAAGGAATTCAATTGCAGAGTATTGTTTTAGTTAGTGTCTGCATTTGCAAGGAAGAATCAATAGATTGGGTTTGTATTAGCTGTGGGTCCCTAGAAAATTTGGAGGTCAAGGTAAGTATGACTTGTTTAAATTTGTTTGAAAAAATCCTTTTCGGTTTGAATGTAATGTTTTGTGTTGTTTGAAAATGCAAATGGTAATTTTTAATCTCTCTCTCTCTCTCTCTCTCTCTCTAGAGAGAGAGAGAGAGAGAGAGAGAGAGAGAGAGAGAGAGAGAGATGTATGCATAAACCACTCAAAAATATGTTACCCGCAAATGTTTTTTGCTCGATGCGAATGCATGTTGCACTATGTTCCATTGGTGGGGAGAGTTAATGACTTTTTCTACTATGGACAACAAGTTAATTGCAATTCTACATTGAATGAATTTCAATGTTGTGTACTTTGTCTTAGGTTCGTATGGGAATTTATTTCTAGGATGTTGGTTTTTATTTGTGGTATTTGAAAATAGTTTTTTCCATTCTCTGCTAACTTCTGTCAACATTTCATGTTTTTGTCCTTGTTAGAGAAGTCATTGCTACAACTTGGCCAAATTGGAAGGGAAAGTTGAATTGAACCAAGTCAAAGTACCACACTTTTTACTTAGAAATTAAAATCTAGAAACCTGTTGAACTAATAAACATTGTGGGAACCGAGTTAGTGCAGGATCATGGGGGCCAAAAAGTGGCGATGTGAAAAAAAAACCATTTTCCGTTTGCCAAAAAATGAAAAATTCATGTTGACATTTTGCTAGGCCTAGTTGTCAGTACACCTGGGCAAAGAAAACACCTAAGAAAAGTTGGTATCTGATATCAGATAGCTATTTGATATCAGAAATGTATCCGATATCAAATACTACTGACAAAAAGTATCTATATTTGATATCAGATATTGATATGATATTGAATACATTATACAATAATACTAAAATATATTATTATATAAATCTATAATATGGTATTGATACAGTAGTTATTATATATTGTATATTATATATTATATAATAAAATATATTATTATATAAATATATAATATGATATTAATATAGTAATTATTATGTATTATATATTATATAAACTTATGTTAAAACTTGCGACCCCCGTGGGTATTTTTTAATACCGCGTCCCCACGGTGGCCACATTTTTTAAATTTTAATATTTTTAATATTCGATATTGGATACTGCCTGCTATACATGTAAAAATAGAGAGTCGTGGGCTCCTTTTTACCCGCGGATCTCATTAGAAAGTGACATTTTTATATTAGATATCGGTTATATATCCGATATAAGATCCCAGAAGCAAATGTTTTTGGCTAAATTCATATCCAAGTATGAATTTAATTGGTTTTTTCTCAGTTTTTTAAGAATTAATGTTTCATTTTTTATTTCTAGATGAAAACTAGGTTTTTTTTTTTCAATTTGAAATTGTCTGTAGCTTTTGAGATTCATTTTATTTATATGAATTTTCATTTTAATCAAGTATGACAGATAATACAAATAATCCTGACCCTAGAAACCCACCCCCCCCCNAAAACCCCCCCCCCCCCCCCCCCCAATAATCCACAACTTAAAAACCCACAGTCTAGAGACCAATAGCCTGAAAACCCTCCAGCAACAAACCATTGACCATTACAAGACCTTATAGGGGATAATTTGAACCAGTTGAGGAGGATTAGGGATGTTTATAATAGGATCCCTAGATTAGCCCCCATGTTTAGCACTATATTTTCCATCACACAATTAATGCAGACCCTCACCATGTAGTATGATGTTGCACTTCCGTGGCAAGAGGAAATGCATGTCATATATGATGATGGGTTGGATTATGATGGGGTGAAGGACCTTGAGATTACTAAAGGGAAAATATATTCCCTATTTAGGGATTCCCATACTGGAAAGACTCCTGAAACCACAAAATTTTATAATTTGTCTATGAAATGATGCATTCATCCTGGTATACAAGCCGACTTCTAGGATTATTAGTGGATGGTTTTTGATAAACCACCCAACAAAAAATTAGATGCCCCTTTTTATTTAATAAAAAAATTATATGTTAAGTTTGTCATGGGTAAACATGTCAATTTTTGGAGTATGAGATCATTCATGGGCATAGGTGGAGGCCAACCCCAAAATAGAGAAGGGGCACATAGAGTGGTACATGACCCATATGTTCCTCCTCCTCTCATTGATCCCCCTCCTCAAGTATTGAATCATCCAAATATTACCACAAAGGCTGCCTCAAAGACCATTAGGGCCATTCACACTTTGAATGTCCATCTAGTTACTCACATTGTGTCACTAGCGTAACCTCCTCATCCTACTAATGCATCCTACTTAGGTGTACATATGTGTGTGCCTCATACTTGTAGTACATGTCAGAATATATGTTTGGGTCCCCTCGATGACCTTGTTGAGGAACCTATTAATGCTGAGGATTATGAGGCTAGTGATATGAGTGTAGCACTAGATTTAACAATGGGGACTAGAGCCTACCACGAATATGAGAGATGAGGAGGCACAAATATCATTCATTCCTCATGTTATGGTAAGACTTAATGTTTAATTTCTTAGTGCACATAACTTTAATTATATAATTTTATTAGATAACTTATTATGATTGCATAGTTATGCTTTTATACTTGATCTATTTATGTTTAATTAATGACAAGAGGAGATGAGAGAGGTTCATGTTGTGCCACTCTCGGCCATTTCATTTGGCCTTGAGAGCTATATGGTATATATTTTCACACTCGGTCGTTTACATTTTTTTATCAATAGACATGCTTGTCATTTAAATCATATACTAATTAACATTTTTGTCTTATTTTACTCTTGCAGGTGTCACCTACTTCTAGGGGGCTGCAATGTGAGGGGGGACAATGACACACACTAAGAAGGGAAAGGTAATGAAGAGTTTGAGAATGATTATGCATGTACTTATCATTGGAGTGTACTAATATTTATTTGTAATCTATATTTAACAAGGCTTGATGTCCGAGGATGGCATGAAATAGGCTGAAGAGCTCATCGTCTCGATCATTTCATTTTTCCTTGATATCCATCTGGTATGCATTTGTTTACATAGTTATTTACATATTTGAATTCTTTACATGTTTTTAATTTAGATTGTCATTCTTTTAAATCTATATTAACTAGAATTTTGATATTATTTTATTCTTGTAGGTAACACTGAGTGCGAAGGAGGTACATCAATAGGGATTTACATCCTTTTTGAATGCATCGATACTGCCAGAGGAAGGCACACCCACACAGGTACATTTTTATTTTTATTCAACACCTTAGTAAATTTATGCTCCTATCAATGACAACTTTATAGGATGATTTATTAAATTATGCTTGTGAACATATATAGGATCACATTCCCGGTCTTGGTGACATCCCTTCACTACCAAGGATATATTACATGACTCATGACCGTGCTAGGAGATGTGGAGACGAGGTGCAAAGAAGAATTCAATTTGAAATTTTAATTATAGTTTAATTTATAATTTAAATAATAACAATTATGGTTTGAAGTTTTGTTATTTTTAGGATCCTTTGGAGCCACAGAGTGCCTCAAAGAGGCTGCATTACTAATACTCCAAAGCTCTTTTATCTTTGGTCTTCCTTGGCGCTTCAAAAAATTAACATTTTCTGCTATAACAAGGTACGAATACATGATAATGATTTTGTGCTTCTTATAGTCTTCAAATGCAGGTATGCCATTCTTTATAATCATGTATGTTTGCATCCATGTTCTTGCAAAAAAAATGAACTAGTAGGATATGTGAACCCATCATCATCTTTCATCATTTGTACAAGATTCTACTTTTCTTGTACACAACGTACTAACCAAAAGTCTGATCTCTCATCGTTCCCTTGGGATGCAACCAATGCAAAAATATGTCATGGATGTAGAAGATCTAAAGACAGTCGTACTCAATTGAACTTTCCATGTCATCATTTCTTAGGGAGATTGTTGGAGATAAAGGAGTTAGATACTATGGAACCCATGCATCCACCCAGTCACTTGACTCACACTGATCCTAATCACAGTGAAAATAGTGGGGAAAAAAACAAGCCAACTCTCGTATCCAAATGGTGCATGTAATTGCATCTAAGATTTGAAATGATACATCTTTAAAGAATCTCTAACTATTTGAAAATCTAATCTGTCTCCTACCGTGCCCTACTCAACCAACCAAAATATTTTGCACACTCCCGAATCAGAAGTCCCTCCCTGTGATAATGCTGAACTACACCAATCAATAAAAGAACAAGCATCCCAAAGTGTAGCTCCTAAAATCTTCAATTTCTCCTTAACTAGATCTCTCTATTCACACATGCACCTGCTCCATCATGCTCCCCTTTCCCATGCCTAGATTTAAGAAAACTCCAAATATGAGGTACACCCCTCTCCACATGCATGCTACTCAACCAATAAAATATACGAGCATTCTTGAATTGGATCATGCAATTATCTAACCAAATGAGATGCCTATCCATTGTAATATTTGTATCCTGCAAGAAATCAAAAAATTCTCAAAACAATGTTGCACATACTCGAAAGAGTGAGATCTATCATCACTCATATAAAAGTGACACTCTATGATTATCTTCCTTTCCTATTCTGTACTATCAGGGGAATGCCTATGTGTTATGTGGAAAAAAAAAGAAATGTGAATAGATTTATAATACTGAGCTTGCAAATCATTTTTGTCTACAATGTATAGTTTCTATGAAGTCAGCCACCAATATAATAGTTCGAATCAGGAAAGAATCCTTACACATCTTGAATTGTCAATCTAACCACTAAGACCTGTGACTATGCCTTGCATACTTGTAGAAACTATTTTCCTTGAAATCTGAAATAAAATCAACAACACTTCATTCTTTTGTAACCAACTCACATCTTGAGCCTTCATTTCCACTCTTTGAAGTATATTTGACCGTCTCATATACAATTTTTTGAACATTTTTATTACCAAAATCATGTTTTCTTCCCTCATGAAAACATTCTACAAACTTCAACAAGCCACCACATTGTGAGCACTTATCATTTCACCAATCATTTCTATAGAAGAAACAACCATAATTTCTAGGACATAAAAATTGATCTATCAAGTCTCTTGATGATTTTGGAAGATGAATCACACCACAATCCTGTAACATTTTGTTAGTATGCAAAATAGAATGAATGTAGTGTAATAGTTCATGGTGCATTGAAAACTCCACATGATATTTGCAACAAGTATTTCTAATCTTAAGAGGTACACAATAAAATGGATTTAAGGATTTAAATGCCCTTTGTGATATTTTCGATGTTGGATGTGTCTCACAAATTTTTTTGAACAACATTATTTGAGTTACTTCCAAATAATTTTTAGGATGCAGTGTGCAGTCTTGATTATCAATTCTTAACTTCAAGGCATTCTTAAAATTTGTGACACTCTTGAGTTAGAATGCCAAATAGTTGAGTTTCATCCTTCATTCTATCGGTTAGCTTCTTACCAAAACCTAGAAGCCTCCCACCATAATCCCATGTATCATTTTAAAGAGGATCCTCAAGTTTTACTCATCTTGCAAGTGCTCTATCCAAATTTTTATGATTTATGTTGAAATCAAGATAAGTTTGTCTCATAAAGAGAGCCTTTCTCAAATGGTGACTTACTAAGGAGTTTGTAATAAGCCTCCGAGTGACTCTCTTATCTTTTTCATTGATATTCTTACCAATAGAATTGAGAGCACTAAAAATATTTTTCACAATAATAGCATTTCTCTCCATTTTCTTGTTCATACGAATCTTAAATTTCTTTAGCATAGGTCTCATCTTTTGTATCTTTAGAAATTGAACAAAACTTTGGCATTTCTCGGTCAACGTCTTCTTGCAAAAAAATCATCAAAAAGTTTGGAAGCCCATAACTGAACGGTTATTGTTTATCTCTTTCCCCCAAGATTGCTCATAATGTTCTCATCAATTTCAAGTAACCATTTTGGTGTTCTTGAAAGTATTGAATTTGAAGTGTTTTCATTTTCCACATAAGGGACTTCATTTCTCATGTAATTTAGAGATGTATAATGTTCATTTGGTTCATCAACATTATTTTCTATGCCAATCCCAAATTGAATAGCTTGTGCAACATTTGCATGACAAATATCTACATTTTCATTCCGAAATTGAATATCATGTGCAACATTATCATTCTCAATCTCTATATTTTCATTACCAATCTCTATATTTTCAATCCCAATGTCCACATTTTCATTCTCAATCTCTACATTTTCATTCTCGTTGTCAAAATTATACTCAATATTTTCAAATTCAATCTCCTCTTCACTTGAAATAATATTTATGGGTGGACTTTGGGCCTCACCTTCAATAATATTTAACATACCTTGTCTCCTCTTCCTATGGTTTTCCCTATCTGTTTGTCTATATCTTCAATTTCATCTTTTCTTTAAGCTTTCTCTTTTGTTTATGCTTTCGACAACTGTTTCTCCCCATTATACTATCAAAAAATTGACCAAATATGATTACCAAACAAGAAATTTTAGAAAAATATGCTTCAAAAAGTGTTATTCTATCTGTTGCAGACTGAAACCCATGAAAGTTGTAGAAAAAAAGAATGTAGGGTCTGTTGGAATTAACAAAATGGCCCACTTCCCTAAGTTGTTCCACACATATATGATATCAGCCATGTACCCAATATCAGATACCAAGAAGATGAAATATTTTTACTGTTGGCACCAACCTAATTGTTTTTGCTATTGGTGCCAACATTTTGGCCATGTGTATCTGATAACGGATACCTTGTCTATGCACTACACATCTAATGATATATATATATATATATATATATATATATATATATATATATATAATTGTTGGAATAGTCCCAAAGGATAACTGAGAGGGGGGGTGAATCATTTATCAGCTATTTTAATTCTTTTCTTCTCTTAGATATAAATGAACATAAAGAAAATACACATTCAAATAACACAATAGAGAACACAACAATTTTGGTTACGGGGAAACCAATTAGGTAAAAAACCTAGTGGGAATTAGCACCCACAAATATCTGTACTAGTTTATAATGATCCCTGTTAGAAGGTCTTGCAACCCTGTTAGGATTTGATCTTTACAATGCAAGAAGTACAAAGATCTGGTTAAAGGTCAGACCCTGTTAGGAGTCTTTTACAAGTTACCCTGTTAGGGGTGAGGACTCACTATCCAAAAGCTCACTGCTAAAATCATGAAGGCTGCAACCTTCAGTAGAATAGATATACACTATATCTGATAGATGAACTATTTGAGTAGACCTGTTGTCTTGATCAGTTCCAATGAATTATAATCTTCTTCTGTTTCTTCACATAGATCTTTAACTTATTCTATCTAACTTTCTGCTCTCTTCTGTCTTTTATTTTTCACTACATTTTCACACTTAGTGAACACATTCAAACTGCTATATGTATCTTCACCAAGGATAAGGTCATGAAGGTATCTGGGAACACTTCATCAACTTCTTTGATGGCTTAACTAACCACACAATCAATGTTAAAACCGCACAACTCAAACTGAATAGACGTAACGCTTCACAAAGTCAGCTCCACCAATTTTACTCCAATATCATGATTCTATTAAGACACGCTTGGCGCCTCTGTATAATCATCACTAACTCATAACTAAACATTAATACAAACATGGATATCCCAAAGATAGGGGCAACTCAAGAAACACCGTATTTATGTCGGCTCTTGACAGATAATCTTCAGACGCTATAACTGCCATAACTGATTAACATAATTCAACTAAAAATTTATATCTGACTTGGCGTGAATGCACATAGCATCTAGAACATGTATACACCATGGAAATAAACACGCATAGCTCTAGAACATTTGTAGTGATAATTGCATATAGAAAACTACTGTATATTATATGTTGTCATCAATGAAAAACATTCAATCAATTATTTGCATAGAAGAAAATCTCCAACAATTTCCCCCTTTGACATTGATGGCAACATATGATATCATCAACTCAAAGTGTCTTCATTCTTTTTGCAATCTTCTCAATATCCTCATCAAAAGTTCCTCTTCACTGTTTCTGCTCTTCTAACTGTATACTCCCCCAAAGTATATGCTCCCCCTTACTAATACTCCCCCTTTGACATCAATGGAAAAGGGTGTTAAACACCATTAGGCACATGTACTACTCTAGAAGTAGAGTAGTCAACCATTCATCAGTCACCAAGGACTGATGTTCTTGCTGCAAATTCTATTCAGACCCAGGAAAGGGAATTACTCCTAGCTTCTCCCCGAGATACTCAAAAGTATCTTTTGATAATGGATTTGTAAAAATATCTGCTAATTGTTCTTTAGTGCTCACATAATCCAAATTTACTTCTTTGTCTGCAACTTTTTCTCTTAGAAAGTTGTATTTTATCTCAATGTGTTTTGTCTTTGCGTGCATCATAGGGTTCTTTGACATGTTAATAGTTCTAGTGTTTTCATAGTGAATAAAAATAGGATAATCAATCTGAATACCAAAGTCTTTAATCATCTGTTTGATCCATACCATTGTTGAACAATTCAATGCTATTGCAACATACTCAGCTTTTGCTGTTGGCTGAGAGATACAATTCTGCTTTTTACTTGTCCAAGTGACCAATCTGTCTTCAAGAAATACTGCTCCTCCTGATGTACTCTTTCTGTCATCAACACAACCTGCCCAATCAGCATCAGTATACACATAAAGTTGTATATTCTCTGAGTTAGGATACCATAAACCATAGTCTATAGTTCCTTTTAAATGTCTGAATATTCTTTTTATTGCCATTAGGTGATTTTGTTTAGGTTCAGCTGCAAATCTTCCAACAATGCCAACTGCATTAGAAATATCAGGTCTAGATTGAGTAAGATATATGATTTTTTTAATCATAGACTTGTATAGAGTCTTGTCAACTGCTGTGGAATCATCATCTTTAGAAAGCTTTCTTCCTGTTATCATGAGGGTGCTTACTAGTTTGCAATCTTCCATTTTGAAAGTATTAAATATCTCTTTCACATACTTAAACTGATTTATGAATATGCCTTTGTCTGTTTGTTTTACATTCAATCCAAGAAAATATTTGATAGGTCCAATCATGCTCATTTCAAACCCACTTTTCGTCTCCTTGGAAAATTCTGCACTTAGTTTGTCATTACCTCCAAAAATAATGTCATCAACAAATATAGCAACGAGTAGTAATCCTTCATCTGTCTCTCTTATGAATAAGTTACAGTCTGCTGCTCCTTTTCTTAATCATATCTTTGTTAAGTAACCATCAAGTCTCTCATACCAAGCTCTTGGGGTCTGTTTAAGTCCATAAAGTGCTTTCTTTAGTCTGCATACCATGTCTGGTTTGTCTGAAAGTTTGAATCCTTCAGGCTGCTCTATGTAGACTTCTTCCTTCAAGTCACCATTCAGAAAAGATGACTTG
>MU225553.1:2987748-2998116 GCA_018584345.1 Thuja plicata
CACATGAGTACTTTCAATGATCTTCTTTAATCTTAGATTAAAACATCTATAGGCTTTGCTTTTAGTAGAGTAACCAAGAAAAATACCTTCATCACTTCTAGCATCAAACTTGCCAATACTATCATCTCTCTTGATGTAGCCCTTGCTTCCAAAGATTCTAAAGTATTTTACAGTAGGTACATTACCAAACCAAATTTCATAGGGTGTCTTGTCTGTGTTTGGCCTCAATTGTATTCTATTGATAGTATAGACTGTTGTATTGACCGCATCTTTCCAATAGGTATGGGAAACCTTTCCTTCAATCATGATAGTGCGCATTGTGTCAAGTATTATTTTGTTCCTTCTTTCTGCAATCCCATTCTCTTGAGGGGTTCTAGGTGCACTTAACTGTCTCTTGATTCCATGTTCTTCACAGTAATCATAAAACTGGTTAGAGGTGAATTCTCTTCCTCTATTAGATCTCAGACTTTTTATCTTTAATCTAGATTCATTCTCAACCTTAGCTTTGAACACTTTGAACTTCTCAAAAGCGTCAGATTTGTCTTTTAGGAACGCAACCCACATCATCCTTGAAAAATCATCAACAAACAAAATGAAATACCTTTCTCTATAGTATGATCTTGTTTGAGTAGGTCCACATAGGTCTGTATGTATTAGATCTAATTTGTTTTCAATAGAGTCTTGTTTGCTCCTTAATGAGGTCCTCATGTGCTTCCCCATCACACATTCCCTGCACATGATGTCAACTGGTCTTGCAATACTTTGAAGGTCTCTTAATGCCTTTACATTACTTATCTTGACTATGTTGTCAAAATTGATATGACAAAGTCTCTTGTGCCATAGCCAACTGTCATCCACTTTTGCAACAAAACAACTTACTTATGAATTGAACTAAAAGACATTACCTTTGGTCTTTGATCCTGATGCAATCATGTCTCCTTCTTTTTTGTTAATGATGCACTTATTGTTTTTGAATTCCATCTGATATCCTTTATCAAGCAACTGTCCAACACTTAGTAAGTTATGATGCAATCCATCAACATAAAGAACATCATTTGTCTTATTCTTTCCATCTAAGGTGATAGAACCTCTACCTATGATAGGTTGGGGAGTGTTATCTCCAAATATAACCATGCCAAATTTGTACTTGTCCAAATGTACAAATTTGTCTTTGTCTCCTATCATGTGGTGTGAACATCCCTTGTCAATGATCTAGTCAGTTCTGATGTCAGCTTTTGAAACTAATGCTAACTCTTGTATTTTTTCTTCATCTTCTTTGTCCATTTCTTCAAGCGTCTTCTCAATGTCTGTAATGGAAATGAAACCAATTTCATCTTCTCCTAAATCAACATCAGTTACACCATCTTCAGCATGATAACATTCCTTAGTGTACTTGGGCTTGTAATATGATTTGAACTTCTTGACTCTTGTAGGACACTTGGATGCAAAGTGACCAACTTTGTTGCATGAAAAACATTTGAATGGTAGCTTTCCTTTATATTTCCCTTTACCTTTCCTTTCTTTCTTGGCAATCATAGAAATTATTTCTTCTAGTTTTGTATCCACTTCTTCATTATTACTAGAGCTGCTTATAGATTTCTTGCTGTGGACTAAGGCTTTGAAATTTGTCTCACTTTTAGGTTTTGTCTTCAATCTTGATATCTCAAATGCAGATATTTTTCTAATCAAAGTCTCCCTCTTGAATTCTTTTGAAAAATGCATAGTCTCATCTAAGATATTGATCTTTCTCTCATAGTCTGATGTTAGTGTGGTCATTAGTTTGTCCATTATATCATCCTCTAAAATTTCTCCACCATTGTTCCTGATACCTTAAACTGCTTCATTAATTCTCTGATTGTAGGCTCTAATGTTTTCTTTAGGTAGCATCTCTAAGTTTTTGTATCTTTTCTTCCATGTCTTTCTCTGTGCATTCTTTTCTTGGATGTCTCCTTCAAACATATCTTTTAAGTATTTCCAAATAGAGTATGCTTTATCTGCCTTCTTGATCTCAGAAAATTCACTGTTAGATAGGGCACTGATTAGGGCTTCTTTGGTGATTACATTTTGAGTGAACACTTCCTTTTGTTTGATTGTAGAGTCTTCTTCTACAAGGTCTTTCAAGGTGGGAACTTCAATTGCTTGAGTGGCAATCTCATAGATCTCAAATCCAACGCATTGAAGATGTGTTATCATTTTGTTCTTCCAGTTAAGATAGTTTTCTCCATCAAACTTAGGACTCTCTTTTTTGAAGTATGCCATTTGATCTACGTTAAGCTATTAGGCTTTCTCTCCAAGGCACTTGGATCTGATACCAATTGTTGGAATAGTCCCAAAGGATAACTAAGAGGTGTCACGCCCTGCCAGGGAACCCAGGAGGACAAGCCAACTAACTACTAAGAGATGTGAATATTTTTTGAATGAAATATTATAACTATTCTAAGTCCTCACAAGTTCCCTAACACCGTTATTAAAGAAACATAATCTAATCTATTCTTTTACCCATTAAGGCATTGATTGATTAAATAAGTTTGCAATTCATTCCTTTACTCTGAACATTAAGTTACGTGCGAACGCGGTTTTCTCTTGATCCTCAGGGGAAATCTTGATTTGATTATAGCCTGAGAATCCATCCATTAATGAATACATCTGAAAGCCTGCTGTAAGATCTATGATCATGTCAATGTTTGGTAGAGGGAATTCATCTTTTGAACATGCTTTGTTTAGGTCTCTGAAGTCCATACAGATCTTGATAGATTTATCAAATTTAGAAATGGGGACCACATTGGAGATCCACCCTGCATAGGCAATGACTCAAATAACTCCAGCTTTCAACAACTTTTCTAGCTCTGCTTTTACCAATAATGCAACATGAGGATGCATTTTTCTAAGTTTTTGTTTTACGGGCTTGATCCGGGGAGCTATAGACAAGTGGTGCATGATGAGATTAGGATCTAGCCTTGGCATATCCATATAAGACCGTGCAAAGTTAATCTTCTTCTCTTTCAAGAACTCTATGAACTGTACCTTCTCTTCTTCTGATAAAGTTTGTGCTAGATGAACTATTTGAGGATTTTCAACAGTGCCCAAGTTTAATAGCTGTGTTGTTTCAATCAATACCAAAGATCTTTCTTGAAAGTGTTATGGGAGGATATCAAGAGTCTCATCCTTTGGTACCTCAAAGAGGTTTTCACCATTGGATACATATTTTTTCTTTACTATTTTGAGATCTGATACTGCCACAGAGTGGTTTTCACCATCAGTTTGCTTTTTATTTTTATTTTTGAATTTGTGACTAAGAAACTTGATATCCTCCTACGACATGTTCTCGCTCCTTGCATTGGTGGAAGAAGGGAAAGGTTCACAAGCATTGAGATAACAAGCTAGGGAGTGGTCATTAGGAAAGTCAAGGACATGAGTAGGATCTATTTTAGTCCAATCAATTAGGTTTGGAAGTACCAATGTTAGGGAGTCAGATTCTGGGAAGGACAACATCGTGTTAGCATCAAAACCATTAACTGACATGAAACAGTCTGTTAAGTCAATTTATTTGATATTTAGATCAATAAGAGTGAGATCATTGTAAAAAGGGTCATTGTTAGTCATATGTGGATCAAAATCTAGTGACTTGTCAGTAGAAATCTCATCATCATCTCTCTGTAAATGGAGGTTTCTTGTTTGTGGTCTATGAAATTCTTCTAGACTTATGTATTTACCAGTGTCTTCATCAATGATCGGGGGAAGGAACTCTGCTTCTGCTTCAGGAGGATCAGTATCATTGAGAGGAGTGTCAGATCATTTTCTAGGAGCTGAGGGAGTTGCAAACATGTGAATGGTATCTACTCCAATATCTTCAGAGGCGATAGATAACCGATCCCATTCATATTCATGAGAGTCCATGACATCATCATCAGATCTGGTTAAGTATTCAGCAATGGTTAGCTGATGTACTTGATTAGCTATTTGTAGATCAAAGTGGGGTAGATCGAGAACATGTGAAATTGTGACCAATTGCCCCCAGTTAGGATGTAAATTCTATGGCCGGGGCATCTCTTGAGTGATTGTTTCTATGGTGTCTCCTACCTCTTGAATGAAAGGTTGTGCTAGCAAAGGGGTGTGAAGATCTTGTGGTTCCTCAAAGCTAGGTACATAGCATTCTCCCTGATATGCAAGATTATCTATACTAACATGTAATAATCTTTCATAAGGTCATGGTTCTAGTACTATCTCATCTGTTTCATCACTCCCTTTATCAGAGGCTAGGCTATCTTTTGAAGTAGGTTTGTTGGATTGAGTATTGAAACCAAGGCCTATTTTATCTCTACCATTCCAGAAATCCATGGGTATATTTTCAATGATCCCTCATTTGGTGTCGTTTAGAGGCCCCTTTCCTTTGTATACCATTTGTGTGAGGAAATCATATACTTTTCCATACTGTTCTGGGGATATCTTCACATGTTTGACCTCAAATCCCACCGGTTTGCCTTTGTAAAGACAATCTAAGATTGCTTGTTCTTCTATGTTATCTGAAGAAGATGTGGATGCCTTTACCATGCCAGTTGCTTTGTGTACTTCTAGATCTTGGGATGCTGTAGGTGTGAATGTCAATGAAGGTTTTCTGTAGGATCTTGGTGATATCGGAAGTACTGTCAGTGAGGGAGTTAGGTCCATCTTGTACTCTCCCATACCTATTTCTTCAAGTTTCAGGGTTTTGCTAAAACTCTTCATAACCATGTCCTTGGTAGTTTTAGGATCATCTACATCTATGGCCTCTTTGTTGTGTGGGATCATGCTACCTACTTTGATATTATTGCAAGTGTAGTTAGCATCTGCAAGAATCGTCACTTCCACCCCATTATGTGGGAATTTTATGCATTGGTGATAAGTGGACGATAGAATTGGCATTTCGTGAATCCAAGGTCTCCCTAGTAGGATATTGTAGGCCAATGGTAGATCCAAAACTTGACATATGATGTTCCTCTCAATTGGTCAGACTCTGATAGGTAGAACGATAAGACCTCTGGAGGATCTTTCTTCCTCATCATAAGCTCTGATGGTTATCTTGTTTCTAGAGTCAATTGTTTGTTTTGAGAGACCTAGTCTCCTGATTAGATCCAGTGTATAGATATTTAATCTTGCACCTCCATCTATCAACATACGTCTAACATGAGATTTATGAATAAGGAATTTGATATGGAGGGGTTGATTGTGTGGATGGGTCAATGACTTGTCATCCTCTTTAGAAAACAAGAGGCAGTGTGGTGCTAAGATGTGATTGACCATCGCTTGGAACTTGTTTATGTCAATATCTTTTGGAACATTAGCAGTGTGTAGAGCCTATTCTAGGATTTCCCTATGTACCATGGATATCTTGAGCAATTCAAAAATAGAAATTTTGGTAGTGGTTCGTTGCAATTGGTCTACCAAGTCATATTTTTCTCTGAGGATAGTGACCATGTGTTTTGCTGCTGGTTTAGGAATAGTTATAATAGGAACCTTGGATGTTGACATTGTTGTTGGTTTTGGAGGTCCTATGATTGTAACCTATGCTTGGCTCCATGTTACAACATTTGAGTGGAATGAGACACCTTTAATTGTGACCAGATGGATGGATTCAGTTTTAATGTCAAGCATATTAATCACATTGTCATTTTTGGAATAGGTGTAGTTTACCTCATTACCCTTCCCTTTAGATGTCTCCCCTTGATTTTAATTAGGAAAGGGTTTGTTGAATGTTGTATGATCCTCATTGGTAGTATGTCTGTCTACTTTGATCTTACCTCCTTTGATGAGGTCTTAGATGACATGCTTAAGTTTGAGACAATTATTAGTCTTGTGTCCCTTGTTTTTGTTGAAGACACAATAGGAATTATCATCCCACCACCTGGGTTTGACCATTGGTTCCCATGGTTTAGAATCAGGAATCGTAAGAACTTTGTTATCCAATAGTGTTTTCAGAACAGTCTCAAGAGGCTCCCCCAAAGGAGTGAATGTTCTTTGAGGTTTTGAAGTCCATGTTAGTTCCTTGTTGTTATCATTGTTCGCTTTGGGGATTAGAGGTGTTACCTTAGCATCTTTGCTTTCTTGCATGCCATTGGTCAGATTAAATGCCTCAGGTTTAGAATTAATGTTAGAGGTGTCAACTACTCTGTCATTAACAACATTCTTGTTTTGTTTCCACCATTTAGGCCTGGAGTTTGAGTTTTTTCTTTTGTTTTCGTTTTGAAGGGTGATCTCCCCTCTTTTGACCATGACTTCCTCAATACAAAGGGAATTTTTAATCATTCTATCGAAGCTAGGAGAGTCTTGCATTTATAGAACATAGTTCAATTTAGGCACTAGGTTATTAACGAAGATTTCCATCTTCTCTGTTTCGGGAATGGCCCTTGAATATCGTGCAAAAATCTTCCTCCATCTTTGTAGGAAGTGTGTGAATGATTCTCTAGTTTGTTGTTTGGTGTTACATAGGTCCATCATAGTTACATCATGTTGGATGTTGTATGAGTAATGTTGAATGAACCGTTGGATCAACTCCTCAAATGTCTTGACCTTAGGTTTTAGTTTTGAGAACCATTCCATGGCATTTCCTCCTAGACTTCCTGGAAATAGTCACATGAGGTATGTAGGTTTGTGCATGTACTCGATGCTTAGAGCATAGAATTCTCTTACATGATCATGAGGGTCATTTTCTCCTGTGTATTTGTCATACTTTGGCCTTGCCACATTGGGGGGAAATGGGACCATAGTGATACTCTTGTCAAAAGGAAATGGATAAATGGCATCCAAAGAGTATTGCGTTTTGGGTTTCTCCTTCTCTTGTTTGAGGTTTGTGAGCTTTGTTTGCATTAGATTGAGTTGTTTGGTGAGGATAGATATTGGGTTTGGTACCTCCTTTTTCTTGAGTTTTTCCACATCATAATCTTTGGGTAACTTGACACCTAGGGATGCTAGATGAAGGAAGTATTTTTCTTTATCGTCCTCAATTATCCGTTCCATTATCTTGTGGAACCATTTTCTCTTTTTGAGTTTTTCGTATTCATCTTCAGGAATCTCCTCTTCACTATCTGATCCAAATGGATCATGTTCAAACTTGGGTCTTTCTTCCTCCTTCGTGCCTTCAGATTTTTCATGTTTGCCATCATTATAATCCTCAAAATCTAACCATTCATTAGTGTCGCTATCCATTTGAGGGGAATCTAAATCAAGAAGGGAACTACGAGAAGTTTCTCCTTGAAAGTGTGGCATTTTAGGAGGCACTTTCGATCCTTTAGTTGTGTACTTGTTGCGTCTTGTGTTAACCATGAAGTTGTTTCTCAACTTTGTTAACGTTTCCCAATAGTGCCAGTAAGGATTTCAGATCATTCAAGTGGGCATGTCTAGGTAAAATTAACTATTTGTTGTTGGTGAATGTAAATGATTCCAGTGTTAGAGGGTTAGAATGCCCTGATAGTGAGCTGGGAACCAAGTTGTTGATAGAAAATGGGTAGACCACACATATTGAACTGATCGTGAAAGACTGACTAAGCATGCAAGGTGGACATTTTGAAAGTGTTTTGAAATATATCAAGGAGACCAGAAGAGACAATAAGAACCAGCTAAAGAGAAAAAAGGGTATCCTAATCAACTAAGAATTCCTAAGAAAAACTTCTATAAGTACCCACTATCCTAAATGTGAGCTCCCAGATGCGAGCCTCTAATGGTACCAGATGCGATCCTAGAATCTAGATGTGACTACTTGCTGACCAAATGTGATCCCGAATACCAAATGCGATCCTAAACACTACATGCAACTTGGAAAATACAGGATGTGATCTTATGATGTCTTTTTCATTTTGGGTCAATTTTGAAAAGTTTGTTTTTGAAGTGCGTGAAGTTGCTTGTTTCCAGATTGCATTAAGAGGTGTTGTAAGGTGTGAAAAACACTTGTACTCTAGGGAATGAAATTTGTTGATTGTTTTGAGGAGCTTATCTTTTTAATGATCTTTTGAACATGTCAAATAGTTTTGCATTATTGAGAGGGTGAAACAAACACTCATCTTTTCCTATTCTCTAGGTGGAGGATGAAAATATTTGCTTATTGACTCAGGTACACACTCAAATGCTAATCAGAATATATCCATCACCAAGCATGCAATGGCTCCAGTCATGATGCTGTATTAGCCAACTCCAAATACATGTGAGGGAAAAATATGACAAGTGTCTTTGGGAAATTACTTTTTGCCTTGCACAAAGATTATCACCCTTTTAGGGATGAATTGGGAATTCTTTCAGTTGAAGTTGTTTTAGATTATTGAGAAATCCATTCGAAATTATCCCCCATAGAATTTCACAAGACAAAATTCAGGTGTATAGCCCTATGAGTACCCAAATATATGTAGTCTCGCAAGCAAGATTTAAGCGGCTCTGCTCTACATATACCTAGATATGTTCAAGGAATGATGTCAAAATTCCAAGAACAAAACCAGTTGTGTCTTTTGAGGCTTTGGCCTATGAGGAAGCAACTATTTATAGTGAGTTGGAAGGGTTGGCGTAAAACCTGTCCTCACTTGGGTCGTTCCCAGGAGATTTTTTCCTCAACCAGCAGGCCCTCTACTGTTTAAATATATGTAACCAGGATTGGTGAGCTTTGGATGTCTAGATTTCTGATTCTTCCGAAGAAGAAGAGCATACTCTCCTAATCTAAACCGTTTTCTCCCAAAACACTTAAAGTAAAGTTAATTCCTTCAAGCTATGTTGAGCTCAATTTAGTTGTTCCTATTTAAGAAAAACAAGATTTTGCTTCAAAAGGAAAGTTTACCTTGTTCAATTAACTACAAAATTTAGTGAGTTGTTTGTTCAATTACTAATCCAAAAAGAATTAAACGATTGAAGTTGTTCTTTAATCCCACATATTTAGTGCTTTGTTTTGTTCATTTACTGTTTCCAAAAAGAATTAGGTGATGTGTTTGCTTGTTCATTTACCCCAAATTCCATTCAATCCATAAACTGATGTATGAGTTTCTGATTTTCCTTAAAAGGAAAAGGGCATAATCCTCTAGTCAGTTTAGTGATAAATTGGAATATGTACCTTAAGTTTGAAAACAAGTAAATAGAGGTCAAGATGGGGGGTTGGAAACCTGAAAAACTGAGTTAGTATTTATTTAGTTCAAATCCCATGAAAACCTCCAAAAACAACCTTCAAACACTTGTTAAGCTGCAAAACACCAAAAACACAACTTGTTGAAATGTTAGAGTTAGGCAAACAAAATGCACAAACTTTCTAACCAAATGCGAGCTTAAAATTCTACTGAATGCGATGCAACATACTGTATATGAGATTCCTTACTAGATGCGATCCCTTGCTTACCAGATGCGAGCCAAAACTGAAAACAACCTAGGAAATCCTGGATGCAAGCCTCATTTTTCGCGGTGCGAGGGCATATCCTAGATGCGATCCTGAAGGTTAAAAATGATCCTATGACAGAATTATGAGCATGCAAATTAGAAAAAAAGTGTTAGAAAATGAGGCCAAGATGGAAATCTAGCCCCACGGTGGGTGCCAAAAATGTGTGTGTATATATTGTACCTGATAAGAGAGACACAACACTTTAATAGATCATTGCATTAGCTCAAAAAGGTTAGATAAGCATACAAAACCAACTAATATCGACCTATGGCCTTCTAACTAAGAAGAGTGTGATTAGTAACATAATAGCCCTCAGATTATGCTACAATCAGTGACATATACGACTTAACATGAAGGATTTTAGTTTAAAAGAAGCTAAATGATGAGAAAACATGTATTCTACCTCTAAGAATGTAAATAAGAACAATGTAAAAGCATGAATCATGAAGTGAAATATGAATCTAAGATTAATCTAACAGCATAACATTGCATTTAGAATATGAGGTGAAGGCTTATTTTCTCTCAAAAATGACTTCTTTTTATAGAAGAATGAGAGAGAGAGAGAGAGGGGAGACAAGGCTCATTAATGGTGGTGTAAGAGACATTAATGCTTTGAGCATTAATGAAGCATAGAGGAGACATAGGCTTAAGGCATCTTCATTAATAAGGCATTAATGAAAGCCTTAAAGAAGCAAGGAGAGGGTGTAAGAGGGTGGATTGAGAAGGTGGACTTGAGAAAGTCATGCTTGAGAAAGTGTACTTTCTCAAGTGGGTTGAGTTGTTAATCATTCCTTAATGAAATGTGACAACATTAGGAGGTGGGTTAGGGTTAGAATTAGGATTAGGATAAGATTAGCATGGGTGAATGGGTTGAGAAGGGTTAGAACCTAGGGTAGAAGTGGTTGAGATAGGTTAGGTTGGGGTTTAGGAGAATATTAATTAAATGAATTAAACTTATTTAATTCATTCAAAAATAGGAATTTAAT
>MU225553.1:3044848-3084800 GCA_018584345.1 Thuja plicata
TTTCTTAAAGTCCATATTCTCTTACATCCTCCCTTCCCTCTTTAAGGCCTTCATTAATGCCTTCATTAATAAAGATGCCTTAAGCTCATGTCTCTCCCATGCCTTATTAATGCCTTGGGCATTAATGGCTCTTACATATTCATTTATGAACCTCCTAGTTCATAAATGAACCTTGCCCCCCCTCTCTCTCTCTCCCATTCTTCTATAAATAGAAGCATATTTTGAGAGCAAAGGGGCCTTCACCTTAGATCAAAAACACATTATTATGCTGTTGAATTACTCTTATAATTATATTGCACTTCTTATTCCATGCTTTTTCATTGTTAAATATTCACATGCTAGAGCTAGAATACTTGTTTTTCATGTCTTTTAGCTTATTTTTAATCTAAAATCCTTCATGCTAGGTTGTATTCGTCACTGATTTGTAGCATATTCTAAGGGCTGATATGTTACTAATTACACTCCTCCTAGTTAGTAGGCAATAGGTCGATATTAGTGGTTATGCATGTTTTATCTAACCTTTCAAGTTAATGCAATGACTTATTAAGTGTTTGTGTCATTTTCAATAGGTACCCATTTACACACACAGTTACTTTTCCTTTAAAAGGATAAATGGTAAATACCTCTATTTTATCCATGGATGAAGTGGATCTAATTACACACAATAGTTAATCCCTTCATTAAAGTTACAAGGGCATATAAATAAATAAATACATAAACACTCACATTAAAACATTTATAAAAACATATTAATATAAACATATATATAGACATATGCCTATGTGTATATATTCATGTAAATATTATTATAAAACATACATTAATGAATACATTTGACAAGCTTATTACCATGCATTTAATTCCATGATACCATCAAATTATTACTAACCGATAATCCAACCACAAAACAATATTCACCTAGTCCTAGGGACTATAATGAATATCCACAATGAATAAAACCCAAGCAACCATAAACGGACATCAATCCATAATCAAAGGACAAATCCAAAAAGACCCAACCCGACAGCATGGATCAGGGCTAGGCTTAGTCTTGCGGGACTTGGTACTGTCTCTGTAACAACAACAATGATCAAGTATTTTGGGGGATGCTCAGACCTGTGAAGCCAGGTGAAGTCGATGCTTAGTACCTGCAAGCCTGCATCACCGAGAAGAAATACATGTGCATTGATGTATATACTAAAGAAGACATTACAAGTAGATGATCGGGATCGATACATCGTGTGGACCTCATCCATGTGAGTAACTACGACTTCATCCTGAATAATGAAGACACGTCATGTACATAGACACCCACACTCACACACAAACAATGTAACATGAGGGTTAGAATCTTGAGCATTAGGTTAGTCAATAATCCATATTAATAATAACTCATCATAATCATAATAAATGTCCTAAATCATTAAGTGACATACAAGATTCATCGAAAGTAACTTTAATAGAAGAACATATCTATATCCATCCAACACATATCACATAACATCCTAACTGTGTTCAGAAAGGTATTAAAGGTCCTTTATACATACATGGGGACACACACATACATAAATGATACCTTCAGACAATATGCCTGATATTAGAATTCTCAGGTACAAGCTGATGAAATCATTATAAACAACTTATAGGAAAACAAGTATTAAGCTATAAGGAAACATCAAAAGATCTTACTTCATTCAAAAACTTGTATTAAGGTTAGAGGGGTATTACAAGAGGGGGGGTGAATCAGTTATCAGCTATTTTAATTCTTTTCTTCTCTTAGATATAAATGAACATAACGGAAATGCACATTCGGATAACACAATAGAGAACATAACAATTTTGGTTACGGGGAAACCAATTAGGTAAAAACCCCGGTGGGAATTAGCACCCACATATATTTGTACTAGTTTATAATGATCCTTGTTAGAAGATCTTGCAACCATGTTAGGAGTTGATCTTTACAATGAAAGAAGTATAGAGATCTGGTTAAAGGTCACACCCTGTTAGGAGTCTTTTACAAGTTACCCTATTAGGGATGAGGACTTACTATCCAAAAGCTCACTGCTAAAATGATGAAGGCTGCAACCTTCAATAGAAAAGATATACACTATATCTGATAGATGAACTGTTTGAGTAGACTTGTTGTCTTGATCAATTCCAATGAATTGTAATCTTATTTTGTTTCTTCACATAGATCTTTAACTTATTCTATCTGACTTTCTGCTCTCTTTTGTCTTTTATTTTTCACTACATTTTCACACTTAGCGAACACATTCGAACTTCTATATGTATCTTCACCAAGGATAAGGTCACGACGGTATCTGGGAACACTTCATCAACTTCTTTGTCGGCTTAACTAACCACGCAATCAAAGTTAGAACCATGTAACTCAAACTGAATAGATGCAACACTTCACAAAGTCGGCTTCACCAATTTTACTCCAATATCATGATTCTGTTAAGACACGCTTGGCACCTTTGTATAATCATCACTAACTCATAACTAAACATTAATACAAACACGCATATCCTGAAGATAGGTGCAACTCAAGCAACACTGTATTTACGTCAGCTCTTGACAGATAATCTTCAGATGTTGTAACTGCCATAACTGATTAACATAATTCAACCAAAACTTCATATCTGACTCGGTGTGAATGTACATAGCATCTAGAACATGTATACACCATGGAAATAAACATGCATAGTTCCAGAACATATGTACTGATAATTGCATATAGAACATTGTTGTATATTATATGTTGTCATCAATGACAAATATTCAATCAATTATTTGCACAGAAGAAAATCTACAACAATAATATATATTATATATCAGGGTCCACAAATATATATCATTACATTGTCATCTCCTCCATGTATATCATCTAGTTTCTTCCACATATCATAGGCAGTAGGGCAGTCCTTGACTTCATCAAATTCTGAATAGCCGAGTGAGGAAGCTATATCAATCATCATTATGTTATGATTATTCATGTTCACCACCTGATCCACAGACATAGGTCTTGGTGGTTCCACATACTTGTGGTCCAAGAATTGAAAACTAGTATCTCCAATAGTAGATAAATGTAGCCTCATCAAATCTTGCCATGCAACGAAGTTATCTTTGTTAAGCTTGGGGATCTCCCTCCTGTAAGACTTCTCTGATCTTTAGCTTAGGCCTTTAAACCTTCTTTGAAAGCACCAAATGCTCTGATACCAATTGTTGAAAATGAGTTGAGTAATTGAGTGGGGAGGGGTGAATCAGGTACCACAAAAAAAAATCCAAGTCCCTTAGATGTCTTAATCAAACTTATCACTGTTACTCGGTTAACAAAGATATTTTGTTGTTTCTCGGTTAACAAAGTAATCTTAAGATATTAACTGTGATTATTCTTTAGTGATTAAGTGTAGAAACATAAGGCATAAAGAAAATAAAATGTACACAGATGACACAAAGATTTAATGTGGAAACCCAATTTGGGAAAACCACCAATTGCAACTAGTTACTGCTTTTCATATTTCTGAAGTAAGCCCTGTTAGGAGCCCACCCTGTTAAAGGTTACAAAACACACTGTAAGGTGTGACCCCGTTAGAGGATTTAATCACCCTGTAAGGAGTGACCTTATTAGAGGTCTTTAAACACTTCAATGTAGAAATGCCACCTTGTGAGAGGATTTATGAAAGACTGTTAAGTCTACTTTGTAAAGAGATTTGGATCACTACTACAATTGTTAGAGAGTAACAATGGATTGACCTGTTTGAAGAAGCAACTGTCTTTGTTGATTCAGATCTCTACTTTGGTTATAAACTGGATCCTCACTGATCAAATATTCTATTGAAGCTCTATCTGGATGTTTTGTCTTTAATTAGAATCCCATCTGATTTTGCCTTCACTCTTCATATCAAAAACTCACACATTCAATCCAAACTTGACCCTATATATATATGACAGGCCTTGTCAAGTCGGCTTGAATAACCTTCCAAATAAACTATAAAACTTAAGTCTGTCGGCTGCATATAACCAATTAAACATAAGGTGTAAACTGTTTTTGGTCGGCTGACACTAAATGCATAACTTGGTTAACACTGTAATCCTTTAATGCCCGACCGTTACTATATTGCCCGAGTGAACTCAGTTAGATCTGAAAATCACTTTGGCCTTCTTCAATACCCGAGAGAACTTGGCATACACTGACTGTGCTTAGTATGGGTATAGAAATTTGTGTAACATCAGTACATTTGTGTATACATCAATGAAAATACACAATTGAATAATCATCTTCAACAATATATTGGTGTGAGAATTTGATACATGGGTGTGGGAATGAGAAGATAGTTTGTAAGGCACTCTATCTGGGCTTCATAAGTGTTTCAATTAATTGATTTCTGTGAATATATATCTCAATTCACTCTTTGCCTGGGATTAGGCACTGGTCCAGGTTTTGATAAGTAGTTATCATCATCAATCTTAAACATAAACAATCATTTACTTTTATGTTATCAAGAACATATGTGTCTAATCAATTGTATTGAAGAATACAATTCACTTTGTTGATTCCTTGGAGAGAGAATCATTAGGTTAGCCTTCCTAAGTCAAGAACTCTAAAAGAAGAAGGATGAGAATCCTTGTTTCACTGTTATTTTCCCTTGCCAAGTTCATAGTATGGCTTGTTAAGCTCTGCATAAGATTGGTCTTGTTCATCTGCAAGATGTGCTATCAGTTATTGCAGTAAAAGGCAGGAGGCAAATTAGTGTAATCCTTGATCCACTGTTGAGTTTACTGAGAAGCAGTAATCTATAAAATGTACACCCGCCTGAGTTTGTGGAGCTCAAAGAAGAAGGAGGATTAATCCTTATTAATTAGACTTTTACTTGCATGAGTCAAGAGTTGGGAATCTAAGAGTCAAGCATTGATGCTCTATTGAGATTCTACAAGTAAAAGCTCTAACGGGTTGGTTTGTGATCAACGTGACCTCCTCCTATATGCTTAGGTATTTTGTTCATTTTTTAGAAGGAGAGATTTTGTTGACAAACATAATGGGACAACCCATATAATAGAATGAAGACCTTAGACTTTATTAGGGACAATCAAACCCCTCAGAGGATGTTGTACAAATTTCATAAACACAATCAATCAAGTAAATAATTTAAAGTTATAAATGATTGAATGCTTTTAAATACACTTACACTTTAGTATTCTTTCTAAATGTTTAATTCTTTGTTAATGACTTAAGCCCATCAATTCCATATGTATAATGTGTGTAATATGACTTGATTAAGACAAAATTTAAACAAGTCCAAATTAAACAATCATAAATACAAAATATAAATAAGAATATGTATAAGGTGCGTACTTTTCTCCCTTGTGAACAATTTCTAATACACAACGTTTTACCAATGATATTCACATTTATCATATGCCCATTTACTCTAGTGAGAGAATTTCCCTTAGGGCCCGTTTGGTAGCAGGAATTGGACTGGAATTGGCATTATCTAATTCTGGATAATGCCAAATTCCATGTTTGGGTCCTTGGAAAAAAATGGAATTGGAATTCCGAAATTCTCATTTTACCCCCAAAATGGGAATATCATCTTCCACCTAAATAGGTGGACAATTTTTACAAAAGCAAATTTAATATTTCGTGGGATCCGTGACTATAAAGATGTATATTATATTGCTATAAGGATGTATATATATACATGTGTGTATATACACAAGTGTGTATATATACACATGTGTATATATACATACATGTATGTGTGTATATATACATATGTGTATTATACATACATGTAGGTGTGTATATGTGTGTATATATACACACATGTATGGTGTGTATATGTGTGTATATACACATGTGTGTATATGTCTATATATATACACATGTATGGTGTATATATGTGTGTATATATACATAAATGTGTGTATGTGTATATATATACACATGTGTGTATATGTGTATACATAGATACACACTTGTATGTGTATATGTATGGTGTGTATATGTGTATATATACACATGTGTGTATATGTATGTATATATACATAAATGCGTGTATGTGTGTATACACACACATGTATGTGTGTATAAACACATGTGTATGTGTGTATATGTACACAAATGTGTGTATGTGTGTATATGTGTATACATGTGTGTATATACACATATACACATGTGTGTATATATACACACATGTATATATACACATGTGTGTATATATACACACATATATACACACCATATTCAAAGAAATTAAAAAATAAAGAATTAAAATTCCTTATGCATCTTCTCATTCATCTTCCGAGTGAACCAAACGGTCAGACCATATTTCGGATTTCATTTTGAAGATAAGCATCTTCCTGAATTGACCATATCTAGGATATGGTATTCCAGCACCCAAACGGGCCCTTAAGTGGGCCCGGATGTTATTAGCGAATATTGTTTTATGGAAAGTGCGAGAGAAGTTCGAGGAAATATGTGAGATGGAGAGCGAAAAATATAATATAATAATAAATAATTCCGTTGCAGAGTAAAAGGATGCTTCATGTCACCAAGCTCAAGAACACATTTTTAGAAATTTTTAGGCATATAACTCAATATAAAAGCGGGCAAGTACCCAAGCAAAACGCCAAGCTCAAGAACACATTTTTAGAATCCTTTCATGGACGCCAACAGAAACAACAATTCCTTGCTGGATTCCAACGGATTACTGCCGGAATCGATGGAAGATGATGGACTTCAGTTGACAGATTTCGACTTTGCGGTCGATCATGGTTGGGGCGGCTTTTCCACGGACAATTTGTGGACTTCCCACGATATCCCAGCAGAAGCTTCCATGTCCAGTCTTGAGGCCCTCACTAGCCAAAGCACCTCTGAGCTTGCTCAATCACAGCACGCCTTTCCGCCTTCTATCAACACTTTTGTCTTCGGTTCAAATCCCCTGAGAGCAACGGACATTGGAGATATGGTCAGAGACGGTTATTTTTCTGAGGAAACGGAGAATTTGAATGAGGATGATGAAAGTTCTGTTAGGTCAAGTCACTCTGCTCGTTCCGCCGAATGCAGAACTTTGATCTCCGAGAGAAGGCGCCGTGGCAGGCTGAACGAAAGACTCTATGCTTTACGTTCTCTGGTTCCTAAAATCACTAAGGTATTTCTTTACAAGAATTAGGTTTTCACTGTGTACTTAAATGAATTTGCAAAAATTTAAGATAAATTTAGTAGATTCAAATTTCAACTACAGAGATGCTCTGTGATCTTTTGTTAGGATGAGTTAGGCTAATGAATGCGAAGTATTTAAGGTTATTCATTCTGAAGATTGATCAGAACGAGCGATCCGACTGTCAAAAGCCATTGTACAAATTTATGCAAAATATTTACAAATTAGTTAAAATATTTACAAATTTAATTGTATGCACTTCATTTTCTTTTCTCAATTTGCGGATCTGGTTTACAAATTTATTTCTGTGCATTTCTTTTTCTTTTCTCAATTTGCGGACCTGGTTCAAGATTTGTGATCTTTGTCCGTGTTGAAACAGATGGACAAAGCGTCGATAGTAGGGGACGCCATCAGCTATGTGCAGGATTTGCAGAAACAAGTGGAGGACATTCAGGCTGAAATAACAGAGCTGGAATCTGACATCATGGACAAAGATTCTGTGTTTGGCCCCGGAAATGTAGCGATGACCGGCGCCGATCTTCAAGTTCTCTCGTACGAGAAGAGCAGCACAAGTAGCTCTGTACACAAACCAGGCCGAAAAATAATTCTCGAAGTAAGCCCCCTGTTTTTTGGAGTTGTATATTTTCAATTAAGGAAAAAATAGTTCATATTTAAGCATTCCCGTTCATAACATGTGTGATTTCAGGTAGATGTTTCCAAGGTGGAGGAAAGGACATTTCATATACGAATCTACTGCGAGAAAAAGTCTGGTGTTTTGATTGAACTGACGAGAGCCCTTGAATCCCTTCACTTCGAATTTCAGAATGTCAATCTCACATCATTTCACGGCCAGATTATCAAAACAGCCACTATTAAGGTACTGAATTTCTCGTATGTTGCTTCAAATTCACTGGTCCTTTAACAGGTTTCAGGCATCTTTCATCTTTTTTCTAACATCTTTCATTTTGTGATTGTGCAGATGAATAAATGTGAGTCAGAGATGCAGAGTGAGGCAGTGAAACGAATTGTTTTGGAAGCTGCAGCAAAACACGGTTTTGAAACAGCGGAAAACACAAGAAGTTCACTTCCTTGAAAATTCTCCCTCATTGATTTTGCTTCCTAAAGCTTAAAATGTAAATCTTAAGTTAAGTCACTTGAATAATGTAATCTCGATGTTAATCGAAAGACCAACTAAAATTCACTGTGCACATAACGTAGATTGTCAATATTGAAATCGACAAAATCAAGTGGTCAAATCCGTGTCAATTGTTCACGCTGTTGTAATAATTCATATCTCGAGCTCATAAAGATGGAGACCACTTGATTCACAAAGAAATTATTAAAAATTCTTACAAACGTGTACACTGTTTAAATGCAGACGCTCAAGTAAATTTGTTTGACCGCCACTAATGAAAGATGGAGTATTCCAAATTCGGTCATAAACTGCCACACGTTTGCGCGTTGATTGTTTTGCAAAATTTGACTGGTCGACCTTCAAAAATTCCGTGGGTGACATCAAATAACAGTGAATAGATCGGAAAAGTTTGTGTTAAAAACGATTGATTGTGGAAATGGGCGCACGCGAGGAACTAGAAACATAATCAACGGGGGCCACGCTTTACATAAGAAAAACATCTTCGATGTGATCAACGTGCAATTATATGGCATACTGACAAAGTATAAATAATATTTTAAGATGGTGTCAAACTTTTTCAAAAATTAGATGTGCATGTCTCTCCGAATTTACTATTTCCATATTTATACTTCATAATTTGAATCAATGTTAATTTGTTTCTTTTTCTTTTGATTGAGAGGTAAATTATATATATTAGTGTACATGGATATTGACACCTTTGAGAAGGTTGTGATTTATTCAATGGTTTAAGTGGTAAATTTTGTAAATTTATTTGTTTTCTTGAAAATGAATAAGTTTTTATTATTTAGTGTTAATTTTATTATTATTAAGAGGTATATATGTGTGTGTTCATAGATTTCAACAGTTTATTTAATGGTTTGTTATGTTTATTTCTATTCTTTAAGAGGTATATATGTGTGCGTCCATAAATTTAGAATAGTTTAAGTAGTAAATTTTGTATATTTATTTGTATTCCTTGATGAATAAGTTTTTATTTTTTATTATCCAGTGTTAATGTTTTTTTTTATTAAGAGGTATATATGTGTGCGCCCATGGATTTGGACAGTTCAAGAAGGGTTGTCATTTATCCAATGACTTGTTATGTTTATTTCGATTCTTTTGGATGATTAAATTTTTATTATCTTTTATAACGATATTAATTCATAAATAGTTTGTGAATTTATATTTATTGAATACTTTAAACATGTATTAAGAAGTTGTAATAAGATCATTTTAGCTGTTTTGATATTCTTTGGCTTGACTTGATTTGCAACCAATCATTTTATCGAGCATCATAACCTATAGTCTAATTTAGAAATTCATAAATAACATATCTTTTATAAGTTAAAAACTAATAATAAATTATTATTAAAAAATTTGGCAAAGATAAGGTACATTTTGAACAAGGTCAAATTCTCATGGTAAAAAGACATATTTTGAAAGTCTAAATAAGATCAAGTTCAAATGATTACAAAAGTTATAGACTAACTAAATTGTTTCACATCCACTTAATTGTCAAATTTTTTAGAAATATATATTTTTATTTAATTTTAAAATTAAATAATAGAGTTCTACACTCAACATCCATTGAAAAAAAAATTCTCTATAATTCCTTAAATTAAATTAAGTTAAAGTGGGGTTCTTGTATGTAATCTAATACTCTATGTGCATCTCTACCATTCATCTAACTGTGCATAAAAATAGAGGATAAAAAATGGGGATCAAAAGTAGCCTTTTAGTTTTGTAAAATTAACTAAACCTAGGGCATGTGCACCAAGTCGGTGAACAAAAATGGGGTATAAGTGGCCATTTTTTCTTCTTCTAAAATTAGCTAAATCTGAACTTGGAGGAGCAATTTGAGACTCGTGCACTCAAAATTTGAAGAGACAAAAAGAACGTGAATTGTAATACTTTGAATCTAGTTTCTAAACTACGAAAGGTTTTAAAAATTGGATAAGAGTAAGGAGGTCAAATCCTTTGCACACCAAAAAATGTTCTTGTCTTTTTCAACAAGGCATAACATAGTGTCTGAAGTGTGTCTCAAGAAATATAGTTGCATTTAGTATTTTCAAAATCCTTTTGATGGAAAGATAGTTGAGAGCGAGTACTAGAAGTAGTGTAAATTTTTTTTGTGTATTTTTTTAATAAATTTTCAAAGTGGACACATCCTAAAAATTAGGTATTTTTTCATGTGTTCCAAATAACTTGCACCAACTAATTGAAAATTGATTTTTTTTGAAATCATAAAGAACGAAGTGTAGGCCAATAATATATAATCTATTTCCAATTCAGACTAGTAAGAAATAAGTTATTGAAAAAAAGGTACACACATGTCTTTAAGAAGTCTAGAGACACTGTTAAAAGAAATTAAAGATCAATATGTCAATGTTGTTCAAATCTACAAAAGTTATATGGTTAGAAAACTTAAGAGACATACAAAATTATGGTGGAAATTTTACAAATACCCACTTGATAATGCACAAATCTAATAATGATAAAGTTGAGAAACTAGATTGGAAGGAAAAAGTATGTCAAAAGGAGGGAAATGAATTTCCTGAAGTTGGTGATTTGGGATCCATAGTAAGTAGGTGCAAAGTCAAACTTATACCTGCTTCTATGGGCAAGTTGCACAAGCTAATTGAGGATAATCCATGGGCTCCAGAAGGGATTGAGTTGCACTATCACCTACTTGCATGAAAGAAAATGGTAGTGGACTTGAGTTGTTTATGAGTAATTCACTTGGAGTGATGGACATTCCCAAGCTAAAACACCTCAATACAAATTTTGAACTCATAACAAGGCTTTAAAAATATATTTGCCATTACTCTCTCTCTCTCTCTCTCTCTCTCTCCAAGTATCACTTTATCTCTTTAGCTTCTCAATATTGTTATAATTTTATTTTTTATGTCCTGAGAAGGTGGAAGGGATGAAGGAACAACTTGTTTGCATTCATCTAGAAGTCACTCTATTCTCAATGTATGAGTCACTTGAAACTTGAAAACTTTTAGAAGAAGAAAATAATATCGAGGTGTTTATTTCAAGTGATAGAGCCTCGGTTAGTGCACAAAGATAGAGGACCAAAAAGGGGGTATAAGATGCTATATTTTTCTAAATTCAGCAAACTCTGAACTTCAACAAGAAATTGAAAATAGTCAGACTCAAAATTTGAAGATGCAACAAGAAAAAGAGTTGTAGTACTTTGAATCTAGTTTCTAAACTACTAATTTTTTTTTAAATTGGTTGAGATTAAGGCCCTCAAAAAGGGGGAGCACAAAAAGTGGTCCAATTTTTTATGAAAAACATAACATAGCGTCTGGTGTGCTCCCCCTAAAATGTTAACTTTTTCTTTTGAACTTTTTTAATCATTCCAGTGAGATGTTGGCTAACACCAAATACTTTATCCTGAATTTTTCTGCTATTTTTTTTATCAACATATGCTTTTTTTTTTATGAATTTTCGAAGTGGACACATCCTAAAAATTTGAAATTTGAGTGTGCTCCCCCTAGAATTCATTGAAATTCTAATAAAATTTTTAAAAAAAAATTAAAAGTGTGTAGAGAATGGAATCTAGTTTCAAAAAAAGTAACTTGTTTCAAATTTTAAAAAGCTTAACATAATCATAATTAAAAATATATATATAACAAAGAGTTCTATAACATCTTGTTGTCTAGTTTTTTCGTTGTTGAACCACATGCAAACCTGACGCGGAGCACAGGTAAAAAAAATGTGATTTTTTTGTATGTTTGCTAGAAAACACATATCAAGCCTATTTGAATTGTCCAAGCCTTTAGGTTGGATGCCCAAGGAAACTCCAAGCCTTATGCTTGGTGTTTCCCAAAGTGGTGAAAAATATACATATATAGCATACACCATATATAGAAAATGCTCTACATATTGTTGGGATAATGAAGTACAGTCTTTCACCATACGGTGAAGACAATGAAAAAGAGGAGTTCCCGTACGGCAAGGAGACTCTCGTACGGTGAAGGCTGGACCGTCGGTGAATGCATCTCATCGTATGAAAAGACCACCATTGGTGGAGTCTACCGTACAGCTGGAGTGTGTGTCGGGTATGTCGTAGGTGGTCGGGTGTGTCATAGGTGCCGAATACTAGGTACCGTAGGTGCTGAGGAGACTCCTGTATGGCAAAGGCTAGAGGTACGATGGAGTGATGCCGTACGGCTAGAGTGTGTGTCGAGTGTGCTGTAGGTGCAGGGTACTAGGTACCATAGGTGTCAGGTAGCATGTGTGAGTACGGAGTATAGTGGGCACGAGTACATGAATTTTTCCAGTACGATGACAGTTATGGTGTGAAGCAGAGTTGGTTGACCATTCTGAAATGTAACGGTTGATATACCAAACTCTATAACGAATTGCATAATGTACAAATGTATGCGAGATTCGTTGGGAGCGTATGGTGAAGTGTGAGGTTGATTGTAACGATAATCTGAGCCTGTGAGCCTGTACAAGAATCCATTGCTCATTGTATGTAATATTGATTACTGTAATACAAAGAGTTGGTCAGGTTCTTGTGTGGTGGGTTTTTACCTAAAAGGGTTTCCCACGTTAAATCTGGTCTCATGCATTTATCTTTTGTGCATTATTCTATTTTCTCTATTCTTTTCTTTCTTATGCATCTCAGTAGTTTGAACTTTATATTATTTCTCCTGTAAGTTGACATTTGGAAAGTTGTTTCGCAAGTAGCTTTCCTAACAAGTGGTATTAGAGCCAGACTCATTACCATTATTCTGTTGGATAGGGTTGGTTGTTTGGGTAGGGTTGGTCATTGGTGTCAATTTGGTTCCAATGGGAGTTAGTGAAGTGTTGTTCTTGCAATCGAGATGGCGGGTACATTAGGGAGAATAGAAATTGAAAAGTTTAATGGCACAAACTTTGAGTTGTGGAAACTTAAAGTTGAAGATATGTTAGTAGACCAAGATCTATGGACTGCTGTGTCTGGGAACAAGCCTTCAAGCATGAAGTAGGAAGATTGGGATCTGGAAGATTGAAAGGTGAGAGGAATGATATGATTGACACTGGCAGATAGTGTTCTGTTAAACGTCTATGAGGAGAAAATTGCACATTCTTTGTGTAAGAAATTAGGAGATATTTATCAGGGAAAATCCTTGGTGAACAAGCTTTTCCTTAGAAAGAAATTGTACTCTCTAAAGATGGACGAAGAAACTGCTATGGCTAGTCATTTAAACGCGTTCAATATGGTGATTGCACAACTGACATCTGTTGGTGTGTCCATAAGTGAAGAGGAGCGTTGCATGTTTTTGTTGAGTTCTTTGCCTGATTCATGGGACCATCTTGTGATGGCCATTGGAAGTACGACTACTCAGTTTAAAATGGATGAAGTAGTTTTTGCACTTCTGTCAGAGGAGATGCGAAGGAGATCTTCTGAGGTGACTAAGGAGGCTCTTGCTGTTTGAGACCATTCGAAGGACAATGACAAGAAGAAATGCAAAGTGAAGTGCTGGAATTGCGGGTAGACTGGTCATATCCGAAAGGATTGCAAAGAGAAGAAGAAAAAGAAGAAAGTGGAGAGTTCTTCTAATTCTAAGTCTTCTGATAGTGATGGTAAACATGCCAGTGGTGCTGCTTTGGATAATCGGTCATCTGATGATGACAGGTTGGAATAATTCAATCTTCATGTGGAAGATGGTGGTCACAATGCCATGTGTGACTCGACACTACAATACGGTAGGGGTTGTTGGCAGTGACGTATGTGTCATGTGTAACTCGTCACCATAGTTCAGTGGGAGTTGTTGGCAATGACGTAGTAAATGGCCTTCATCAGTATTGCAGATGGTGGAAGGTTGGAAATACTGATGTGGTAGAAGGATTTTTTCACATTTGTTGAACTATTGTTTGGAAATGTTTATCTTCATGTGGCTGAAGATGTTGACATCTTGCGGGCTCAATGGGGTCCTCCATAAAGGTGTGGATTCTGCTTTCATGTTAGCCATATTGAGTAACTCCGTACTTCATCAAGTGGGATATTGTTGGGATAATGAAGTACAGTCTTTCATTTACGACAGAAAGTCACCGTACGGTGAAGACAATGAAAAAGAGGAGTTCCCGTATGGCAAGGAGACTCCCGTATGGTGAAGGTTGGACCGTCAGTGACTGCATCTCACTGTACGAGAAGACCACCATCGGTGGAGGCTATCTCACCAGGTGGTGGAGTCTACCGTACGGTTGGAGTGTGTGTCAGGTATGCCGTAGGTGGTCAGGTATGCCATAGGTGCCAGATACTGGGTACCGTAGGTGCTGAGGAGACTCCCATACGGTGAAGGCTAGAGTTACGGTGGAGTGATGCCGTATGGTTGGAGTGTGTGTCGGGTGTGCCGTAGGTGTCGGGTATTATGTGCGAGTACGAAGTATGACGGGCACGAGTACATGAATGTTTCCAGTACGATGACAGTTATGGTGTGAAGTAGAGTTGGTTGACCATTCTGAAATGTAATGGTTGATATACTGAACTCTATAATGAATTACATAATGTATAAATGTATGCGAGATTCGTTGGGAGCATATGGTGAAGTGTGAGGTTGATTGTAATGACAATCTGAGCCTGTGAGCCTATGCAAGAATTCGTTATTCATTGTATGTAATATTGATTACTATAATACAAAAAGTTGGTTGGGTTCTTGTGTGGTGGGTTTTTACCTAAAAGGGTTTCCCACATTAGATCTAGTCTCATGCATTTATCTTTTGTGCATTATTCTATTTTCTATGTTCTTTACTTTCTTATGCATCTCAGTAGTTTGAACTTTATATTATTTCTCCTGTAAGTTGACATTTGGAAAGTGGTTTCGCAAGTAGCTTTCCTAACACATATGGCGTGTGCCATATATGGCATACGCCAAATATAAAATATGCAAATTTATATTATAAGGCCCCAAATAATCTCATAACATGAATATATATCATCTATCTAGGTCTCTCTTTTTTCTTCCTCTCTCCCTCTATGTCTCTCACTTCCTCATTGGACACCATCTCACCTCTTTCTCCCCCTAAGGTATCTCCATCTCTTCCCATCTATCTTGGTTTTCCCTAGGTCTTTCACTCCCTCCATGTCTACCTCTCTCTCCATCTCATCTTACTCCTCTATTTCTCTCATTGTTATTTTGTCTCTCATATTACTCCTCCCTTGCATCACTAGGTCTCTCTCACTCCTCATTATCTATGCCAAGACTAATGATACATTTGGTGGAGAGAGAGGATGAATAAAGTGGTAGGGAGATGGTGGAGAGAATGAGAGAGGGAGAAGAGACAAATTTGAAAGGAGATGGAGAAGAGAGGGAGAGAGTGAGAGAGGGGGAAGAAGAAAAGGAGAAAGGATTTAATATTTAGGGTTTATGGTTAAAGGGTTGGGGTTTGGGGATTATAGCTTAGGCCTTAGGTTTAGAGAGAGAGAGAGAGAGAGAGAGAGAGAGAATATGAATATACTTTTTATTGGGGAAAAATATTCACAAGCCCTAGGCCATGAAATTTCCCCTCTCTATAATCTCTTTCCTCTTCTCTCTTTTCCCCTCTTCCCCTATCCCTAATCTCTCTCTCTCTCTCTCTCAGAGAGAGAGAGAAGATGGACATAAGGCAAAGAGGGAGAGAGTGATAGAATGAGAAGAAAGAGGGGGTAAAGGGGTAAAGGTAGAAAATATTTTGGGTTTATGAGCTATCCTACATTCTAGTTTTTTTTAAGTAGTTTTCTTTTCCAGTTGGCAGAGTTTAGTTATGGTCACGATCCCATTCGAGTTAGTGGTTTCACTCACAACTTCCTATTCTAGAACATTCACAGATCAGTCTCTTATGATAACATATCCTTATGTTGATTGAGCATCAAGATTTCCTTCTCCTTCTGGTTGTGGGTAACATGTACATGATCAGCGGGGATCTTCTAGAGATTTGTGTTGCCCTCAAGATTCTTGGATTATTAGCCATTGTGATCTTGACATGTAGTTATTTATTCCTTGGAGGATTGTTCCCTATCATCACTCTTGTTTATTTTGCCTATCATGGATCATTTATATGTTTTGGTCAGGCCCTGTATTTTTAATACATTTCCTTCTTGGGGAATGCAACGTTTGGCTGACTTGTTGCACAATTTTTTTTATATAGTCACTAGATTGTGTAAAAGAGAGAGGTAGGAGAAGAAAATTAGGATGATTAGTTAGAAGCTTAGTATGAATACTTAGAGCATATTTTTGATTGTAATTGGCCATAACCGGGAAGGCCTCACAACCTAGCTTGTACTTAGTTATTTGATGAATATATCTCTAGATTTTGCAGTCTCTTTGAATATTTTATGTTGTTTATTGTTATCTACGAGGTTGGGCATCTCATTTTGGGATTCTTCGATCTTGGAACTACATCACAAGGACACATTAATGTGTCGAAGGTCTCCTTAAAAAACTTTATGACCCCTAAGATGTATGGTAAGTAGTCCTAAGGGGTCATAAGGGGTGATAAGGGGTCCTAGACCACATTAATGTGTCATACGATCCCTTATAACCCCTTAGGACCCCTTACCATACACTAGTGTATCTAGAAAGGGGTCCTATGGGGTCACAAGGGGTCCTAGAACACATTAATGTGTCCTTGGACCCCTTAGGACCACCTACCATACATCTTAGGGGTCGTAAGGATTGCTAAGGGGTCTTAGGACACATTAATGTTTCATAAGACACCTCAAGACCCTTTAGGACCCCTTACCATACATCTTAGGAATTGTAAGGGTTTTTTAGGGGTCTTAGGACACATTAATATCTCCTACGACCCCTTAAGACCCCTTAGGATGACTTAGGACCCCTTACCAAATATTAGTGTATGGTAAGAGGTCTTAAGGGATCCTAAGACACATTAATGTGTCCTAGGACCTGTTAGGACCCCTTACCATACACAAGTGTACAATAAGGGGTCCTAAGGGGTTCTAGGATACATTAGTGCGTCATAGGACCCCTTGTGACCCCTAATGACCCTTTAGGACCCCTTAGGACACCTAAAACCTCCTAAGACACCCTACAACCCCTTAATGTATCCTAGGATGCTTTTTGACCCATCAATGCATGTCCTAGGACTCATTCACACCCATTAATGTATTTTAGGATCCCTTGGACCTATTAATGTATCATAAGACCCATTAATACATATGATGACCCATTAGGACCACTTAAGTCACTAAGGATCTCTCTCTCTCTCTCTCTCTCTCTCTCTCTCTCACACACACACACACACACACACACACACACACACACACACACACACACACACACACACACACATTGGACCCTTTCTCCCTCTATCATCTCACCATCCCACCTCTTCCCCCCACCATCCCATCCCTTCCCCCCTCTAACTAATTTATTATATTATGATAGGTGAAGGGAGAGATGAAGAAATTAAGAGATATATGTAGATAATTTGACACAGGTAGACATGAAGATATATCTATAGGTAGATAGAGATAAAGGGGGAAAGAGTGAGATAGAAAGGAGGTGATAGAGAGAGAGAGAGAGAGAGAGAGAGAGAGAGAGAGAGAGAGAGAGAGAGAGAGAGAGAGAGAGAGAGAGAGAGAGAGAGAGAGAGAGAGAGATTTTCTCTTAGGTCATCTTGGGAAATTGCATACAAAGGATAAAAGACAAGGAAACACTATATGATGATAAAGTGTAAGTTTTTCATTATTTACTACTTTTTAACTATGTGAATTCTTATGGGAGAAAAATTGAACCAAAAAAGAATGATTTTGTATGCAAAATTTGTGATTATTACAAGTTTCAAAATTAAGGATTCAATGAAAAAATGATTATAATTAATTTTTTGGTCTATAATGTAATACAATTTTACCTTTTCCATATTGTAGGTCTCATAATCACCTTTCCAACATCTGTAAAAAAACAAAAATTCAATAAGAAATGCAAATGTTATGCCCATTTTACTAAAATGTTTTTTTTATTTTTTTATTTTTTCAAAATGGGTATCCGATTTGGATCATATACCTAATCTGGTTGAGATACGTGATACATATCGGGTATCCGATACCTTTGACACCTAAGTATTTTCTTCAGGATTTTCTTTCAGTTTTAGCTTTGGGATGCCAAACCTACATGGTCAACCCAAAAAATGTGTTTTCCCTAGTTCCTTCGATCTCGAGACTTTGACCATGTAGCTGACGACTTTTTTTCACCCAAATTTGATGAAATGAAAAGGGTTTCTTAAGGAGATTCTCAGCTTTCCTTCAATATAATTGCTATCAGATTTTGAGTTCAATAAGTAATTATTATTTATTTTATAATTGAGCTACCTGTAAAGTCCTGATTAATAGACTGACTGAAAAACAACTATAACTTTCAAATGGTATAACATTTTAGAAATATGAAACATTGACCACATTCTATCTCCTAGCACAAGATTTTTTTTTTCAATTTTATGAAGTTTAGACTAAGTTAAGGTGGTCAGTCATGGAAGATATTTTATTCTGGAAAAGTTGTAGCAGAAAAATCATAATTAATTATTTACTTACAAAAAAATTACAAAAAAAGTATGCGTCGCATCCAGACATGAGTCTACTACTTATATCTATAATATTGTAAATAATTATTATTATTTGATCGTGTTTAAGGTGGTCAGACATACCCCTACTTCTTATCTTTTTCCTAAAATTTTCGTACTGCTGCACTGAGATTTGAAATTTTTACCATATAGAATAATTGTTTTTCAAAAAAGGGCTATTATCTTAGAAACTAAATTCAATTCTCTACATATTCTCTTTTTACATTTTTTTGATATAAGATTGATAACTTGTTCAAATTTTCACGTCAACTTACCTAACCTTGATTTTCTGAATTTTCATTACCATTTATGGGCCTAGTTTTGTACACCATGATCTTCCACATACCCTTCATCTTTATCTCCATCAACTTTATCAGTAACAATGAGTGACACCAAATTCCATGCACCTACATATCCATGTTCCTGATTGATGCATTCTGAATAATTTTCATCAATGCAGTGAGAACAAAAACATGAGTACTCCCTAGTGTTCAATGTTCAATTGCGATAATTTGTACCCATAAATGAATGCAAAGACTGTTTCTTTTCTATCCTCTCGCAACCATGCCTAGTTTTTATATCAACACCTGTTCACACATACATATATTTAACATATAAAAATGAGACAAATTATGGATTTCATTTTTAAAATTTGAATAAAAGATATAAAATTTAAACATGTGTGTGTACCAGATATCTCCCAAAAAACTCTATGTGGTGCCGCTTGACTCATTCTTGCTGATGTGCCAACCTCATTTGGTGTGAAATGTGTCTTACACCATTCAATAACATCATGTGTATTATTTATAAGAACTCACTGATAATTCATTTGATACTTTCACAGAGCATGTTTGATGCAAGCTCTAGCACCATCATATTCACCTTTTCCATGTTCACTCTCAAAGTAACTCTAGTGGTATGTTTCCACTATGATAATATCTACATAATGCATAAAATGGTCTTAATGATTCGAATTGTGTTGTACATCTATCTAACCAAACATAATGTTTATCAAATTTTATGCCCCTTTCTTTCAAATTTGCAAAAAATGTTTTGAAATAGTGTTCTATATAATGAATAGCATGTTATTTATCATCACTTATATAAAATTGATATTCTTTCTTTATGAATCGTTCTTCAAATGTGCTTTGAACATGATCCAAATCTAATTATGCATGTCGATAACACACCTGTACCATAATACTACTCTTCTTTGAAAAATAGTATTCTAGTTGAATGATCTTCTGATGAAAAAAGGAATACTTTTTGCAAAATCAACAACCGATAGAATAGCTCCAAGTGGGAATTTTTCTCTTAGTGTTTGGAATTATTGTGCTTGCCACTTTGCAAAAAAAACACGATGAATGTAGGGTTGAATCATTTTTTTAAATTTTTTTTCCATAAATGCTCCAATAGTTATCTCCTCTTCAACATATTCTAACCTTTTAGATTCTTTCCCAAATTTTGTTTCATTCCTTACATATTTTTAACTCTTACAATTTACCATCTTTATCACATCAATGTCTTCATTTTTCAAAGGGAAAAGAGCCAAATCAGTACATGTTTCACATATTCCTTTTATGCAATTTATTTGGCAAGTTGCATCATCTCTTTTGTCACATAAAATGGATGATATGAAATCACTTCGTCTGCTAGGAGGAGCATTTTTAAAACCATAAGTGTCTTCTACAAAATTTCATAAAACCTGGTAGTGGAGATCAAATTCAATATGATAACGACAACAAATTTCAAACACTTTGTTTGTCCTCACATAATATGGCTTCAATCTTTCAAACACTGTTTGTCCAATCTTTATATTAGGATTTGAACTAGAAAATGACACATACATTTCATTTTGTGTTGTGTCCAACCAATGTTTTTTATGATATTCATATTCATTAGCTCTAACCCTGCATCTGATAACATCTCTACTGTTTGATGAATGAAAAGTATTAGCATTCCAAACTTTGTGAGCAAATCCCTGATTCCCTACTCAATCCTATCAGAACGAAGAGCTCTACACATAATTTCCCAATTTTCTTCCATGGTGCTATCCTCCAAAATCATTCTCCTCTTAACATATCTTGATATTATTTTCCTACTAAAACCAATTTGAGATGAAATTGAAGATATTTGTCTATTTCGGGACATAGTGTTACCTTCAATGGATGTTAACATCACCCTTCTTGTAATGGCCCTATCTTTCTAAGATCAAGATCGCTTCCCTATAGAACTCAAGCCTTTCCTAATATTTTCAATAATATCACTTTGCATGTTAGAATTTCTCTTTTTTGATGTTGTGTCGATATCCAACAATTTTTATGGCTCTTGCAACTTTTTTTGTATAAGTACAATAGAAAGCAATTGGGCTTGTTTGATTGTTTCAAGATTATCAAATTTAGCCATTATTTCCCTTGCCATCTTATTTATTTACGTCTTCTTAGAGAGACTTAAGGGTTCAACAATAACAAATGATCTCTATTTTTGTACATCCATTGTAAGTAAAAGATCTAGGTTTCTAAAATTAATTTTTTTCTTTAGAGTTTGAGCTAGATCTATATGTTCATCCATACCACTAGGAGCAAGCGATCCTGACCCTTCTCAAACTTCCATTTCCTGAGCTTTTGTATGGAGTGATTCTGACCCATCTCCAACATCAGTTTCTTCAGCTTGGGTTGACCCTCTTGTCTAAACTTCTCCATCTTGTACTTGTTGATTGCGAGCTACATGCACAAAAATGAATCAAATTAGAACAAATTATAGAAAATAAAAAAAAAAGACATATAAAACTCAGGCATGTGAAATTAGAGATGCATACCTTCTTTAGTTTTATAATAATATGCCAATGCAGCTTCATGATTTTTTTGTTCTCTACCAGGTGACCTTTTTCTTTAAGATTTAGTGTGCCTTCCTTTCTTGTTTCGCATCTTTGTTCTAAAAAAAAACCTTTGGAATAATTACCGGATGCAAAAACCTTTCATATATCAACTTCCTTATGTTTCTGTTAAGAAACAACGAATTAAATAGTTTTTTGCATTTTAAAAAAAAGAAAAAAAAAACTTATTTTTTTATACCCAATCGAAAAGTCGCTTTAAAGAAAAAACAACTTGGCCAACCTAGTTCGACCGAACACCCCTGGCACAAAAAACCGGCGGTGTCGTTTCTGCCATACTTTTGTCAGGGGGTCTTTGGTCTAAGGTTCCTTCAACCGAAGCCCTTTAATACATCCGACCGAAGTGGGCTACGAACAAAGGTGTCAAAATTTGGATTAGTTTCTAAGGACAACATATTTCTACATAGATCTGCTCTTTGGAGGCCTCAATCAAGGGCCAAATAAGACAATCTTCTGCAAAAAAAAAATGTCAGATTGTGCTACTCTGAACAAGCTTTACAATGACTATGATTTTGATATATATTGAGTTCATTATTACTTTCTATTTTTAGTTTAATTAAACATAGGTTGTTTGTCCATTTAGCAACCTCTCTCTTCGAAGCTTCGGGAAAAAAAGTAAATTAAGAAAAAAAAAATGAAAAATATATGTCCAATAGGTATTTATGTTACCTTTCTATAAAAAAAGAAAAAATTAATTTTGATATATAAAGATCAAGATAGTTACTTTTCTTTGTTAACGACTTAAGCCCATCAATCACTCAATCTAAAGAATTTGACACATGAAATAATAAAAAGAAACTCACTTCTAAAAAAAACTACTTTTAAGTAAATCCATATGTATAATGTCTGTAATATGACTTGATTAAGACAAAATTTAAACAAGTCTTAAAAATTAAAAAACCATAAATACAAAATATAAATAAGAATATGTATAAGGTGCGCACTTTGCTCGCTTGTGAACAATTTCTAATACACAACGTTTTACCAATGATATTCACATTTATCATATGCCCATTTACTCTATAGACAGAATTTCCCTTAAGTGGGCCCGGCGGTTACAAAATAACATCGTTACCTCTCCCGAATATTGTTTTATGGAAAGTGCCACAGAAGTTCGAGGAAATTTGTGAGATGGTGTGCGAAAAATATAATATAATAATAAATTAAAAGGATGCTTCATGTCACGAACCTTTAGGCATATAACTCAATATAAAAGCGAGCAAGTACGCAGGCAAAACGCCAAGCTCAAGAACACATTTTTAGAATCCTTTCATGGACGCCAACAGAAACAACAATTCCTTGCTGGATTCCAACGGATTATTGCCGGAATCGATGGAAGATGATGGACTTCAGTTGACAGATCTCGACTTTGCGATCGATCATGGTTGGGGCGGCTTTTCCACGGACAATTTGTGGACTTCCCACGATATCCCAGCAGAAGCTTCCATGTCCAGTCTTGAGGCCCTCACTAGCCAAAGCACCTCTGAGCTTGCTCAATCACAGCACGCCTTTCCGCCTTCTATCAACACTTTTGTCTTCGGTTCAAATCCCCTGAGAGCAACGGACATTGGAGATATGGTCAGAGACGGTTATTTTTCTGAGGAAACGGAGAATTTGAATGAGGATGATGAAAGTTCTGTTAGGTCAAGTCACTCTGCTCGTTCCGCCGAATGCAGAACTTTGATCTCCGAGAGAAGGCGCCGTGGCAGGCTGAACGAAAGACTCTATGCTTTACGTTCTCTGGTTCCTAAAATCACTAAGGTATTTCTTTACAAGAATTAGGTTTTCACTGTGTACTTAAATGAATTTGCAAAAATTTAAGATAAATTTAGTAGATTCAAATTTCAACTACAGAGATGCTCTGTGATCTTTTGTTAGGATGAGTTAGGCTAATGAATGCGAAGTATTTAAGGTTATTCATTCTGAAGATTGATCAGAACGAGCGATCCGACTGTCAAAAGCCATTGTACAAATTTATGCAAAATATTTACAAATTAGTTAAAATATTTACAAATTTAATTGTATGCACTTCATTTTCTTTTCTCAATTTGCGGATCTGGTTTACAAATTTATTTCTGTGCATTTCTTTTTCTTTTCTCAATTTGCGGACCTGGTTCAAGATTTGTGATCTTTGTCCGTGTTGAAACAGATGGACAAAGCGTCGATAGTAGGGGACGCCATCAGCTATGTGCAGGATTTGCAGAAACAAGTGGAGGACATTCAGGCTGAAATAACAGAGCTGGAATCTGACATCATGGACAAAGATTCTGTGTTTGGCCCCGGAAATGTAGCGATGACCGGCGCCGATCTTCAAGTTCTCTCGTACGAGAAGAGCAGCACAAGTAGCTCTGTACACAAACCAGGCCGAAAAATAATTCTCGAAGTAAGCCCCCTGTTTTTTGGAGTTGTATATTTTCAATTAAGGAAAAAATAGTTCATATTTAAGCATTCCCGTTCATAACATGTGTGATTTCAGGTAGATGTTTCCAAGGTGGAGGAAAGGACATTTCATATACGAATCTACTGCGAGAAAAAGTCTGGTGTTTTGATTGAACTGACGAGAGCCCTTGAATCCCTTCACTTCGAATTTCAGAATGTCAATCTCACATCATTTCACGGCCAGATTATCAAAACAGCCACTATTAAGGTACTGAATTTCTCGTATGTTGCTTCAAATTCACTGGTCCTTTAACAGGTTTCAGGCATCTTTCATCTTTTTTCTAACATCTTTCATTTTGTGATTGTGCAGATGAATAAATGTGAGTCAGAGATGCAGAGTGAGGCAGTGAAACGAATTGTTTTGGAAGCTGCAGCAAAACACGGTTTTGAAACAGCGGAAAACAAAAGAAGTTCACTTCCTTGAAAATTCTCCCTCATTGACTTTGCTTCCTAAAGCTTAAAATGTAAATCTTAAGTTAAGTGACTTGAATAATGTAATCTCGATGTTAATCGAAAGAACAACTAAAATTCACTGTGCACATAACGTAGATTGCCAATATTGAAATCGACAAAATCAAGTGGTCAAATCCGTGTCAATTGTTCACGCTGTTGTAATAATTCATATGTCGAGCTCATTTAGCGACCACTGATAAATAAATTATTATAAATTCTTACAAACGTGTACACTCTTTAAATCTTTAAATGTGGATGCTGAAGTAAATTTGTTTGACCGCCATTAATGAAAGATGGAGTATTCCAAATCCGGTCATAAACTGCCACACGTTTGCGCGTTGATTGTTTTGCAAAATTTGACTTGTCGACCATAAAATATTCCGTGGGCGACATCAAATCACAGCGAATAGGCTTAGATCGGAAAAGTTCGTGTAAAAAAAGATTGATTGTGGAAATGGGCGCACGCGAGGAACTGGAAACATTATCAACGGGAGCCACGCTTTACATAAGAAAAACATTTTCGATGTGATCAACGGGCTTTTATATGACATACTGACAGGTATAAATAATATTTTAAGATGGTGTCAAAACTTTTTCAAAAATTAGATGTGCATGTCTGTCCGAATTTACAATGTGCATATTTTCATGACTTCATTATTTGAATCGATGCTATTTGTTTTTTCCTCTGATTAAGAGGTAAATTATATATAATAGTGTGCACGGATATTGAAACATTTGTGAAGGTTTTGGTTTATTCAATGGTTTAAGTGGTAAATTTTGTATATCTATTTCTATTTTGAAGATGAACAAGTATTTTTATTTTTTAGTGTTAATTTTTTTTTATTGAGAGGTATAAATGTGCCCCCAATAAATTTTGAGACTTGGAGAAGGTTATATTTATTTAATAGTTCTTATGATTATTTATATTAATAATGTATGTGTATGCATGCATAAAGACACATGTATATATACACATATACATAGATGTGTGTGTCCTATTTTACTATGTTCATATTTTCACTTCATTATTTGAATAAATGCTAATTTATTTTTTCCTCTTAATAAAGAGGTAAATTATATATACTAGTGTGCATGGATTGACACGTTTGAAAAGGTTGTGATTTATTCAATGGTTTAAGTGGTGAATTTTGTATATTTATTTGTATTATTGGAGATGAATAAGTTTTTATTATTTAGTATTAATTTTTTTTATTAAGAGGTATATATGTGTGTGCCCATAGATTTTGACAATTTGAGAAGGTTTGTCATTTATTCAATAGTTTGTTATGTTTATTTCTATAATTTTGGGTGAATAAATTTTTATTATCTTTTATAATCATAAGTATCTTGAGAATTTATATTTATTAAATAGTTTAAGCTTGTATTCAAAAGTTGCTTAGTCTAATCTAGAAATTTATAAATTAACATATCTTTTATAAGTAAAATTAATAATGAATTATTATAAAAAAAATTGAGAATTATAATGTGCATTTTTAGCGAGGTCAAATTCTCATGGTAAAAAAATATATCGTAAAAGTCTAAATAGGATCAAGTTCAAATAGAATAAGTTGTAGATGTTTAAAATTAACTCCATGTTCCAGAAGGTTTGTCACTTATTGAATGGTTTGTTATGTTTATTTCTATTCTTTTGAGTGAATAAATTTTTACTATCTTGTATAATCATAAGTATCGTGTGAATTTATATTTAGAAGGTTTGTCATTTATTCAATGGTTTGTTACCTTTATTTCTAATTTTTTGGGTGAGTAAATTTTTTATTATCTTTTGTAATCATAAGTATCTTGTGAATTTATATTTATTAAATAGATTAAGCTTGTATTCAAAAGTTGCTATAAGACCATTTTATCTATTTTGATATTCTTTTGTTTGGCTTGGTTTGTAACCAATTATTTTATGTCTCTTAGTTCTTCAGTCTTGTGATGATGGATCAAGAAGTGTGTTTTGAAATGTTGATTCAAAAACTAATAGAGAGTCTAATCTAGGAATTTATAAATTAACATATATTTTATAAGTTAAAACTAATAATAAATTATCATAAAAAAATTGAGAAGTATGATATGCATTTTAAGTGAGGTCAAATTTTCATGGTAAAAAGACATCATAAAAGTTTAAATTGTAGATATCTATAATTAAGTCCATAATATTTAATAATTAATTCCATCTATATTTTACTTCATTAATTATCCAGATTAAATAGATTGTTTCACATTCACTTAATTCTCAAATTAAAATAAATAATATTTATTTTCATTTAGTTTTTAAATCGAATAAAAGAAGTCCGCACTCAACATTCATTTAACTCAGATGGTTCACCATTAAGAAGGACCAAGAAGGAGGGAGTAGTAACACAGCTCCAAACCCAACTAACCCATTCCTGACTGAAGCCAAAAGCCAGAAGAACTTTCTGCAAAAAACCCCAATTGACTCTGTCATAATCCTTAGCCATATTGAGCTTGAAGAACATGGCGCGCTCTCTAGAAGTACACAAAGAGTGAATGGCTTCAGAAGCAATAACCACCCATCCAAAATTTGTTTTCCAGCCACAAAACCCCCTTGTTCCTCAGTGATAACCATGGGAAGACAAACTTTAAGCCTCTCTGCTAGGAGCTTAGTAAGCCTTTCGGCTCACTTTGGATACTTATTTGGCTGCCTCAGGTCAGAAAATCAACGACCACAAGTCCTCTATTTTTTTCTTCAACACTCCTGAGCCTATTCAGCAGAGGATTGCTAATATCTTGAGATTTTAGATTGAGTCTCTCCCTCTGACTTGCTTGGGTGTCCTTATTGTGGTGGGAAGATAGCCTAGGCTTTTTTGGCAGAGCTTGCTCGACAAGCTTCGACAAAAAGTCAATCATTGGACTCATAGGTGGCTCTCTACTGCTGGCAGGGTGACTCTCCTGCAATCTGTGATTCAGGCCCTTCCTATATACAGAAGCATGGTTCAGGCTGCCCGACGTATTTTCTTAAGGAATTTGATGCTCTTTCTCGCCAATTTCTTTGGAGTGGCAATTTGCAAAATTCTAAATGGAGCCTCATCAATTGGGATACTGTTTGTAGGCCAAAAAAGGAAGGAGGCCTCGACCTTCGTTCTGCTATCTTGTGCTATCAAGCTCTTGCTTCCAAGCTCTATTGGCGCTGGTGCTCCAGTCAATCTCAGCTTTGGGCCCGTATCCTATCACACAAGTATTTACCAGGCGTTGAACCTTCAGATGTTTCTAGGTTTCCTCTTGAGGGAAGAGGCTTTGTGGTGTGGAATACCCTCAAGATTGGTGCTCACCTGGTGAAGAGAAGTCCTTTTTGGATCTGCAACAGAGGCACTAAGGCCCTATTTTGGAGTGATTCCTGGAATAGGCATCCTCCTCTCTTGTCCTCTCATCCACACTTATAGCCTCTTTGTGATTTTTTCCTTTCTACTGGATGGAATAAGGTGGCTCATTATAAGGAGGCTCATAACTAGGGCCTTGTTGTTGGTTATAGATGGAAGAATTCTTTTGATTGGCCATCGAGTGGTTCTATGTGGGATCAGCTTGAGCTTTCTCAGATCTTGGCTTATAGGGAGTGCAGCTCTTTGTAGGAACCTGATGTTTTGGCTTGGGGAGGTGCTTCTTCTAGCAAGTATTTTGTTTCTTCAGGGTACCTTGCGCTGACTAAGCAACTGTTTGGTGAGGTGGAGGTTTCTTGGTGGAAGAAAGCTTGGAATATATTTTCTTGGCCTAAGTGTAACTTTTTCCTCTAGATTCTGGTTTACAATCGCTGTCTTACTTCAGAGAATCTTTGCAAGAGAGGCTTCTAGGGGCCCTCCATCTGTGTCTTATGCTGCAATAGTGAAGAGACTGTTTCCCACCTTTTTTTCCAGTGCTCATTTGTCAAGCATATTTGGCACTTCTGATGGAGTGTGTGGAGATTCTTGTGCTGGCATGTTTCTACCTTATCTGAGTTTTGGGACCATCTGGGCCATCCCCCTTCCAAGACCTCTTTTCTTTAGGTTGCTTGGACTATTGGCCCTTCCTTTATTTTATGGCATGTTTGGATTGAGAGAAATAGGAGGATCTTTCATGATGTGCAGCTAGGGATCAGGCACCTATGGGGAAAAATTTCTCATTCTCTTCATGAAACACTCCTGGCAAAATGTGAATTTTGTGGAGGTTTGGACCCTGAAGATTCTGGTATTTACTCACGCCTTTCCTTTCCTGTTCAGGGCGGTGCTCCCTCTCTGCCCCACAGACGCGCTGGGAATAGAGCCAGGTAGTGTTCTCAACATGTTAATCATGAGGGGCATTGGAATCCTCCCCAGTCTGGAGTTCTTAAAATCAACACTGATGGTTCTTCTCGAGGAAATCTTGGACCGGCTGGCATTGGGGGAGTTGGGCATGATAGCTCTGGTGATTTTCAGTTTCTGTTCTCTATCTACAAGGGTTACCATACAAATAACCTCATGGAAGCCCTTGCTATCTTGGTTTCAGTGGAATAGTGTTGTCAACATAGTTGGAGAAGAATTACCTATGAGACAAACTCGCAGGTGGTAGTGAATTTATTGAATAGACGGAACCTTATAGATGTGGATTGGCATTTGGCTCTAGTTATTCAACAGATCATCCAGTTATGAAATTCTCTAGAATCTATGTCTTTTATGCATATCCCTTGGGAGTGAAATGGTGTGGTTGATTGCTTGGCTAAATGGGCTCCCGAGCATGCGCTAGATTAGAATATTGTTGATCATATGATTCTTCCCCCTGATTTATCTCATAAGCTGGCTCAACTTGTTGACCAGGATAAAGCTCTTTAGTGCTCCTTGTTTCCTCTGTTGTTCTATACTCTTTGGTATTCAATAAAATTTTAACCCCTTTTTTAGTTACATATGTAATCTAATATTCTATGTGAATCTCCACCATCTATCCAAGTAAGTGCATATAAAACGGGGTACAAAAATAAGGAAACAAAATTAGTCATTTAGTTTTGTAAAATTAGCTAACTTTATAATGATTTCAAATAATGTACTCAAAATTTGAAGTTATGAAAAGACAAATTAATATTAGAGAGCGAAATATTTATTTTTGAAAAAAGAGGGGTTAAAATTCATTCAGATCAAAATAGAGAAAACAAAGAAGAAGGCCCAAGGCCATAACCTTTCCAATATCTCTTTATGTGCTGGCCTCAAGAGGCCCGAAGCATTAACATCTCAACCATCCAAGTTCTCTAAAGCCCATTTTTCCAAACAATCAGCTGCCCTATTCCATTCTTGAGGAATGTGACAAAAGGAAATATGATCTAGCCAAGAGCATAGATTTAATATTTTTCTTATCACTACAACTAATTTCCAATTAACATCATCCAAATGTCATGTATTAAGTATATCAATCACAATCTAAGAATCTGACTTGCAAACAAACGTCTTCCATCCAAGAGAGCACCCCTTTTCAATAGCATGAAGAATAGCTATATCCTCCATGAGGTTATTAGAGTAGTGTCCTTTATAGGTAGAGAAGTAAAACACAAGATTTCTATTTCTATCTCTACCAATACCTCTAATACCAACATAACTAGGATTCCCCCTAGAAGATCCATCAATATTGAATTTTAAAACTCCTTTCGGAGGAGGGAGCCACCTCCCTTCTCTATGAATCCTTTGTTTATTTTTCCTCAATCTCCTTTTAACAGAGGGACCAACTCCATTTCTAAATAGATCAAAATCTCTCATCACAACTAGATCACTGGGATCCATAGTTTCCAACTACTCTTTTCCATCTATAAATTACAAATTATAAAAGTTGGACCAAGAAACCAAGCAACTTTAAGGAAAGAGATCTTAGCTGGAGGACAACCCAAGTTGTTCATAAATTTAATTAAACAGGTGGCATTGACACATGCATGATTCCACGCATTCTACCACGGTGCCAAATCTCTCTAGAGTAAGAGCACTAAAAAAATAGATGAGAGACACTTTTTTCATTCTTCTTACAAAGGAAACACCTAGAAGGCCCCTGGAAGCCTTTCTTCCATAAATTATCCCAAGCGAGATATCTACTCTGGGAAACCAACCAAAGAAAAAATTTATATTTAGGACATTGAAAGCTAATCCAAACTTTTTTCTACCAAGGCACTTCTCACTGGCCATGCAGTTTCCTATCCAACTCTGGATAACCAAAGGAAATAGTAAACTTACCCTTTGGAATAGGATCCCATTCCAGGACATCCCTTTACAAAAGAGAGTTACACAATCTATTAGCTAAAATTCTCACTAGCTCTTGATGATTCTTTTCCGAACCTCCAAAAGGCCACTCCTGAGGATACTTCCAACAAGTTACCTACTCATTCTCTTTAAGAACAATGAGTTTTTAAAATATGCCACCCTACACCAACCCACATCAACAAAAATATCACACAAGCGTTGAAGGTGAGGAAACTAAGAAATGACTAGGGACTAGCCATCCTAAGAATCATGCCAGAAATGAGTATCTGACTCTTTTTATAGATCCAAAAAGACCCTCTTTAATGAGCTTAGCCCCTCTTTTTAGAGTATCCCATATCATGGAACCCTTCCCCATAAAATTACATCGGGGTTGTATCATGTGAAATGGTGAGCAATGCTATAGAGGAAGATCACTCACCAAATCAAATGGATGGAGGTATGATACATTAGGAACACCTCCAAAGGATCACCCTCAAACCCAAATTAGATTAGCACAGCCTAAAGGATAAAGGGGTGCTAATGAACGATCTAGATTTGAGGATGGAGTGTGATTTAGAAATGGGTTCCGTTAATGTCAAAATGTATATGATATATAACAATGATATGCAAATCTATGAAATGAATTGATACTATGATAAATGAAATGAAAACTAACAAGATATGGTATCAAGTTCAATGCATAAAAGTAAGTGCAAGATGAAAATAGGAAGAATGAACTCACCTTGAAGCTAAGAGAAGAGGAGTAAACTTCAAATTTGGTTTTGAGTGTTGCAGGACTATCAAAATCTGAATTGGTTCTAGATCTGGCAGTCTGACACCTATAACTTCTGACTGTGAAAATTTTGGATCCAAAGGACTATGTTGAACAAAGTTGACCTAGTCCTGGAGACTCTGAATCTGATGAAATCTATAGAGGATCTACCATTGGTTCTATAACTCCCAAAATCTAGATCCAAAACTATGAAAACCTGTTCCTACACACAAGAAGAATTGGAAAGAGATTGTGGGAAGGGTCTTTCCTTAGTCAAGCCTATGTATATGATTCAACCTTGAAATGAAATAGAAATTGCATAAGCAATGTAAACAAGATAAATGTTAGATTTACCTTGTATGAAAAACCCTCATGGAAGGATGTAGAAAAAATTCAAATCCTTGAAGATTCTTGAAATGTATGTAATGTGTTTTAGAATCAAGGAATCATTCACAAATGTGTGGATCAATTAGCATGTACTTGAAATCTTGAATTGAGAAGAGGAATGGACCTTCTTGCTTGCTTAAGAATTCCTCTACTTGGCCATCATGGGAGATAACTTTTCATCAATGAGAGAATATTTCATTTCCTTGAATGGATGGAGACTTGGAGATCTTGAATTGGATGCTTTCCTTCAAATCTAGAATCTAAATCCTTAATTAGCTTGATTGCACTTTCTCTTGAAATAACTAATAATAATGGATTGCCTGCACATAAAATGGATAGTCTTGGATAATAGTATATAGATTGTAAAATGAGATGCCTTGACATCCTTTTATACTCATTTTGGGATTCAATATTGTCAAGTTGGTCACAAATAAAGATCGGGAAGAAAAACCTCTGCATTGGACTTGAAGCCCACTTAAATTCAGTGCTCGTGTACAAGTGAGACTTGGGTTGACCTAGTCTAGAACAAGACCGACTTAGTTTGATCTAGTCCCGACATTGTTAATTTAAAAGTAGATCTGGGTCTTGGGAAGCGTGAAAACTTTCAGGGAGAGAAAAGGAAAGATACAAGAGATCAAGCATAAGGGTGGAATCACAATAGTGTGTCCCACTTTTACGGATGAAAGATTTCAGACTTCCAAATTTTTTTTTTATGGCTTCGAGAAAAGTATCCTCTTCACGCGAAGTGGTTAATAGGCTTCGCGTGCAGTACCCCATGTAGGGTACTTCACATGAAGTGGGGTCTTCGCGTGAATTACCCCACGTAGGGTACTTTGTGGGAAGCCATTATTCGCCAGATTTTGTATAAATTTCTGACTACCCATTTAATTTTCACCATTCACTATCAGAGATTTTGTGGACATAGGGCTTAGAGTGAACCAATGATGACTAGTACGATGTCAGCACCTCCCAAGCTTCTTCAACCTCTTGCAATTGTTTTTGATTAAGTAAAATAGGTTTTATAGGATTCCTGAAACCCGAAACAAAATAAAAGTTACAATAAGCTGAGTTTAAAATGAAGAAAAGGAAAAAGATAGAACAGGACAAGAAAAGGCTAGAGAAAAAAAATAAACAGCTTCTACAAAAGAAGATAGAACAGGGTCAGTAGAAAAAACCAGGGACCCTCCTGATAAGTCCACCATCAAAGTAGCCGCCTTGGCTTCAAGAAATTCCATGTTGACCGCCGATTCCTTAATCTTTTGGAGATGCAACGCCAAGTCCTTGTCCTTAATCTTCTTGGTTCTAGCTCTGGTTCACTGGCTAGGACCCTGTTTAGTGTTCTGATCTGTCTCCATCTCCACATTGGCTGCCTCCATCCCATCTAATTTAGCCTCCAGCTTCTCAATGATCATGTTGGTGTGATCTTTGGAAGCCTTAAGGATATTATAGCTCTGCTCCACTATATTCTTTAGGGTAGCTTCTACCCTAGTCATGTTCTCCTCCAACTTTTTCACTCTATTGTTTATCTCTTGATCCTCAGTATTCCTATCCTTATTATCCTTATCCTTGCTATTAGCCCTTTTTTAAGGTCCCCCTCTTCATGGAATAACCATTTGATGGTTCTGTAATTTTCAACCATGCTATTTCAGGAGTTTTTAAGTAGGTCCATTTCAAACTCCCTGGTATTATCACTAAGCACCACTAAAGAAGGGTCAATAAGCTCATCCAGCTTGATACGACCTCCCTCACCATCAATTACCTTGAGATTTATGATTTCTCTAGTAATCCCCATCTTTGCCATTTTAACATTGAAATTGAGCCACCTAATAATCTTCCCGTTGTTTTCCATGTAACAACAGAACTCATTATCCTTCCTGTCATCCTTCCCCGTGTCATGGGGTTGAGAGATATGAGGGGAATGGGTAGTCTGATTAGTATCTTGGTAGTCGTCCTGGAGCTTCCTCTTTAGATTGTGTTCCAAAAAAAGGGAAATACTACGGGTTTTGTCCTCAAGGGCTTTTCGGTCATCTCTCATATCTCTCTTCCTGTCCTTTTTATTTTTACCTATGTTAGGTTATTTTCTCTTTCTACCTTTGCTGCTGGAAATAACCTCCTCATCTTCCATTTCCATATTTTCCTTAATGTACTCCTCAGAAGAAATGACCATGGTACTCTGTGTTTTAGGGGTTACCAGTTTCTCTTTTTTATGCTTTGTAGACTCACTCTTCGCTTTTTGGAAGACGAACCTAGAATGTTATTTTTAATTTCATACTCATCATCATCCTCAGAATGAAGACCATCATTGTCTTCCATCTCCGAGGGGATGTAATCCGAACCAGAGGCCTCTATCTCGTCTTTCTTAACCACCTCCTTCCCAAGGATTTGGGCCTTAAAGTATTCGTAGATTAAAAGCAAAAGGCCTTCATGCAGGGTAGGGTTAGAAATGGCCTTCTCTCTATACCAATTAATGTTATCATTTATTGAAGCATGCAAATAAAAGGGAATAGACACCTTCATATCATGGCAAAAATGGTTCAACAAGACAAAGTGATAGGTGCAGATTCTGTCAAACCTGGTGTCTAGCATAATGTAGTAGATAATGACTCTTAACATGAACCTCCAAAATCTCTTCAACTCTTCCGGAAGGTAGTAGGTTCCGATCTTAGTTAGCTCTTTCTTTTCCTCATCATTTCTGACAAAGTCACTAATCGCCGAGTCTGAGATTTTCCTCTTGTGATTGTTAGTAGTATCAAGTACACACATTTTTCTTATTTTTTATTGTAAATTATATGTTTTATATTTATTTTAGTTAATTATTTGTTTTAAATAATATTTAGTTTGTAGAAATGTTAGAAAATGATAGGTGAATTTTAGAATATGTTAGAAAATTATAGTAGTATGTTAGAAAATCATAGTAGAATGTTAGAAAATGTTAGAAAAAATTAAAAAACCATAGTATAAATGTTAGAATATGTTTGCAAATGTTAGAAAATTGTAACTTAGTATACATTAGAAAATATTAGCAAATTGTAACTTAGTATACATTAGAAAATTGTAACTTATATACATTAGAAAGTTGTAACTTAGTATACATTAGAAAATATTTGAATATTGTAACTTAGTAAACATTAGAAAATATTATAAAACATTAGAAAATATTAGAAAATTATAACCTAGTATACATTAGAAAACATTAGAAAATCGTAATTAGAATGTTAGAAAATGTTATAAAAAATTGTAACTTAGTATGTTAGAAAATCTTAGAAAATGATAGAAAACCATAGTAGAATGTTAGAAAATTTTAGAAAATATTTACAAAACATTAGAAACCATAGTAGAAATGTTAGAAAATTTTAGAAAACATTAAGATATCTTATAAAATTTATTACAAATATATATATATATATTTTAAATTGCTTTTAAAGTTAGTAAATTTATTAGGAATCTCTCTCTCTCTCTCTAAATTATGTACATATATGTTTTAGAGTTACATGTATATATGTTATTCATGTAGGGTTAGATGTTAAAATATTACATGCCTTAGTACATGTCCTAGTACACTTTAAGACACTTAGAGGACCCAAGTAGTACACCTTATGACCCTTTAGGACCCCTATTGTGACATAAACCTTTTTAAGAACCCAAGTAGGACCCTTTAAAACACCTAGGATGACCTATTAGAACTCTTTAATCTATTCCTAGGACCCTTAAGATCTAATAGGAGCTATTAATTTACCAATTAGTACATCCAAGGACCCTTTAGGACTATTAGTACACCCTATGTCCCTTTAGGACCCCTATTGTGACATAAAACTCTTTAAGAACCCTTAGGATCCTTAATACCTAGAATAAGACCACTTAAGACCTAATAGGACCCCTTAAGACCTAATAAGACTGGAATTAAGACCTAATAGGACTAATATGACCTATTAAAACCAATTAGTACATTGTATGACTCTTAAGACTTAATAAGACCATTTACTTAACCTAATATGACCTATTAATACCAATTAGTGTACATCAAAGGACCGTTTAGGACTATTAGTACACCCTATGTCCCTTTAGGACCCCTACTGTGACATAAAATTTTTAAAGAACTCTTAGGATCGTTAAGACCTAGAATAAGACCACTTAAGACCTAATAGGACCCCTTAAGACCTAATAAGACTAGACTTAAGACCTACTAGCACATCCAAGGACCCTTTAGACCTATTAATACCAATTAGTACATCCAAGGACCCTTTAGATGTAATAGGACCCTTAAGACCTAATAAGACCACTTACTTGACCTAATAGGACCTATTAATACCCCTTAGTACATCTAAGGAACCTTAAGACCTAATAGGACCCCTATTGTGACATAAAACTATTTAAGAACTCTTAGGATCTTTAAGACCTATAATAAGACCACTTAAGACCTAATAGGACTCCTTAAGACCTAATAAGATTGGACTTAAGACCTACTAGTACATCCAAGGACCCTTTAGACATAATAGCACCCTTAAGACCTAATAGGACCCCTTAAGACATAATAAGACCACTTACTTGACCTAATAGGACCTATTAATACCCCTTAGTACATCCAAGGACCCTTAAGACCTAATAGGACCCCTTAAGACCTAATAAGACTGGACTTAAGACCTACTAGTACATCCAAGGAACCTTTAGACCTATTAATACCAATTAGTACATCTAAGGACTCTTAATACCTAATAGGAACTCTTAAGACCTTTAATAGGACCCCTTAAGAATTAATTAGAGTATTAGGACATGTATTAATACCAATGACCTAACCTAGTATTGCAAATTTAATTATAATTTTATATATATTCATCTATATTTGTTTCCATTTTACATGCAATTATAACATGTAATCAAGTACTTAATTGTTAATACTTAGCTTTCATGTATGTTACATCTAGATGACCACTTAGGATGTACCCACCCATGATGTACCAGCTCAAGATGCACCTCGCACTCTTGATCTAGCCACTATTTTTCAGACAGCTCAGATAGAGATGGATCGACTTAGAGAGAACATCCGTACATCTGAGCCATATGGCATATATAGATATATTTGTGTCACTATATTGAGGATTTTAGAGAATATTACTGCTAGATTGAGATCCCACTCTTCCTTCACACCACATGTTGTTGATACTATTTTTTGAGAGTTGAGAGATGAGGTATCGGGTGATGTTTCCTTGGAGATGGTCTAGAGCCATGTCCCCAAGGAAATCATCAAATGAGATGTTTTCCCATTTTATGAGGCAAAGCCCAAGGTGAGGGAATATCAGGTTAGACGGTGTGAGATTCCTCAGATTTCATGCATGATATACCCTTATTTTCTTACAACACATGGTCGTTATCCTAATAAAAACCAGATTCCATTATATTTTTCATAGCAATTATACGTTGAGTTCTGTTTGAGACTCAGGGTCAACTAGTTAGATCTTCCCTGATATTACAGTCAAGGGTGCGGTAGCATTGCCAACTGTGATCACTATTGTAGGGATGATCGAGTTGTACGTACTCGTAGAGAGCTAGTTGGGAACATTACTCTAGCAGTGGCACCGATGATGGCTACTACTGTAGATAGAGTGGTCATTGCTTCCCAGAGGGGGAGTAGTGGACAAGATAGGGGAGATTTCATATACAACCACCTCCATCACTTCGGATACAGTGGGCATATATATTTTGACTAGACCAAGTCAAGGTAGATCTTCTACTAAGGCTTCATCTAGTACTGCTGTAGGGGTCAATGATGAGGCACATAGAGTTGCAGGTCTTCCTCCACTTGGAGAGATACGAGCGCTTTCTATCCATCATAGTCATTTGGGTGTGGTGCTTTACTTTTTGGAGGATCTCCTGCAGTCATACTCTTATATTGCAGACATGTAGAGGATCCTAGTACATCCAGTCAGAGATGTCATCAAACTTGCACAAGATCCTGTAGTTCTACCGACACAGGACACACCATCTAGTCAGGAATGACATAGCTCACAACACTTTGTAGAGCGCTCTGCACCATCTAGTCAGACACATCATAGTTCACAGCACTCTGTAAAGTTCTCTACACACACAAATTAGTCTACACCTGTAGAGCTAGGTATACGGGTTGGAGATGTACGCATCATAACTGAGAGCCTAGACACATTTGACGAGAAGTTGCGCAGGTTGAGTCAGGTGGACACTGGCAGTGATGTTGGATCATTTATGGATTTTTTATTTCATCCTGGTGGTTCAGGCTCTACAACACTCCCCTCCCAGCTACACACACCCCTACACTCTTCATTACTAGAGATGTTTAGGACTAGAGGTGGTGTGGGTGATGTTGTTTCAGTTGATGATATGATGGTGCAATGCGTTGATGATCATCTTGGTCCTGAGACCCAGGTATATAAAGTTTTATTTTCTCCTTTCTAGGAGTTTTAGTGAACAATTAATTGTAGATGTGTGTATTGATGTTTGTTCAATGTATAATATTTTGCAGGCACAGTTAGCAGAGAACATTACCTCTAGTGTGGTCTTGAATCATCTTCATATGACACCTACTAGTGGTCAGGTAAGTTTTAAATATACATGTAGGTTTAAGCACGCATGTGTACACTTGTAACATGTACATTTATGTGTACACTTGTACTTTACATAATATATTACTATTCACATGTATATATAACAAACTGTTGTACTAAATTTGCAGGGGTCAGTTGTTGCTTCACAACCAGAGGATGCTTGTGACACTTAGGAAAAGAATATTACCTCTAGTGTGGGATTGGAGCACCTTCATAGGAGAGATTCAGCAGATGTGACACCTACTAATGGTCAGGTAATTTTTAAATATATGTAAGTTTAAACATGCATTTAGAATGCTTCAAGTATTTTACATTAATATTATTATATACATGCATTTATATTCGTAGGGATCAATTGTTGCTTCACAGCTAGAGGATGGTTGTGGGAGTCGGTCAAAGGGTTTCTCTATTTGCATGCACCTAGATGGCTCCCTAGTTTAGGACATGTTGCATAGATATTTGATTTGAGACTCTTTATATATTTCATTATTATATGTTTTATATTTTCAGTTTATGATTCGAGACATATATTTATTAGCTAATTAGCTAATTTGATTAGATGGTTTCATTTGATTAGATGTGATGATTTGATTAGATGGTTTCATTGGATTAGATGGTTTCATTTGATTAGCTGGTTTCATTAGATGGTTTCATTTTATTAGATGATATGATTTGATTTGATGATGATTTTTTATGATATGATGTAACTAATGGATAATAAGTATTCTAACTCATTCTAGAACTAACACATATATCATAAAAAATAACAAGTTTTAATACATGTAACTAATAGACAATAAGTATTGTAACTCATTCTAGAACTAACACATTTCATAAGTAATCTAACTAATTTCATCATTCTTTAGTGTTCAAACTAATGTTTTAAGGGGATCTTTAACTAATTTAAGAAATCTATAAAAATCATTGAACAATCAAAGCATACATAAGTAATCTAAAAAATGTCATTAGAAATCTAACAAATGTCTTAAGGGGATGTCTTAAAGGGATCTAGAATTAATATCATGAAAATAACAAGTTAATGCATGTAACTAATGGACAATAAGTATTCTAACTCATTCTAGAACTAACACATATATCATAAAAAATAACAAGTTAATACATGTAACTAATGGACAATAAGTATTCTAACTCATTCTAGAACTAACACATGTCATAAGTAATCTAACTAATGTCATCATGTTTTAGTGTTCAAACTAATGTCTTAAGGGGATCTTTAACTAATTTAAGAAATCTATAAAAATCATTGAACAATCAAAGCATACATAAGTAATCTAAAAAATGTCATTAGTAATCTAACAAATGTCTTAAGAGGATCTAGAATTAATATCATAAAAAATAACAAGTTAATACATGTAACTAATGGACAATA
>MU225553.1:3084850-3104478 GCA_018584345.1 Thuja plicata
CTCATTCTAGAACTAACACATATATCATAAAAAATAACAAGTTAATACATGTAACTAATGGACAATAAGTATTCTAACTCATTCTAGAACTAACACATGTCATAAGTAATCTAACTATTTTCATCATTTTTTAGTGTTCAAACTATTGTCTTAAGGGGATATTTAGCTAATTTAAAAAATCTATAAAAATCATTGAACAATCAAATCATACATATAAAACCATACATGTATACACACACACATATAAAAGCATACATAAAATTTTGTATATTAAAACCATTGAACTATCAAATAGGTCCATTGAATATATCAACAAATTATAGTCCATCATATGTTTAAATATATCAACAAAGTATAGTCTATTTAATCCATAAATATCAAGTAGGTCCTAACACATGAAATAGGTACATACATATTATGATTTTTAGACCAACTCAAGTGGTTCAGACCTTTCATGGAGAACATGTAATATTCTCTCATGATCCTCACTATCTAGTCTCCACTTCCGACGTCCACGTTGAGATTTAACTGTACGTAGATAAATGGAGGTGGAAACTACTAGGTGACTATATTGAAACACCATATTTTCTGGTTGGTAATGAACAAATTGAATACCATGCTGAATTACTTTGATTTGATTGAAATATGTTCCCTCTAAAACAACTGAACCTGCAGGTCACAAATTTTAACAATATAAATTTAAACAAACTAAGTTTGAAATTTTTTAAAAGGTTAAAATTTAAAATTTACAAATTGAGTTCAATATATTGATGTAAAGCATACAACCCTATGGGGAACAACATTCCATCACTTTATTCAGGTTCAAGTAACTTTATCCTCGCTGCAGTAAATAATAACCAACTCCTACATTTCCACGCTCAATAATCACTAAAAAGACATCTCCTGCAAAATGTGTGTGTGTGTGTGTGTGTGTGTGTGTGTGTGTGTGTGATATTAAAATTTACATAGTTCAATCTATAGATCTATCTATCTATCTAGATACATGCAGCTCAATGGACCATATAATGTGAAATATATACTTACCAATTTTGACAAATCCAGAGATATGATCGTAATCAGTAGAAATCAAAGGAACATCATCAAAGTTTTCATCTTCATCTCTATCAAATGTATCAGTAAAAACTAGTGGCACTAGATTCCATGCACCTACATATCCACGGTCTTGATTGATGCATTCCTCATAATTGTCAGCAATGCAGTGATAACAAAAGCATGAGTAGTCCCTAGTGTTCAACGTCCAATTGCAACAAATTGTACTCATAGTTGAATGCAAAGATCATGTCTTTTCTATCCATTTTCCACCATGCATAATTTTTCTATCCACACCTGAATAAATGCATATATAATATTACATTCTATAAATATAATTTGAGTAAAGAATGTACATAAAAAATTTAAACACTTGAATAATTTAAAAATGCGTGCATACCTTTTAGCTCCCAAAATTTTCTATGTGGTACCGCTTGAGTCATTCTTGATGATGTGTCATTCTCATTTGGTGTGAAATGTGTCTTGCACCATTCAACAACATCATGTGCATTTTTTATATGAAGTCCATTATAATTTATTTGATACTTTCATATAGCACGTTTGATGCAAGCTCCAGTACCATCAACCTTTTCCATGTCCACCCTCAAAGAAACTCCAGACATGTGGTATGTTTTCATTACAATGATATCTACATAGTGCATAAAATAGTCTGGATGATTTGAATTGTGTAGCACATCCATTTGACCAAACATAATGTTATCAATTTTTATACCTCTTTCTTTCAAATTTGTAAAAAACATCTTGAAGCAGTGTTCTACATAATGAATGTCATGCTCTCTATCATCACTTATATAAAAATAATATTCCTTCTTGATGACATGTGCTTCAAATGTTCTCTAAATACCATCCAAATCTAATTGTGTGTGTCAATAATACACATGTACCATAATAGTAATTTTCTCTAAAAAATAGTATTCCGATTGAATTGCCTTTTGATGAACAAAGGAATAGTTTTCTGCAAAATCAACAACTGATACAATAGTTCCAAGTGGGAAATTGTCTCTCAGTGTTTGAAATTGTTGTGCTTGCCACTTTGTAAAAAATGCATGATGAATGTAGGGTTGAATCAATTTTTTAAATCTGTCCATAAATATTCCAACATTTATCTCCTCTTCAACATATTCTAACCTTTTGGATTCTTTCCCAAATTTTGTTTCATTCTTTACATATTTTTAACTCTTGCAATTTACCATCTTTGTTACATCAATGTTTTCATTTTTCAAAGGAAAAAGAGTCAAATCAGCACATGTTTGACATATTTCTTTTATGCAATTTATTTGTCTAGCCACATCATCTCTTTTGTCACATAAAATAGATGAGATGAACTCACTTTGTCTACTAGGAGGATCATTTTCAAAACCATAAGTGTCATCTACAAACTTTCCAAAAACCTGATAGTGGAAATCAAATTCAATATGATAACGACAATAACAAGTTTCAAACACTTTGTTTGTCCTGATATAGTATGGCTTCAATCTTTCAAACAATGTTTGCCCAATCTTTATATTAGGATTTGAACTATAAAATGACACATACATTTCATGTTGTGTTGTGTCCAACCAATGTTTCGTATGATATTCATATTGATTAGCTGAAATCCTATGTCTGATAACATCTCTAATATTTGATGAAGGACGTGTATTATCATTCCAAAATAATGTGACCAAATTCTTGATTCCTCCATCAATCCTATCATAACGAGAAGCTCTACACATGATTGCCCAATTGTCTTCCAAGGTGCTATCATCCAAAAAAATTCTCCTATTAACATATCGTGATATTGCTTTCCTACTAAAACCAATCCGAGATGAAACTGAAGATATTTGTCTTTTTCAAAGCATAGTGTTACCTACAATGGATGTCAACATAACTTTTCTTGTAATGGTCTTATCTTTAGTTCGAGATCACTTCCCTACTTGGTTCAAACCTTTCCTAAGATTTTCAGTTATATCAATTTGCATGTCAACAACTTTTCTCTTCTTTGATGTTGTGTCTATACCCAATAATTTTAATGCTCCTTCCAAATTTTTTTATAAGTACAACTGAAAGCAATTGGGCTTGTTCAAGTGTTTCTAAATTATTAAATTTAGCCAATATTTCTCTTTCTATCATATTCATTGACCTCTTCTTAGCAAGACTTAAGGGTTGAACATTAGCAAGTGATCTTAAATTATCCACATCCATTGTAAGTAAATGATCTAAGTTTCTATATTTAATATTTCTCTTTACAGTTTGAGATAAGTTTACAAGTTCATCCATACCAGTAGGATCACGTGATCCTGAACCTTCTCCAATATCAATTGCTTGAGCTTCCGTAGGGAGTGATCTTGACCCTTCTTCAATGTACAATTATTTGACTTGACTTGACCCTCCTACTTCAGCTTGTCCTTCACCTTCTTTAGTTTTATGATAATATGCCAATGCAGCTTCATGATTTCTTTGTTCGGTACCAGGTGACCTTTTTCTAGCAGATTTATGTTGTCTTCCCTTCTTGTTCCCCATTTCTTCTCTTCAAAAAATGTCTTCCAAAAGATCAGCAATAAAAATTTTTTTCTTCAAAAAAATAATTTGAAATATTATTTCTCCTCTCCAAAATAATACCTTCGAAAAAAATAGAAATAACAATCCTTCTCCAAACAACGCCTTTGTAAAAATTGATCAATAGTAGAAAAATTGAATTCACATATTGCAATTCGGTAAAAAAGTGAAAAGAAAAAACATTACTTTTATACCATTCTAAATTTCAAAAAAAAAAACAAATTCAAAATGGTCGACCTAGTTCGCGCGAAGTACCCTAGGTAAAATTCCGACGAGGTGATTCTCACTGGAATTTTCAGACAGGGGCCTTCGCGTGAAGGGTCTTCGCACGAATCCCCTCAGACCCCTTCGTGCGAAGGGGGTCTTCGCGTGAAGGCCCCTAAAATGAAAATTTGCCCTCAGAAAAAAAAATCCTAAAAAATGGCTTTTCAAGGCCTAGGACATGGACCAAATCAAATGCTTTTCTAAAACACATTACAGAAAATGATGCGATTCGGAACAAGCTTTTTAATGAATATAATTTTAATACATATTGAGTTCATTATCACTTTCAAATATCACTTTAACTAAACATAGGTTGTTTAGTCATTCAATAGCCTGTCTCTTGAAGGTTTCAAGAAAAATAGTGAATTACAAAAAAAATATGAAAAATATGTAGGCAAAGAGTATTTCTCTTACCTTTCTATATAAAAAAAGAATTTTGATATATAGAGATCAAGTTAGAGCAATCCAAGTGACATTATGTCTAAATTACAGTTACTATCACTTTAGAAATTAATAAAATATAAAATATTGACCCAAAATGAATGAAAGTAATTGCATCCTTTAGATATTGAAGATACAAATATAATCTCGAAAGAATTACATCGTTATCATATTTTTAAAAAAAGTTATGTTGATCCAAGTGACAGTCACTTCTTAAAAATATAGTTTTTTCAAACAAACCACTTTTCGAACGAGAAGGAAAAATACATTTAAATGAATTTTAATTTTTTTTTAAATATATATTTAGAAAATAGAAATAAAATTCTAAAATACCCTAGTTTACATCATCTTCAAATTCCTAATATTTTTGCGGCAATAGGTGTTCGAAAGTGAAGTTTTTTCTCAGAATGTTGATCTCTGTATCAAAGTTGGCCAGAAAGTGGGACACACTATTGTGGGACCACCCATAAAGACATTCAAATCTTGAAATCACTAAAATGGGGTCTAATAGGTCCCAAATTCACCAATAATGGGTGCTAACTTTTTAGGATAGTGTTTATCCCCCACTTTAGCAAGAGTATGAGACAAGATCATGCTCATAGTAAAGTAGATTAAATACATAAGATGATATCATTAATTTTAAGGAGATAAAGAAACATCAAGCCCCCAAGTGACTTAAGTTCTTATCAAATCCAAAACAATAATGAGAGAGAGAGANAAAGAGAGAGAGAGAGAGAGAGAGAGAGAGAGAGAGAGAGAGAGAGAGAGAGAGAGTATGTCTTATTATGAACCATACAAGGAAAGTGTTGCAAAAGATGGAATTAAATAGTCTAGTAAATTATATTATGCTAGTTTAATCCATCAACAAGGATCAATCCTTAAAGGAAAGTACTTCCAATAATGGATCCAACAACATAACGACTAGTCCTAAGGAAAGGTAAGCTTCCTTAGGGATCAAAGAAGGATGGTGAATTAAAGGAACAAGCATACACGGTCAGTCTAAGGATCCACTAGAAAACAAAAATAGCGTCGAATCTTTGTGTGTGTGTGTGGGTCCATGCATGCGCCCCCCCATGCGCATGTGAACATGGAGCAGAGTGTATGCCCCCATGTTAAAGCCATTACAAATGCCTTAATGGAAGAAATTTATTTAACGGAGCATACATGCATCCAAAATAAATATTTCCACTATGAAATGACCCCAAGAAAGGACAAATCAAGAGAAATGAGCACATGAAAAAAGAGAGCATGAAAGGAATCTAACAACTCTAGGAACAGTAAGTTGTATGATAACTCATGCATATCAAAATTTTACCAAAATGAACTGCCATCATCCCCCAAAGGAAGTAGAATCTACCATGTTAGAGGAGTTAATCTGTTGAACAGGCTAAATAACTGAGAAGGGGGTGAATCAGTTATTCCCATACAACTTTAAAAAAATTCCTCTCTATTGGTTAACACTTAAATAGTTCCAATAACAATGAAAGATTTGTTGGTTTAGAAAATTAAACATCCACATAAAATATAAACATGAAATGCACAGGAACACCAGAATAGAGAACACCAAATTTTACATGGAAAACCCAAGATGGGTATAACCACGGAGAAATTGATTTTGATGAAATGTAAAAACACCTGTTAGGGTGACATCAAAATTTGATTTGATACAAAGGCTCACTGCCAGAAATGTTCACTACAAGAAGGCTCACTATCAGTCGGCTCACTATTGATAAAGGGGCTCACTACCAATACCCAATGGCTCACTACTGGAAGATATGAAAATGAATAGAATTCTAAGATCTATAGACTATTCTGCACAAACACAGATCTTCTTCACATGAATTCGTAGTCACTTCTCATATGCTCCACAGATATGGCACACATGCATACACTTGCACATTCATGTGCATGCCCTACAACCTTATGTTCATGCCTTATAAAACACCATGAGATCCACAAGGTTGGTCACACAACTTGAAATAGGTCACACCAACAACATTCCCATCATGGAAGGATTGAAATGAGGACCACCTCAGCCGATACAACATGCCACATTAAAAAACACCTTCTCCAAGGCATATGGTTCCAACAGTTATGAACAACACATTACAAAACTAAAGTTGGGAATGAAATACATCCACATAGGATCGAGAATATAATCTACCAAAATGTAAATTCCAGAGACCAGAGGCCATCAGTGAACATGCCAAGAACTTTAACCAATAAGTTAGATACTCCAACCGATATATTAATCTATTAGTACACAACAACTGATACAATACTATGCCAATCATAGTAACCAATACAATCAAAAGCTGAGATATGAATATGTTGACGTCAATGAAAACCGTTGATGAAAAGACCATTTTAAAGAATAAAATTCACAAAATAACAATCTCCCCCTTTGTCATTGATGACAACATTCATCAATATGAAAACACATAAACAATCCAGGAAACTTCTCCCCTTTTGACAACAATGACAAAGGACCAGGAAAAAATCCCCCCATGCTGAAATAGTCTACTCGTCTTGAGAGGAAGCCTCGAAGCACCGATCCAAAAATATATATAGCTATGGAAAGTACTAGATCAATGCACACACTGGTGAAACTAGTGAACACTATGAAGGGGAAAAACCCCCAACTTCCCTCTGAGATACTTGAAAGTATCTTTGCACAAAGGTTTGTTGAATATGTATGGAATCTTCTCCATTGTGGGTACATACTCCATCTTTACTGTACCTTCTTCCACTTTTTCTCTAATGAAATGGTATCTGATCTCAATATGTTTTGTTTTGCAATGCATTAGTAGATTCTTTGACATACTTATTGCACTGGTACTATCACACATGATGGGAATTGGTCGATCAAAACTAATTCCTAAATCCTATAATTTTTGTTTCATCCATAACACCCTAGTGCAACATGAGGATGTTGCAATATACTCTAATTCAATAGTGAATAAGGTTGTAAAATCTTTTTTTTTCTTGACCAAACAACTAACTGGGAGCCAAGAAAGAGTTCTACACCACTGGTACTTCTTCTGTTGTCCATACAACCTGCCTAATCTGCATTTGTATATGGTGTCAATGACAAATTTGATTCTATAGGGTACTGTAACCCCAAATCTTCTATTCCTTTTAGGTATTTTAAAATCCTTTTTACTTTCATAACATGTGACTCTTTTGGTTCTTTCTAAAATCTGGTTGCTAAAAAGATGCATACATAATATATGGTCTAGTAGCAGTTAGGTATAAAAAAAATACAATCATCGACCTATAGATACTTGAATCTTCTTTAGATGATTCATCTTTAGTCATCTTACTGTCGGTAAAGAAAGGAGTACAAACAAGCTTTGAATTTTCCAAACCAAACTTCTTCAGTAACTCTTTCACATACCTAGATTGAGAGATAAAATGCCTTTATTGTTCTGACTGACCTACAATCCAAGAAAGAAACTTAATTTTCTTGTCATTGGCATTTTTAATTCCTTCTACTTTTCTTCTACAAAATTCTTGCATAGGTCACCTTTTCTACCAACAATGATGTCATCAACATACACAATAACAACCAAGATCTTTTTTGAATTTACCTTAAAGTATAGATTGTTATTGGCCCATCCTTTTCTAAATCCTTGATTTATCAAATATTTGTCCAGTTTACCATACCGGGCTCTAGGTGCCTACTTCATCCCATATAATGCCTTCTTCAATCTAAAAACAACATCAGGATCTTCTTCTGATCTAAAACCTTCCAGTTGTTCAATGTATACTTCTTCTTTCAGTTCTCCATTTAGGAATGCAAACTTGACGTTTATCTTATAAACTTTGAATTTCATGAATGGTGAAAACACCAAGAAAATACTAATAACTTTCATCTGAGCAACAATACCATAAGTCTCCTCAAAATTAGTTCCTTCAATCTATGAGTAACCTTTGTAGACCACTCTTTCCTTGTTTATGTTGATACTATGATAATGAACAAGTAAGGGTGGGGGCGGGGGGGTAAATTAATTATTCCTAAACTCTTCAAACTTCAAAAATTGAACCCCAAAACCCCTAAAATTGTGAACCCTTAAATCTGATCTAATCAAATGAAATAATAAGCACACAAGTACACAATCAAAATCACATCCACACAAGTTGACACAAGATTTTTATCATGGAAACCTTGTTAGGGGAAAAACCACGGTGGGGATGATCACCCACAATAAATAAATACCTTGTTAGAAGTAAAACTTATTACAATTATGGGCATTTCACATGCAATCAGGCTCAATGCCTAGAGCTCACTGCTCAAATAAAAATCCTCGGGCTACAACCCTGAGGAAGGCTTTCCATCTTATAGATTTGATCACTACAATGACCGATCATGCACCAATCTAATAGGATTTTGTGAACTGCTAAGAATGACAACTCTTATGTTTGATTACAGTTCCTTATAAAAACACTTTGTAGATCTTTGTTCAACCTCTTGTTAAAAAAATCCTGATTTCACTGAAATGATCTCTCCCTCTCCTAGCCACCTTTGAAATCTACATCCATGATCCACAACTTGAATTTTCCCTAATGATTCATATTGTACCAAGAAATAGGTCGACAAAAAATAATTCATCATCTCTTCCAACCCACGGACTAGATCTCTTGATTTGAATTCATTTATGACCTCTTAATCTTGACCACAAACTTATAACCACCTCCTGAAGATCATAAATCTCCCAGATAACATGTTTTGTACTTGCGCAACACAATTTACCAACTAGGTTAGTCAAGAACAAATGATATAAATGAGAATATTATCATTGACCAAGAATTCAATCAATGAGGTCCTTTTGATCCATTTGGATCACTAACTCATCAAGAACATACCTCAAGAACATCCTACAACATCATGAAAAATACTCAACCATTCAAATCCATCACAACCATTGGATTTTCCAACTCTTTTTCATCAAGCCATGAAGAACATTGTCATCAAGCAACTGAGACAATAAGATTATGCCTTTCATACCTCTAAAGTATAAACCATTTGAGTTTAACATACCCAAGTATGTTCCAGACACACTGCCAAGTGCACTCCATAAATTGTTTACTCTATTGAGCACACCAGACCCTTTTTTGGCTTCCTATTTACACTGACTATCACCTTTTTTGCCAGTCAACTTCTGTAACATGTCCAAATCTTCATGTAACACTCCAAAAATTTGGTTGAATAGAATAAACACCTTCAAAAATATTCTTCTACGTGTGTGACTTCATATCTTTCATACCTTCTTCTCACCAAATCTTAGAACACTCTGCTCCACTGGCTAACCTGAAACAGTTAAGTTAATAATAACCAATCTATTCTTCTGATTAATTCCTCTTCTATGTTGACATCAATTCAAACACATTCATCTTCCAAATTTTCTATAATGCTAAAAATCTCCCCTCTTGGCATTGATGGAAACATACGATGTGAAAAATAAGTAGTACAATTAGAAACCAACAGTCGCACTCCAAGAAAGATAATCAACAGTACTACTAGCAATATCCTTCATTATCTTTCAGAGTCTTTCTAATAGCACTTCTTCTGCCCCCCTGGGAACATGCTTGACTTGGTTATAATCATATTAAATACTCTTTTGTTCATCAAATTATCCCCCTTGAGTACACACCACATCTCTAATCTTACCTCTTTCTTATGTGCAAGTATACATAAATTGCATCTCTCATCTCGTCAGCTTCCTTCTTATCTTCTCCTCTAATGTCTTCTTTGCCTTAGTTGTCTTTTTCACACTCGTTTCTCTCCCTCTTGTATATCAATTATAAATTCTCATTAACTTCTCTCATGAAATTATCCTTGTCAAATCAACTTCCTTTTCATTTTCATCTTCTAGAACTTCACCTTTCTTTCTTGTACATACATATTCTTGTGACATCCATACACTGATCAAGCACTTAGCTTCCTAATTTTGCACTTTCTTGTAACATACTGCAAAAAATCTCTTTTTGATTAGGAAGTCTTTTCCTTTCCACGCCACTACTCCCCATAAGTATTAGCCTCCATACATCAATCCATATTTAATAATATTTTCCCATGGCTCATGTGGACTAATGTATTCCTTTGCATCTTACTTTTGAGTAGGAGAAGAAAGTCATTTTTACTTTCCTTTGGATCTTACTAATGAAGATGCCATATATGTTTCTTCTTACCTCTTGACCTCTTCTTGTACTTATGATCCTCTTCTCCTTTTCTTTCTTTTTCTTTCTTTATGCTCTTGCCACTCTTTTGCAATCTCATGTTTTGTCCCTTAGTGTCACCTCTTTCCTCCTTCTTGCTTCTACAATTTTCAATTTAACTTCAGATATATTACAACTGATTTGTAGAACCATTCTCTATTTATTCTTACCTTTCCTTTTATCAAAACATCTATCATTTTCCTTTTGACAATGTCAATCCTCTTCTTCATTTCGTCACATATGCTTGGATCGCGATCATTCCTTCTGCAATAAGAACATAGATATCCCCTTTTGTGATTCTTTTCTTTGAGTCCAAGATCTTTACAATCATTATTCTTTTTCTTGAACCCTTGATCTTCCAATTCCTTTTCCAAGTTCTTCCTCTTGGTCTTATTCCTTTTCTTCTTTGATCTAGGCTTATCTTGACTAGAACTAGAGAATTATCCTTCCTCTAATATAATATCATTCTTGTACATTGACCTTCTTTTAAGTAACAATGAATCAAGCTTAGATGAACTAATCTTGAACTTGTTTTTGAAATAATTTTCAATTCTAAGCTCTTCTTCCGTTTCTCTAACCTTCTGATCATCTATGCACTCTCTATATGCTTCTCTAGCTTCAACTTCAGAAATTAGATAGATTTGATCTTCATGCTTTGGTGTCCTTGGCTTTACTTGTGACTCTTTAGTTAACTCATGTTCTCCTTTCTTGTTCACATATGTAGAGTGTCTTTTATTCATTTTCTAGCTTCTCCATCCTTTGGCACCATGTCCAGGTGAGTTGCTTTTGAAACATGTAGTGATTTCTTGTTTACTTTCTTCGTCTTGTTTGCTAACACATTGACTTGCAATGTGATCAGATCTTCTACACACAAAATATTTGATCTTTCATTTATTTAAAATAATTTCTTTGACTCTCATATCACCACCTGTTCTCAAATCATGCCATGTGAAAACCATTCTTCTTCTACAATGTATAGCCTTATGACCAATAATTCCACAAATAAATAAATTACCCTTAAATTTGAGGAAATTGAATCCCCTTACTAGTTTTGTCTATTTCTTCTAATGCTTTGGCTTTTTATCTTGAGTGCATACAACCTCATCATGGTTCACATGTTTAAGATTCTTCTTGATTTCATACTTTTATTGACTGATAGGGCTAGGCATACGAATTCTCTTTATAGTATCTTCTTTATCTTTTATTAGTTCTACCAGAGTTGTCTTCATCAAACTGCTTTCACTTTATTCTTTACTTTATTTTTTCACCAGAATGTATTGAGTCTGATTATGAGATGAACTTGTAAATCCTTGAATTGTACTAGCATTTTTCTCATCAAGATGAGCTTTTCCTTCATCACCCCAAGAAATAACATATTTGTTTTCATCATTATTTAGATGAAAAACTTTATTCTTGTTCTTGAATCCTGATCTAACTTCAATTCCAGAATTATTCAGAATCTTGTATCCTTCTATGCTAAAATATAGAGTATATCCTTTCTCAACTAATTGACCAATACTAAGAAGGTTGTGTCAATCCTTCAATATGAAATACATCATCTTTTTTTTTTTTTCATCTAAGGAAATAGTACCCCTTTCCTTGATGTTTCCTTTGATCTTATCTCCCCATCTGACAATTGAACCATCATATTCTTCATACTTTATGAATTTTTTTGTATCACCAATCATGTGGTGTGAACATCCACTATCTATCAGCCAATCGTTTCTTCTATCCAATTGTGCAACCAATTATTTTACTTCTTCAATATCATAATTGGTTATGCCATTTGGTAAAGAGTTCTTGTCATTTATAAGAATACTAGGCATTAGATCTTCATTTTTAACAATATTCCAAATAGTAGTATTTGGTAGAGATTCCTCAAAGATAGTCCCCTCAGCAACATGTGTATCATCAAGCATAAGGTTTTCAACATAATTATATGCAAAACATTATTAGTAGGAACATCTTTAGATATGCATTTCTTAACATTACTATTATTATGAGTTTTAAACACAAGACCTTCAGTAGAGATGTAATTAGAAAGATCATTCAATATAGAATATTCAATTAAATAATTGGTCATGGAATCTTCAAGAATGTTTTTGATAGGAACACTAACCACAAAATCTTTTCCAATAGTATCAATAGGTACATCAACCATATGATCTTTAGCAACATCATCAGCAAAGACTTTAGATAAAAGATCTGTACGCTTACCCTTGTTCTCCTTGCAAGAAAAAAAAAATCATCTTCACTCTTAGTTTTGTTAGACTTATCATTAGTGATACCTTCATCATCATCACCATAATAAAAAATTTCTTCAAATCTTGACCTATTGACCTATCTTTACCTAGAAACCATCTCTAGACATCTAGAGGAAAAATTTCCTATTTTATTACATGAGAAGCATTTGAGTGGCATCTTTTCTTTATACTTACTGTTAGTAATAACTGAGAGGGGGGGGGTGAATTAGTGGCCTCAAAAATTTATCCTTTAAACATTAACCACCAATCAAATAAACCTCAGATTATTAAGTCCCTACAAGATGCATGCCATGAAATACTTATAATGAATAACTTTCTGTCGCTTTTCCTTGTCTATCCTTATTCTCCTTGATAACCGATAAGCAGTATAACTATTTACCAAAACTCAGTAAATAAGTAGAGTATACCGATCAACCCAATGTTAACTATGTCAGATACAAAACAATAAATAAATGAATCAGACACACATAACACATGAATTTTTAATGTAGAAACCCTGTTAAGGGAAAAACCACTGGGACTGGTACCCAAAATTTTCACTCTTCTGAAGTGAGCCCTATTAGGAGCCAACCTTGATAAAGGTTACAAACACACTATTAAGTGCGACCTTGTTAGAGGATTTTATAGATAGAGGTTCTCACTTAGTATCGGGCATCTATTGCTACCATCCTTGAATCAGCCTCCTTCTTAGACTGTCAATAGGTATCGGGAAAATCCAATGCCACTTTCATGAATCAACCTTTTTGGCACTCCTTGGGATGTACCTCATTATATAGAAGACTGTTAAGTCCTGCACTGTTAAGAGACTTGATGCTTCAATGGTTAAACTGAAACACTACGACCTATTTCTAATGCAACTTTGAATTGTATATTTTTAGATCTATTTAAGTACGTTACCTCTCTGATCAATGTATCAATTCAATTCTTTGTGCTCCACACTTTCTTCTCTTTGATGTTGTGCTTTACTGTTTGTTGGTGTCTGCAGAATTCTTTAGCTCTCCTTCAGCTTGATTGATCAAGACTGTATGAATTTCTTCTTCATCAGTTTCTCTTCAGCATCCTCTTTTTATTCACTCCCCTTAATCCCCTTTTCATCCTATCAAAAATGAATTAACCTTGTCTCTTATATAGACATGATATTCACCGTTTCTTGATTCTTGATTCTTGACGTGAAAAACAATCCAGCCAATTTGATTTAAAGCATAACTCCTAATTTATCTCGTAGTTATATTCTTTCCAACTGTACAAATCTTCTTTAAATCAATTACTTAACTCTGGTCCTGTTACCTCTTTTTCTTGCACCACAAATTTAAGATGATAGTATATAGATTATACTTGAATGTAAACTCCCTTTTGACAAGAGAAAGGATAATTTCTGAGGTATTTGATAATACTGGGGATACCTATTATCACCTCCTTCATTTTTGAGTTCCACAGACTCAGGCAGGTATTACCTATTAAAGATTACTGATTCTTCAGCCTATGTATTTGGTGGACTAGTTCATTCCCTAGCTAGTTACTTCAGACCTCACTTTAATAACTTGTAAAATACCTTGGAGATTGCAATAATTAGTTTGAAACATAGTACTACATGCCAGGCTATAGTCTTAATAAAATAAACCAATGAGACAAGGACTTTCATCCTTCTTCCTTTTACTTTAGGAGGGGTAACCTAATGATCCACTCTTCAAGGGATTAACAAACTGAATGGTATCCTACTGATACAAATCATTATGAGTTCAACTCATTTTTTCTAAGTAAAAAAAGTATATTTGAATGAAAAGATTTTGATATTGGATGAGGAACAAACTACAAACTATATCCTAGACCAGTGCCTATCCCTTGGGCAAAGAGTCAATGAAAACATGAATAAGCAGAGATAAACCAATAGAGATACTGTAGAGTGCCTTAAAAACTACATGCAGCTAAGATAAAGTGCCTTACAAACTATCCTCTCATATACATACATCTGCATCAAATTCTTATCACAATGCTTTTCGCTCTGAAATCATGTATGAAACTTAGTCCTCTCCTTGAAAGGAACTCATAAATAATTAGACAAACTACCTTGTAGCAGGTGTATTTCAAATGTCTTACAGGTGAAACACAATAGAGCACAAACAGAATGCAAAGAGACAAGATAATATGACAGAGGGAAAACTAAATTGTATTCTATTAATGGATTATGTTTCAACATAGCCAGACAATAAGCCTTTAGAATATCAAAGACATAGAAGTATATTTTGCAAATAAAAGTTCAACAAAACCAACAGGGACCTACTCTTGGCATCTGTAGGGAAAACCCCAGAACAGAGCAGAGAAAAGGAACCCTTAAAAATGAGACCAGAAAGAAAGATATAGGAAGGAGAAACCCTAACACCTCTGAACAACTCATACCTGTCTCTCCTTTGAAAATCTGATTTGTCTCATTCTATCTTTTCTCAGTAAAAATCTGAACTCCATCAGTGACCAAAATCTGATATCTCCATCTTTTCAAAAACTGACTATCCTTGTCTTTTACTTCATTCTCTGACTTCATCCTTTGCAAATATTTAAAATCTAATATCATTTGTCTTCTTCCTGAATGCCTTTAAAAATCTGATTTGATCCTTAATCTCTTATAAAATTTGATCATCACTGTTCAAAACTCCTCTGAGAAAGCCTCTGCAATATGATTTACAATAAAATACCATGCACCTTGTCTTACTCTTTTGCAAATTTGACTTTATCCTCTGCAAATATCTTCAAATATGATCATATTTGCTTGCCCAAAGTCTGAACTTATCTTTTAGTAAAATCTGATCTTTCTTGGCATCTGTCGTATCTTGCAAGCAATCCTTCACTGAAATCTGATTTCATTTGAAAAATATCTGATTCACTATCTCCAATAACCTCCAAGAATGCATATTTGATAAGCATTTGCATAAAAAGATTAAAAAATTATCCTGTGCACATTTCAATGTCTTTGAAACTCTCAATTTTTTACATTTTTTAGCAGACTTCACTAGAAATTGACATGTGTCACCTATGGGCTAGCTGCTCTAAACTGGTCTTTAACTGTGCCTTAACCCTTGGTCACTTTTTCCTCTTTGTCTCCAAGTCTCTGAGAGATTCTCCTAACCATGGTCTGATTTGGAGACTTGGCGACTAGCTTTAGTCTCATTGTCTCCAGAAATTTTCAACTTAACCACTAACATTCAACGACCTTGTGACTAGCATCTAGCGGTTAGCATTTCATGTCTGGCAACCACATGACTGCATAGTCATCAAGTCTCGCACGGTTTAGCACTTAACATTTTCTATCTGGCGACCACGCGACTGGTGGTTATCTCTTGGTCGCAACAGTTATCTCTGGCATTTGGTGACCTCGCGACTAACCACTAGCGGTCAATCGCCAAGTCTCAGTGGTTTTCTCCTCTAGTGGTCATCTTCTAGCGAGTACGTGATTGAGCGCCATGTGTCACCTTGCCATGTCATCACCTACGTCATCACACCTCCACGTCATCAGTTCTGCAAAATTTACTTATCTTTGAATTTTGGGCATGGATACTGAGGCACCTGTCACCTAGATGCACGCATGGAGAGCCTCCTCATCAGCTTCCCATTTCATATGATTGAGTTTTTTCTTCTAAACAACACAAATTTCCCCAGCGGCATGAATGTGGGATAATGAGTTTGAGAGTTTTAAGGCATTTTTGAATTCGGGTGCCCAAAATTTATGGGACCCACCTGCGTTGTAACTCCCAGCCAAGAGGGCCCGCCAAGAGCCTCTAGGCCTCTTTACTTATTTCATATACTAAGTGTTGGAGTATATAAATGTTAAAAAATGCCACTTCCCAGCAAATGTGGGACAATATCTCTTTGAGTTTTTTTTATGGGCAGTTTAGACAGTGCTGCACACAGGCGACTATATCTCATACACCATGAAGCATTTGAAAAATTGCTCTTGTGAGAATTTGGAGAATTAGATTTGCGACAACATAGCTGAAAATGAGCAAAATCCAACAGTGGAATTGGAAGTTATGCCCCCTGCAATATGACTATTTTTTTTCTTTCTACAAATTCGTGTTTATAATGAAAGGTAATAAAAAATTTTAACCATTTAAAATGTCCTCCATTCTCCTCTAGAGGGTTGGGCGTCCCTTTCTATGGATTCACATTTTGCAACTTTAACTGAAAGCTTTAAAAAACTCTTCTTTTCCCATTACATAACATTTTTCAAAACTATATAAGCTGAGAATTGAATTTCCACATATAAAAGTTGTCCCTGAGTTCACAGTTTGGGAATTTGTCCTTCTTGAAACTTATTTCTCATCTTCAAACACCCAACACAACCTTGAGTGCAACTGGATCATAAAACATTTGACTGGCAAACCTAAGAAATCAATCTCACATACCTCTGCAGACTGATTTCATAAATAGCAATTGTCCTCTGGAACTGAATTCAAAAAGTCACTAGGAAGAACCTTCAAAATCTCAACCTCTGAACATAGATTCAATGTCATGTGTAGAATGCAAAACCTCAGCTGTCTAGCTCTGATGACCAATTGATTAATAGACATTAATCTGCAAAGTTAGCATTTAAAAGACTTTTCTGAACTTTAATACTGTAAAAATGCATAAACTGGATTTGGAAATAGTATAGAAAAATGATCAACTGGATTGATCAAAATCTGAAAATCTTCAAAGGAGTTCATTTCTAGGCCTACAATTCAAAACAACCTCCAATTATGCCTGATCCTGAATCAGGTGCAAACAAGGAAAGTACAAAGCAGGTCACTTAATTCTGAATTCCGCAATTTCAGTGAAATTTTAATAAATTGGAAATGGAAAGGCTCTGGCAAAGTGGATAACTGGATTGGCAGGAATTTGAGAATCTTCAAATAGGTGCACTCTTATGTTTAAAATATAAGGGAAAACTCAATTATCCAAAATATTCAACTGGGTATACATTTTCAAGACCTCAAAGTGGACAACTTAGCAATTCTGCACTTGAAAACTCAAGAAATCAGAATTATTCACTAATAGAATGGTTCTAAAAAACTTGTCATTTGATTTCATAGGGATCTACAAACTATAAATATTGGTTCACTGTCATGCTTAAAATACCTAGGAACACACCATGATGTCATACCTATCCATCTGATCAAAGATGCAGGCCTTCAAAGTAAGGCATTCATAAATCTGCATTCAACAACTTTGGGAAACTTAACAAAGTGCCAGCAGAATCAGACTGGCAAACTGCACAAATGGATTCATCATGATTTGGAAACTGAAATATATGAAATATTTGACCACTGGATCATAGTACAAAAGGAATTCTTTCAATTGAATCAACTAGTCAAAAGTTATAATCAGTCAAACTGGGCTATTCAGATTTCTGGGTAGAACAAAGATATACACAACTCTGAGCAACCAACTTTGGGGAATATGGAAACTTATCAAACTGATTTAAAATGGCTTGGGTTCTTAAACATAGATTCTCTAATATGCATCTAGCACATTCCCAAAGTGGTGGTTTATGAAACTCAACAGGGTGCAAGATATTCAGAAGCAAACTGGGCAAGTTACAGTAATTTGACACTTAGCAAGAATGCAGATTTAAGTGTCCATCTCAAAATGACTACTCCCTAAACATGTCAGATTTGGAATTTAGGAGCTAGAACCCACTGCATATGTGAAATGAAAGGTACTGAACCCTCTTCTCAAATAATATCTGATGAAAATCACCAGGGTATCTTTTTCAAGCACTCTAACTAAACCTTCTCACACAAATTTCTCAGGGGTACTTACCTTTCCTTATTGAAAATTTTAACATGGTCACTCCAAATTAGTGCCAAATTTGGGAGCACCAACAGTGGCTCTGACTGAGGATGGTCAAATGTAAGTTTATACCGAGAACCACAGATCTCTAGAGTAGCAGACCACCCCAAAACTTCAAAATCAGATTTTATCTCTTTTCACTTTCCTCTTTTCACTTTCACCTCTCAAAAATTTTCAAAAAATGGTGAAACCTCTTACTAAAAGAAAACACACAACTGAAAGGGAAAGAAACTATACAATATGTTCATTATCTACAAGAGGGCCGAAGCCCCAAAACTGAGATCAACTCTTACCTCTGTCAAACACAAAGCTCTCTGCCCCATGTTTCAGAAATATGATAACAGTGCCACTCTTATCTGTCTAGTCCAATCCATTGTCATCCTATATCAACTCATCATATGACAACAAATCTGCAAATTCTTCATATGAGCTTCTATAAACATTAGGCAGATTGTCATCATAAAAAATTTGTGGCATATACATGTCACATTCGTTAGATAAGAACATACTTTGATATCTGTGACATTTATCATCTTTCATCTATAAACCACAACTTAAAAAATCACCATTCAACTGAAAGAAGGGATAGTCAATGTCTGTCATATTTCTTGGACATGCATCATTAAGTCCATTCACATCCATCACTTGCATATCATGCAAAGTCAGAGAAGACTCATCACCTTGTATATAATCAAACTTAGGACATGGAGCAATAACCTCTTCATCAAAAACAGGAGCACCTTGCATATCATAAATCCTCTTTCTAACAAGAAAGGCATCCTACACCTCATCATCATCAAACAAACTCAAAGCAAAGTGGTGGGTGAGAGGGACAATACCAGTACATTTAATATTGGCCAATGAAACTTGAGCTACTGATTGACCACTTTTTAATGGTTCAAAGGAAAACTTAGAATCATAACAAGATTCAAAATCTACACTATTCTCTAAATCAGTACTCAACTCAATACTTGGAACTTCCACATCTGCTAAATTTGAAACCATACT
>MU225553.1:3119452-3144656 GCA_018584345.1 Thuja plicata
TTGGGTGTCCCTTTCTATGGATTCCCATTTTGCAACTTTAACTAAAAACTTTAAAAAACTCTCCTTTTCCCATTACATAACATTTTTCAAAACTATATAATTTTAGAATTGAATTTCCACATATAAAAGTTGTGTCCGTGAGTTGACGGTTTGGGAATTTGTCCTTCTTGAAACTTATTTCTCATCTTCAAACACCCAACACAGCCTTCAGTGCAACTGGATCATAAAACATTTGATTGGAAACCCTAATAAATCAATCTCACATACCTCTACAGACTGATTTCATAAATAGCAACTGTCCTTTGGAACTGAATTCATAAAGTCACTAGGAAGAACCTTCAAAATATCAACCTCTGAACATAAATTCAATGTCATGTGTAGAATTCAAAACCTCAGTTGTCTGGCTCTGATGACTAATTGATTAATAGGCATTAATCTGCAAAGTCAGCATTTAAAAGACTTTTCTGAACTTTAATTCTGTAAAAATGCATAAACTGGATTTGGAAATAGCATAGAAAAATGATCAACTGGATTGATCAAAATCTGAAAATCTTCAAAGGAGTTCATTTCTAGGTCTAAAATGCATAACAACTTCCAATTATGCCTGATCCTGAATTGGGTGCAAATAAGGAAAGTACAAAGTAGGTCACTTAATTCTGAATTCTGCACTTTCAGTGAAATTTTAAGAAATCAGAAATGGAAAGGCTCTGGCAAAGTGGATAACTGGATTGGCAGGAATCTGAGACTCTTCAAATAGGTGCACTCTTATGTTTACAATATGAGGAAAAAATAAATTATCCAAAATTTTCAACCGAGTATAGATTTTCAAGACCTCAACGTGGACAACTTAGCAATTCTGCACTTGAAAACTCAAGAAATCAGAATTATTCACTAATAGAATGGTTCTAAAAAACTTGTCATCTGATTTCATAGGGATTTGAAAACTAGAAATATTGGTTCATTTTCATGATTACAATACCTGAGAACACACCATGATGTCATACCTATCCATCTGATCAAAGATGCAGGCCTTCAAAGTAAGCCATTCAGAAATCTGCATTCAACAACTTTGGGAAACTTAACATACTGCCAACAGAATCAGACTGGCAAACTGAACAAATGGATTCATCATGATCTGGAAATTGAAATATATGAAATATTTGACCACTGGATCATAGTACAAAAGGAAATATTTAAATTGAATCAACTGGTCAAAATTTATAATCAGTCAAACTGGGCTATTCAGATTTCTGGGCAGAACAAAGATATACACAACTCTGAGAAACCAACTTTGGGGAATATGGAAACTTATCAAACTAATTTGAAATGGCTTGGGTTTTAAAACATAGACTCTCTGATATGCATGTAACACATTCTGAAAGTGGTGGTTTATGAAACTCAACAGGGTGCAAGATATTCAAAAGAAAACTGGGCAAGTTACAATAATTTGACACTTAGCAAGAATGCAGATTTAAGTGACCACCTCAAAATGACTACTCCCTAAACATGTCAGATTTGGAATTTAGGAGCTAGAACCCACTGCATATGTGAAATAAAAGGTACTGAACCCTCTTCTCAAGTAATATCTGATGACAATCACCAGGGTATCTTTTTCAAGCACTCTAACAAAGCCTTCTCACACAAATTTCTCAGGGGTACTTACCTTTCCTTATTGAAAATTTTAACATGGTCACTCCAAATTTGTGCCAAATTTGGGAGCACCAAAAGGTCCCATAAAACAAATAAAACAACCAGTTAAGTCTATCTTTAGCTCTTGCTAGTTAGATATTTTTTCATTTTCTGAACTCTCTATTTCGTCGATCAACTCTTCAGTTAGTTTTCGGTGACAACTAACAGTTCTGTTGGCATGACTCCAGTTAGCTTCGGGATCTCCGTCCGTTGGGTATCATTGAATTTTTTTCTCGTCGAGCAACTCTGTTTTCAGCTCGTCGAGCATCCTGTGGTCTTGCTTCGTCAGGCAACTCTGTCTTCTGCTCATCGGGTATCACTGTGACTTTTCTTCTTTGTCTTTACCAATGGTGTGCACTCCATCGGTGTTGTCTGTCACTTAGTGGATACTTGACTTTTATGCATTTCCTAAAGCATAACCTTTGTTCCATTGATTCTCTGAATTCTTTGGCATTATATATATGACCGTATTGATGATATCAAGTTGACATCAATGACAATACAAACTATTAACTAATTTAATGCCTTGCATTATCTTCAACTTAACATTATCAAACATTCAATCAGTTACATGTCATCAGTTACCTGATCCTTTATGTATCATTTTGGAAATTAGTGCTTCCAACTCCTGAAGTTCCTTATCTTCTTCTTCAAGTTCTCTGATTTATTTTTCATACTTTGATACTCTCCTTATAGGTCTCTCACCTTGATTTCATCTATACATGCTTCTTGAAGATATAGTATCTTTGAAAGCAGTTTCAACCATAGGAAGAGAATCACCAAATTCTCTCATTTAAAATGTAGACAACTTATCAACCAAAGTATCTCTTGTGACTGGAGAAATAGTATTGATTTCTTCAATTGAAGAAAACTTGGCTTGATAAGGAGGTAGTGATCTCAGTACCTTGGAAACAATTTCATTTTCCTCCAATGTTCCACCAACACATCTGATTCCACAAACTAGATCATTAATCTTTTGCATGTAGGAGATAATTTTCTCATCTTATGCCATCTTCAGTGCTTCATATTTTCCTTTCAATCTTTGAAACTTTTATTTCTTGACATGTGCTTCACCATCATGTAGAGTCTCCAACTTGGTCCAAATTTGATGATAAGTCTCTAGTTTCATCACATTTGTGTACTCTGTATTTGATAGGGCACTCAGTAATGCTTTCTTTTCTCTTATATTATATTTAAATTTTTTCTTCTCATCAGCTTAGGACATGGATAGATCTATAGGAGGAGTATAGAAGTTCTTTGGAATATTCTAGTATTCCTCACCAATGCATCTCAGATGTGTAATCACCCTTCCTTTCCATATGACATAGGTTGTTCCTTCAAACCTTGGATCATCATTTCTATAGGTTGCCATAAAGGATATCCCTCAAGCTTGTTAATCTTCATTCAAGGAACCAAAGCTCTGATACCAATTATTGATACCATAGAAATGAACAAATAAGAGGGGGGAGAATTAGTTGTTCCTAAACTCTTCAAACTTTAAACCTTGAACCCCAAAACCCTTAAATTTGTGAACCCTTAAATCTAATTTAATCAAATGAAATAATAAGCATGAAAGTACACACATTTAGAATCACATCCACACAAGTTGAGACAATTTTTTTTTTATCATGGAAACCCTGTTAGGGGAAAAACCACGATGGGGATGATTACCCACAATAACTAAATACCTTGTTAGAAGTAGAAATTATTACAATTATGGGAATTGCACATGCAAAAAATGTCATTTCCTAGAGCTCACTGCTCAAATGAAAATCTTCATGATACAATCCTAAGGAGGGATCACTCCCTAATTGATTTTATCACTACAATGATCGATCAGACTCCAATCTGATAGAATTTTTTGTAAAATTCTTTGAATGGCAACCCCAATGTCTAATTAAAATTCCTTACAAGCCAAATTTGCAGATCTCTATTCAACCTCTTGTTGAAAACACTTATTATTTCACTAAAATAGGATCTCCCTCTTCTAGCCACCTCTAACATCCACATCCATTATTAGAAACTTGAATTTTCCCTGAACATTCATTTTCTACCATTAACTAGGTTAGAAAAACCTATATTATCATCTATTCTAATCTATGATCCATATCTCTTGATTTAAATTCATCTATGACCACTTAATCTTGACCAAAAACTTATAACCACTTCCTCGAGATCATAAATCTCCAAGATAACACATTTTGTACTTGCACAACACAATTTACCAATTAGGTTGGACAAGAACAAATGATACAAATGAGAATATTACTATTGATTGATAATTTAACCAATTAGGTCCTTTTTATCAATTTGGAATGCCAAATCATCAATCACATACCTCAAGAACATCCTACATCATCATGAAAAACACTCATCCATTCAAAACCACCACAACCATTGGATTTGCCAACTCTTTTTCATCAAGCCCTGAAGAACACTATCATCAAGCAACTGAGACAATAAGATTATGCCTTGTGAACCTCTGAAGTATAAATCCTTTGAGTTGAACATACCTGAGTATGGACTAGACATACTCCTAAGTGCACTCCATAAAATTTTTACTCCGTTGAGCACACCAGACCCTTTGTTGGCTTCTTGTTTACACTGACTGTCACCTTTTATGCCAATCAACTTCTGTAACCTGTTCAAATCTTCATGTAACACTCTAAAACTTTCTATGAACATGGTAAACAACTCAAACAATATTATTCTAAGTGCATGAATTCATATCTTTCATATTCACTTCTCACTGGACTTTAGAACACTTTTCCCCACTGGATAACTTGCAACAGTTAAGTTAACAATAACCAGTCTATTATTCTGATTAGTTCATCTTCTATGTTGACATCAATGCCAACATATTCATCTTCTAACTCTTCCATTATTCCAATATTTTCTTACAACTTTTCCATTCTCATCTAGCTTGTTCCGGTACACCCATTTTGTGCCTATCACATTTTTGTCTTTTGGTCTAGGAACAAGTTGCCAAGTTTAATTCTTTTCTACCTGATTTAGTTCTTACTTCATATCATTAATCCAAATCTGATTATTACAAGCCTCTTCTAAAGACTTAGGTTCAATTTCATAAAGTAAACACAACAAAGCATGATCTTGTTTTGCTTTACTTCTCATAACAACACCTATGTTATCTCCAATAATCTAATTTTCTGAATGTTGCTTCTGTACATACCTTGGTTTCTTAGTAATGGATTTCAATGAGAGTTTCTGATGAATTTCATCTTCCTCTTTCTTGTCTTCTTTTCTTTGTTCTTCTACATCAGATTTATACTCAATGTGCCTTTCAGAAACCTTATGAAAATCTTCATTAATCTTCACATTCACACTTTCCACAATCTTTTTCAGTGTTTTATTATAGCACTGATATGAATTTATTCTAGAAGAATAGCTCAATCATATTCCTTCATTAGCCCTTCTATCTCAATTTCCAAGATTCTCTTCATCTTTCTATATGTAATACTTGCTGCCAAAAATCTTGAAATATTTAACTGTCAAAACTCTTCCATGCCATAACTCATATGAATTCTTTCCATACATTCTTTGACATAGAACTATATTGAATATATATACATTAGTATGTACTACTTCTTTTCAGTAGATCTCTTGTATATTTTCTTCTCTCAATATAGTTCTATCTGCTTCCTGAATCATCTAATTGATCCTCTCCACAACACCATTTTTCTATAGTGTTCTTGTTGCTGAAAAATGTCTCATAATACCATGATTTTCATAGTAACTTTCAAATGCATAGATGTAATTTATCCACCTTAATCAAATCTTAAACACATAATATTTCTACCACATTCAATTTCAACTCTAGCCTTGAATATCTTGAATTTCTCAAATGCTTCAGATTTATCTCTAAAAAATGAAATCCATGTCATCCTTGAATAATCATCAATGAACAGTATAAAATACATTTCACCTTGAAAAATTCTTGTTCTCATCAGACCATAGAGATCAGTGTGCACAATCACCAACACACTAGTAGATGAATGATCTTTTTCCTTTAATTATTCTCTTCTCTTCTTTCATTCTTGATAACTCTTGCAAATGACATTTTCCAGTTTATACATAGGCTAGGTAAATGTCTCACTGCATGAGATGAGATTATCTTCATCAGATTATCTTATCATCATTAATTCATCCATTTTTCCTTTGTTGACAACCTATTTGCATCTAATACCACTCTGGAACAAGGGAGGTGTTTAATTAGATTACTCGGTACTCCCCCTGAGCCACAACTCTCTACTCATTTATCGGTAGGACCAGCACTGGGATCCAGAACCACCAAAATCTATGTACTACCAGATTTATTTCTCCATTCCATATTCTATCTCTGAGATCCACTATATTTTGCATCATGTTTGTCACATCCTATGTTTGTTAGTATTTTATCAGATTTGCATGATCTAGCATAGTGACCCGTCTGTCCACACTTGAAGCATTTGTCATTCCTTTTTCTAGATATCAATGATTTATCTTTGTATTGACTTTCTTTGTGACCAAATTTATGACACAAAACAATTTCCATGAAAAATAATATTCTCCCTTTCCTTATTAGAAATTTGACTTTTACACTCATTCTCCTCATGACCAAATTAATGACATTTATTGCATTATGTCCTTTGAATTCTTCTCATCCAACAATCTATTACTTTATGACCAATTTTTTTCCAAATATAATAGCAATTGTTAAAAGATAAATACCTTTGATCATTCAATTGTCCAATCAGTAACCTCTTTGTAGGTGTATTATGACAATTAATTACTATCTCAACTTTTGCATCTTCTTCAATCATCATCTCTTTTCCTTTTTATTTTGTTATGACATTTCACCGATGAATCCATTAATTCCTTTGTGTTCTTATGGTAAGTCCATCAATTTATCTAGAATAGTGTTTCTTTCATATATCTTAGATTCTTCTTTCAACTTCATAAATTCTAGTTCTAACTTTGCATTCTGCTCTGTACTCTTTCTGATTATTTCCTTGAAATATTCTTCAGTCAATTTTCCATTCCTCCAATTCCTTTTCTAGTTCAAACCTTGTTATCCAAGTATTCTTTGATTTGTACCTAGATCTAAATCTGATGGGATCTTCTTTCTGAATCATATCTACACAACTATCTCTTGACTCTTTCAGTCCTCATAGTTCCTGTTCATGTGCTGCAATGTTGTTCTTGGACTCTTTGAACTCTTGACTAACTTATTTGTGCATTTATTTGAATTTCTTAATCTAATCTCTTAGTTTAGCAATGAAGGTATTTTCTTCCATCAGTTTTTCCTTTAGTTCTTCATTGATTTAGTAGCTTCAATATCACTTAACATGATTTTCCAATATTCTTAGAATATAAACCTCCTCCCATCTATTCAAACTTCTAAGATCCCCCTCAAGCAGTCAAGCTTTATCTACAAGGGACCAGACTCTGATACCAATTGTTGAACAGGTCAAATAACTAAGAGAGGGTGAATCAATTTCTCCCACACAATTTTACAAAACTTTCTCTTAATCGATTAACACTTAAACAATTCCAATAACAACTTAGATTTGTCGATTTAGCACATTAAACATCCATAGAAAATACAAAATGAAATGCATAAGAACACCAAAATAAAGAACACCATTATTTATGTGGAAACCCCAAGATGCGTAAAACCATAGAGAAACTAATTGTCATGAAATGTAAAAGCACTTGTTAGGCTAACATTGAAAGGTGATTTCATACAAAGGCTCACTGCCAATAAAGGGGCTGCATGCCAATACAAAAGAGATTACTACTGGAAGATATGAAAATGAATAGAATCCACCTCTAAGATCTACAAATCTCTCTACACAAACATAGATCTCCTTCACATGAATTCATAGTCACTTTGCATATGCTCCATAGATATGTTGTACATACATACATTTATACATTCATGTACACACCCTATAAGCTTATGTTCATGCCTTACTTACACAAAACCATGAGACCCAAAAGGTCGGCAACACAATTTGAAAAATATCATACCAAAAAATTTATTCAGTGGGAAGGAATGAAATGAGGACCACCTTGACTAATACAACATGCCACACTACACAACACCTTCTTGAAGGCATACGGTTCCAATGATTATAAACAACAAGTTACATAAAAAAATCTAGGACTGAAATACATTCACATAGGATCAAGCATACAATATACCACAATCTAGATTCTAGAGACCAAAGTGTTGGGATAATGGAGAGGTGTGTACGGAGAGGGGAGGGGTGAATCAGTACCCTTAAAAACTTTTAATCAATTCTTTGTAACCACTATACTGTATTAACTGACTGAGTAGATTGCATACACCAAACATATAGTATCACTACTGAAATGTAAAGGCATGTAAAGTAAATAATACACATACATGAAATTAAGTACTCATGACACTAGTATTTTGGTATCGCAGAAAACCCCTGTTAGAAGGTAAAAACTGCAGTGGGAATGAGACCCACAAAACTTCACTACTGCAGAAATAAAGATAGCCTGTTAAAGCTTACAAGAATGATCACTTTTTTGGAAAGTGATCAATTTTTTGTGTTATGATTCACTTTTTTGGTTGTCATTTATGGAAACACATCTGGCATATTGATCAATTGATTTGGAATTAAGTTTTGGTGATTCTATTAGGAAATCATCTAAGTATAGAGAAAAATACAGAGGTATTTTGGGTATCAAAGATTGAGATCAACGAGTTATGATGTGAAATATTAAAGGAAGACACTATGGATTATGTATGACCTTCTTCTAAGATCAATTCATTTTGGTGAAGTTTACATAGAGTTACAGTGAAATAAAGATAGGCGACAGTAGCAGAACAGTGATACAGAGCTATTGAACTGAAGTGATGATTTGGGGAGTATGACATGGACTCCTAGAAAGATAAGATAGATTATTTTTTTTGATAATATATATTTTGATTATGTAAGAGCACTGACTATGTATTTTATATTTGATTTATCAAATGTATTTTGTATTGAGAGCCGACTATGTAATATTTAGCTAAAAGAGTCGAATTGGCAAATATATATATATATATATATATATATATATATATATATATATATATATATATATATATATATATGAAGATATTTTGTAGAGAGAAGTATGAATTGGATAAGATATGGTTTTGGGAGATGAGAATGGAAGAGTAGAGGATGAAAAAGATCATTGAAGAGCTAATAACAAGAACTATCTAAGCATTTTTTATGCTTGTTTTGTTCATTATTGAGAACATTGTGTAACAGAAGCATATTGTAAGAGTTGTATGCTCAGTTGGCCCCTAACAGGGTGTTGTATACCTTTAATAGGGTTGTTATTCCTCTAACAAGGAATTGTACTATGTAATATTTAGCTCCTAACAACACTAGGTCTTCTAACAAGGACACTATACTTTAGTGCATGCTTGTGGGTATCATCCCCACTAGGGTTTCCTTGACAACAAATAATGGTGTTATGAGTACTGTGTTTTTTGTTTATGTTCCTTTGATTTCTTTATGCTTATGGTTTATGTTGAAATGGTTCAAATTTTATTTTAAGTGTTGTAATATTGATTCACCCCCCCTCTCAATATTACCTAATCCTAACAATTGGTATCAGATATTTTGGCCCTTGAAGAGAAAGCTTAACACCTTAAGGGAGATCAGAATGGATTCAGATAATTTATAGGATAATTTTGAAGTTGCACTTGAAGACCTTGATAAAGTTAAAGCTGAGAATGAAGACTTGAGATTCAATCTAAGGAAAGCAAATGAATTCATAAAGAAATTGGAGGAAAAACTTGAAATTTCAAGAAGTCAGAGACAAGATCTTGTGGTTCAGATAAAAGAAGACTCAGAAAATGACAATTCAGATCAGATAAAGCAACTTGAAAAAGATAATGACACTCTGAAGCTTGAGAATAAAGGAATGGCTAAAAAATTCAACAAGAGAAAGATGCTAAAAACAAGATTGAAGAAGCTTTGAATTATTCAAATGTTTTGATGGAACTAATGAAGAATGAGGTTGGCCACTATAAAAACAAGTATCTAGAATAGGAGAAATATAATCAGATCATAAAAGGTGAACTTTTTGAAGAAAAGAGACATATTGAGAAACTTCACTCTAGCAGCGATTTGATTGATGAACAAAGAGACAGATAGAAACCTAAAGGTGATATGACTGGTATTGGCTTCAATGAAGTTGAATGCTCAAAGAATCAAGAAGAGAAACAAGATGGGAAGATTTATACATAAAAACATACTCCTAAAGAACCTAAAGAACATATCAGACCTTTCAGAGGTAGATGCTTTGGTTGTAACAAGTTTGGACACATGAAAAGAGACTGCAAAGGTAATGTCCCCTTTAAGATTTTTCTTTTTATTGTTTTAACTGTAACATATATGGGCACAAGAAGGAAAAATTTAGGAAACTCAATCAATATAGATATAGACAAGACAATAAAGGAGAACATACTGTGAAACCTACATGTTATAGATGTAATAACATTGGACACATTGTGAAGTTTTGTAAGTTGCAAGTAAATCAGGACAAAAGACCTCCCATATGTTACAAATGCAACAATCCAGGTCATATAGAAAAGTTTTGCAGGTATAATGGAGAAAACTAAAGAAGAGTACCACCTCCTATGAATACACAGAAGCATGACAATGATATTGGTAAGAGAGTTGTAGATTTAAAGAATGACTTTGACAATTATTTCAAGAAAGTAGAAGATAACATCAGTGGAAATATATGGAAAATTAAGGAGACAAGTGATATATTGGTTTAGGGAGAGATATTAGATGCTACTAGATCTTTGATTGATGTTAACAAAGATGAATTGACCTAATTGGCTGATCATGGCCTTAGGGGGAGCATTAGATAAAGATATCAGAATATATCCCACCCCTTATTATGTGGATTGAGCCCTAGTGAGCTTAGCGGTGATCATGGCTGACATCATGGAACATATATTCAAGAGTGTAACATTAGACAATGCATATATCTTGATCATGAGATTTATAACCGACTGGATATCATTGGGTAATGTGATCTTTTAATGACTTAACATTGTATAAAGCACCTAATGATTATTTATTTCCTTACCATTTGATGAAGAGTGACCTAAGGAGATCAGAGAGCAAAGAGGTTTAGACTATCTAGCAATTACCTTGTGTGATCAATCAAAGAAAATACTCGGATTTCAATGTGTGAAAGGTATTTACATCATCTACTTATACAGAAACTATGGATGCACCTATGATATATGATGTTGTGGATAGAATTAGATATAAATTCAAGAAACATCCTTTCAAATCCTATGAATAACACCCTAAAGGAGCATCTTCTTAGACACCTCACGACTTATTGCATGTAGAAGACATTAGGCCATACATTCATTGCAAATATGACATACTGGGTATTGATGACATTTCTACTGAAATGGAGTACATGACTGATAATGGCATTATGAGAGATGAATTCAAACATGTTAATGAGTTAAACATTATGAAAATTTTGGAGTTATACGAATTCAACAAACAAGAATGGATTAAGATATTGTTGAGTAGAGTTCATGATTAGTTTATTTGGATAGGTGAACAACCTATGAAGATATGTAGTAACTTGATACATGAGATTATTGGATTGGAAAATACTAGAATCATTCTTGTAGTAGAGAAACATGTTAAGAAGAAAGTTGAAACCCTAACACATTCAAAATGGGATAGGTGAGCCATGACAGTGAATGACATATTTCAGCAAGAAGTGAGATTGATTACTATGATACTTGGTTAGAAATTATACTATAGTAGTAGACCTAATTCTGTATCTTCTGGAGTTATTATGATGGCATACATAATGGTGAAAGAAAACACAAAGTATAACCTATGCGTAGTGTTGGCACAATAGCTTTTGGAAAATGTGAAGCTGATAAAGAAAGACAAATCCAAAGCCTTCAAATTTGGTTCATTGCTAATGCATATCACATTGAGCACAAATTTCCAAGAATGCACCCCAGTGGTTGGATAAAAGGGATACCTACTGGTATTAATTAGATTTCACATAGTTATTAAAGACAGAACATCACATGGGTTGATGGAGAGCTATTTTGTATGATCAAAATTCTTCAGAGGAAAATGAAAGAAAGATACAAGATTCCTGAAGATTTAGTTGAGAAATATAAGGATACAATCTGTTTCATGGTTGAAACTGATTATGTATGCTTTGAGGTAGTTGTTCCAATAAATAAATGGTGTTACCCTATGGGATATGAAGTAAGTTTAGAAGTACTGACCATGCAGATCGAATATGTTCTAGCATCTAAGATAGATACATCTAAGAAGAGATGGAGTACTTATGAAGAAAAATTAGCTGAAGGGAGAGAAGAACAAACCAGAAGCTTGAGGAAAATAAGAGTTGAAAACATTATTCATGAATGCGGAGTTAAGGAAGGATTGCCTGAGGAAGAGTTGAGGGAAGTAAAGAGAAAACTGGCATAATGATATTCTGGATTGACAAGTGCTAGTACTTCAGCCCTTCCACATCCTGAAGTTGTGATGAAAGCTACTGCACCCACTATAGTCATTGATGTATACACCCCTTCTTCATCACAATAGACCTTGCAGGTAGTAGAACTAGTTCCTAGAGTGAGCACTAGATCCTCTAGACAGAAATCACCACCTAAAGAATTGAGGACTATGAGAGAAGAGTAAATATCAGTAAGTGATAAACCTGTATGGAAACCTTCCTTGAAAATGATTGAGAAGAGAGAAATTGAGCAAGGAAAGATAGTTACAATAGAAAAATATTATGACATGTATGAAGAAACTGACAAACTTAAGATTGAAGATATAATGGTAAATCATTTACTTGTTTTTAAGAAGAATCTATTGGAGATTGAGGGCAGTGTACCTGAAGAGTTGAATGGGAGATTAGAGATAAGGAAATAGCTAGCACACATTGAAGATGATACCATTAGGAGTCAATTAATTGATAAAATGTTACCTGTAGTTTCTATGCAAGAGAGAGACAAGTTGCTTGCTGAACTGAAACCTTTATTGAGGACAAAGGCAAGGTTAGTAAAAATTATGGCAAGAAAGTATGAAGATGTTACTGAAGATACTAAGAGAGAATTAGATCAGATAATTATGTCATCGATTCCTGAGAAGACTGCACCTACTAAAACTACAATGCCTACATCCTTAGGAATGGGAGAGAGTTCCAAAACAGCTGAGGCAATTGTTGAGCAAAGAGAAGATGTTATGCAACCAAATTTCTATGTTTCTGGTATGCTTGTGACACTTGACACTTCTCATGATGAGAAGGACCATTTTGAAGGAAATATTGATAGTTCTATGGCAGAGAATGAAGAACAGAAGGATGAAGAATGCAAAGAGGAAGAATGGAGAGAGGAAGTATAGAAAGAAATGGAGCATAAAGAAGATGAAGTCAAAACTAAGGTAAACACATCTTCTATCTTATTTTTGGCAATAAAATAAAAACCTATAGATGTTCATGTTGATCATATGGATGAGGATGAGCTGGTGAGCTTAGCTTTCACCACACTTACTAAAGCAAAGGAGAGATCAGAGTAGAAGAGTGAAAAGAAGACTAAGGTAATGACTAGAGAAATTGATACTATGAACAAATTTCTTCTAGTGCCTATTTTTTTCTAGAGTAGAGATGATATAGAAAAATTGAAGATGACACTTGATGAGTTTGATGGTCATTATGAGAACTTGGTAAAGATTGCAGAAGAAAAGGTAGAAAAGAACTAATTATTGAAGAAACCGTTTGAAGTTTTCTAGTCTATCTCATGGGACTTGGGAATTCTAAAAACTATTACAACAAATGCTAAGAGTTTTATTACACATGGAAGAACACTATTAAGTTATTGCATAAATCCTATTAGGCATGTTCAAAACATTGAAGACATTATTGCCAAGGGCAGGGAAACCTTGAACAGTATGATGGACACTTGTGAGACCTCTTCACAATCTATAATGGAGTTGGAAAAAGAAGTAACAATAATTTTGGCTAAACTAAATGTATTGGATATTGAGAAAGGGAGAGTCATGACAAGGTTTGGTTTGTTGAAGAGTTTAATCACTCCTAAGCTATCAATCATTGAAGCTCACTTATTTGACATGGAGAAGACTGCAGAATCATTAGCTAACTCTATGTCAATAGAGTTGAAAGAATTAGAGACAATATAATTTTCATTGAATGGACTAATTCATGTTAGTCATCTATTGATTAAGTCATGGAGTACAGAAGTGAAGATCTTGGAAGATTCCTTTCAAGATATTCTGAAATTGGTGAGCAAGAACTAGTCTTATTAATTTTTATGCACCTTTGTCATTGTTTTAAAAGGGGGAGAAGAGAGAAGAGAAAAATTCATAGGGGATAAGAGGAGAAGATAATGTATAAGGGAAAAGAGAAAAAAAAAATAGAGGAAGAAGAAGAAGAGACAGTTTTTGTTTTGTTGGTACACTTAGTCATTTTTTGTTAAGTGTTTCCATCAATGCCAAGGAAGAGATTGCTGGAAAGTGATAAATTTTGTGTGTTATGATTCACTTTTTGGTTTTCATTTATGGAAACACATCTGGCATATTGATCGATTGATCTAGAATTAAGTTTTGGTGATTCTATTCAGAAATCAACTAAGTATAGAGCAGAAATACAGAGGTATTTAGGGTATCAAAAATTGAGATCGACAAGTTATGATGTGAGAGCTTAGAGGAAGATACTATGGAGTATGTATGACCTTCAACTAAGATGAATTTCATTTTGGTGAAGTTTACAGAGAGTTACAGTGAAATAAAGATAGGTGACAGTAGTAGAACAATGATACAGAGATGTTGAACTGAAGCAATTATTTGGGGAGTATGATGTGGACTCCTAGAAAGATAAGATAGATTATGTTTGTTGATAATATATATTTTGATTATGTAAGAGTGTCGACTATGTATTTGATATTTTCTTTATCAAATGTATTATGTATTGAGAGATGACTATGTAATATTTAGCTAAAAGAGCTGACTTGGCAAAGATAAAGATATATATATGAAGATATTTTGTAGAGAAAAGTTTGAGATGGATATGATATGGTTTTGGGAAATGTGAATGGCAGAGAAAAGGATGAAAGAGATCATTGAAGAGCTATAACAGGAACTATCTAAGCATTATTGATGCTTGTTTTGTTCATTACTAAGAACATTGTATAACAGAAGTATATTGTAAGAGTTGTATGCTCAGTTGGCCCCTAACAGGGTGTTGTATACCTTTAAAAGGGTTATTATTCCTCTAAAAAGGAATTTTACTATGTAATATTTAGCTCCTAACAGGGCTAGGTCTCCTAATAGGGACACTATACTTTAGTGCATGCTTGTGGGTATCATCCCCAATGGGGTTTTCCCTTGGCTAGGGTTTCCTCGACAACAAATAATGGTGTTATGAGTACTGTGTTATTTTTTTATATTCCTTTGATTTCAGTATGCTTATGGTTTATGTTGAATTGGTTCAAAGTTTATTTTAAGTGTTGTAATACTGAATCACCCCCCTCTCAGTATTACCTAATCCTAACACACTTCTAATGATCTTACCCTTCTACTCTGTTATGCTCAGTGGCCTTGCCTTAGTTCTATAAAATGGTTTCTGCAATATAGTCTCTATCTTGAAAATCCCTTGTCTGATCTCTGATGTCTGTAGTATGGCAGCTACTTGATCATTTCTTGATCAACATACATTACAAAATGACATTTATACATTTATATATCAAATGATATGACATAATTAGGGCTTAAAAATTACATCCCTACCCTAAGATCAATGATGTACATAATTTACCTTGATCATCTACACATAGGAGACATAAATGATTAATGTTGTAAATCTGTAATTAATGTCCTCCTTGATCGTGTAAACCATTATCTAGGTCAGCTAAAAAGTTGTTACATAGAATGATGTGCCATAACAAACTTTTATGTTGCCTCTGTTCCAGTCGATTAATTCTTTCTCTCGGTGCTCAGTGTTGTCTGTGTATCTTAGTTATACTGGTGTTTGATTATGCTGTGTAGCTCGGTGTTATCTACTTCTTGGTATAGTCTGTATGTTTGGTAATCACTGCACTCGGTTAACTCTGGGTGTGATCAGTGCTCTCAGTTAACTCTGCACTTCGGTGATTATATTGTCTTTCTTATTTGTGACTCTGTTACCAGCTGTCCATTATTTCTTCTTGATAACTAATGACAACTTCAATGCATAATTGGAGTAATATTCTCCCCCTTTGGAATTAGTATAAAAAACTTAGTACTCTACATAATACTATACATAGTGACCCCCCTTTGTACATTCTCTCCCCCTTTGTATATACTTGGTATATGTATATGAACATCCTGATTATAGTATCCCCTTGTACTATACATATATACATATATTTCCCCCTTTTTTGAAAATAATGACAAAAGGAGTATAACTTACAATTTGTCAAAAATATTAGGATGGGCATTCTTGAGAGTTTCCAGTAACTTCTCCCATTCCTCTTTTAAATGCTCAAGGGTTAGTAACTCTAAATTGATCTAAGCATGCATATCATATATGATTTCTATCACTAACAATTCCAGGGTGGAAATCAAATTCTTTGCCAATGTCACATATTTTTGCATCATGACCAAATGTGGTAGTAATGTTACCTATAGCTCAGTTACTTGTTCTCTAATTGTCTCTTCTTCTCTCTTCAAGACTTTTCTCAACCGCTGGTTTTGAAGTACCTTATTGAAATGCATATGTAATGCATGTTTCTCGATTGATGGACTATTTTCACTATCTTTTAGATCTTGATCTATTTGCTTTAGCTTTTCACTAACCTCATTAGTGAAGTGATCTAGTGTGCATAACTACTGTAGAATTTCAATGGCTTCATATATAAGAGTTTCTAAACCACTTACAAATTTAGACAAAGTTACCTTATGTACTGTCACTTCTTGTCTGATCTTCTCTATAACTTTATATTGGATCTTCTTCTCTGCTCGCTCTTCCAATTTATACTCGGCATCAATGTCAAGATTGTCAGTTGCCTCGGTGATTATTTCAAGTTGTTTGAGTATGAGGGTTCATTCATCAATGTTGATATCTAGTACAACTTGCATTAGAATCTCTATTTATTTTTCTAGCACTTGTGCACTGTTTGCTTCTTGTCTTGTGCTGATTTTTGGGTGCAAAGTTCACCATATTTCTTCAATGTTTCCACATCAAGTGTCCTTGGATCCCATTCAGGAATCTCTATGATTTCATCCAGTGTAACTGTGTCCTTGGTTCCTTTCTTGTTCTTGTTCTTGTTCTTGTTCTTGTTCTTCTTTCCTTGAACACTCGATGATAGAGAAAGAGTTAATGCCAATTGAGCCTTTTTCTCAGGTTCTGGATTTTATTTCTTAGTACTCGATGTGCTGACTTGTTTAGGTACCGTAGTAGATGACCTTGTGTCTGTAGTAGATGTATCTACTATTTTTTTAGGAGTCTCTTTGTTACCTTCACCTTTCTCTTCTACAACATCAGGGGTATCTTTAGAAGCACCACCTTGTGTTGTTCCACCACTATGCTCAGTCTCTTTACCATGATCTTCACCCTTGTCTTCATTTGTATGTGACCTACTTGGGTGTCTTTTGTTGTGCTTCAGTCTCAATTTCAATTACTTTGACCAAAATAGGTAAATGGCCTGGTATATTTTGTCGGTCGACCTTTGATGTGGGGTAAAAGTACGAAGCTGTGTCGCACTTGAGGACCATTTACGTAGTTCCGGCCGAAATTTTTTTGGCCGAACATACATGGCGCAAACGTGGCATCGATGTGGCAAATTAGTTTCGGCCAAAACAGGTTCGGCCGGACCAGTTTCGGCTGAAATTTCATGAGTAAATATAAGCCAACTATGTTCTATCGATGAAGAATTGGCTTATATTTATATAGGGGGGTTCGGCCAGAACTGGTTCGGCCGAACCAGGTCTGGCCAAACCAGTTCTGGCCGAAACTGTCTATGTGGCATCCTATGTGGCAGCCAAATAGGCAAAAATTTAAAAATGATAGAACTTCTCACTTAGACAACTGATTTCTTCATAAAAAATCAACCATTTTAAAAATCTAAATATACCCTTTTGTAGAGCTCAGAGTCTAGATTATGGTCATATAATTTTTATTGTGTTTTGAGTACATATAATATATTATAATTTGAAAAAACTCCAAGTAGGTATTTTAACATTGAAGAACACGCTCGTTCGAAAAAATAAAAAAAATAGCAAATCATGTCAGAAAAATTTACAACTTATATTTAACACTAGAGGAGAGAGTCCTCTTCAATAATATGTAATTTTTTTTGTATTTGGTTTAGATTTGCTAGGGTAAATGTGGAGGGAGAAAAAAATTGTTAATTTCGGGTAACTCCGACTTTGAATAGTTATAACAAACAAAATATATACCGAAAACCATTATTTCTTTTTTTATGCACTAGATGTACATATCATCTAAAACATATTCTGAAATCAAAGGAAAAAAAGATTATTTGCATATATTTAGTTGGAGGGAACTAGACCCTACATTTTCAACATTTTTTACCAATTAAAAAATGGCCTTCAAAAATTAAAAAACTATGTCAATTATTATTCAGTAAAATTTTAAAAAATTATAGGCATAAACTAAATCCAATTTTACACATTTCATTAGTTTACATCATTTCCAAATTCTAAACACAAATTCCACTTTTATGTCATTAAAGTTTAACAATTTTGCATGTCATGGTCCTCTTCCTTTTTAAAAGCGTGACACAGGTTTGTACTTTTACCCTGTGTCTTGCTCATCTATAGTATCGGTTGCTCTAATTGACTCATATTTCTTGGCCTTATCATCTGGATCACCTTTAGTTACATCAATTATTGTGATCTTTGGGTGACCTAAATTAGTCAAGAGTTAAGGAATACCATCTAATACATCGTCAATTGCTGCATGATCAATTGTTATGGGTTTTTTACTCGATTCAGTAGATGTAACATTATTTACTTCCTTGGTATCCTGGATGTCCTCTGGTGGATTCAATAGTTCATTCCAAATTTTGGTGCTCTCTATATCCACTTCCTTCATATTTCCTTGTAATATATTCAATGTTCATTATTTCTTTGGAAATTTCTTGGCATACTTATGCATTACATCATGTATCTCATCAACAGTGCACTCAGCTTTAATAAGAGTGAGAGAAGCTTCTCTCATCTGTTTCTTAGTTTGAAGTGCATATGACCATCTTGCTAATATTTTATCATATAATTCTAATGGAATAGAATTAGAAAATTCAACTGGAAATTTTTTGAATTTGATCATCATACCTATGATTGCTTCTTTGAGTTTATCCTTGTGCTCGGTAGTCAGTTCAGAATATGCTTGTATCTTTGGATGTCCTAACTGTTCGGTTGTCTTGATTTCTTCTGCAATATCATCAATGGTCTATGATGTCTTGTTCTATACAACCTTGAATTGATCTGTATTGTCGTTAGAATCATCCTTGTCTTCTTTGTCCCTTACATATCTCCTCTTTTGTCTCGGTGCAATAGTACCCTTCTATTTTCTTGTTTTCCCCTTTTGGCCCTGGATGCCTTAATTGGTGTTGCATTAGACTCAGTGGCTTCAGTATCATGTTCAGGTTTTCTTCTTGACCAATTGAGGTATGATTCTCAGTTTCATCTTTAGACTTGTCCAATTCTTCATCTGTGATTGCAAGTTTTCTCTTCAAAGTTTTGACAATTTTAGTCTTTTTCCTACCCATTTGTTGAACTTGTAATGTAATTTGTATTCAGGTCTTTTCTTCATCATAGTTGCCAAATCTCATGGAAGATTTGTCAACAAGATCATTCAACATTTTCTCAATAGCCTCTGAAGCAACATAAATATCTAATTCATAGTCCATCGAAGGTAGCCATGTTGTCCTCAGATTTGTTTCTTTGATTAAAGTTGTATCCATGTCTACTAAAAAATAGATATCATCTTTGTATTGTTCTACTAATTGCATAGGAATTATGGATCTCTTTTCCATCCTATCTTTGAACTTAGAAAAGTATTCATTCATAACAGGTTCAAAGTTCTTCCTTAGACTTGTAATCATCTCATGAATTTGTAGTGTAATTGGTCTGTCTGAATTCCACTTTAATTTACCGATTCAAGGAAAGAAATGTGGCAAGTTGAAGAATATGAAAATTATTAGTGAACCAAACTTACATGTATTTGACTTTGTTGATCTTATGGTTCTCATATTTTCTTCTAGTTACCTTTGAAATAACTCAGAAAGATCAAGTTGTAGTCCTTTCTTTACAATTTTGTAGGCTATGTCAACAGCTCTGCATGGTACATTGTTCGGTCTGCTAGACTGGAATATCTTATACCCAATGGAATTAGCATTGAACCTCAGTTAAGGATCACTGATGTAGTTAATCTTCAAACCTCTTCCATCCCACTCGGCTAATGTTATCTTCTCTAACTTGGTTCTCAGTAGGTTCCTTAGTGATTTAGTTTTTTCAGATATAGAATACCCTATGACTGTGTGAATTACAACTCTGGTTATCTTCATGGGCTCATCCACCCAGAGATTTCCATCATGTACTCTTCTTAGAACAATGTGGATCCATTCATTGTGAAAGACCTTCAGGAAATTTAGGGCATTGGTTAACTCTTTAGCCTCCAGATATTTATGATCTTCTTTCAATTTGTCATCTGTGCATAATGATTGGTATGTGGCCATAAGCTCAAAGTCTCTGATTTCACCTATTTTGTAGTGTATGTAGGCACGTACGCCTTGGAATAGAAAAACCCTAGGAGGGATAAAATTAAAAAAGTCTTTATCATCTAGTTGGGCTGCACTGTGGATGGATCTTGTAGTTTGGTTTTGTGTAGGTGGAGTTCTTCACCAAAACAACCTTTTTATCCTTATCTAGCTTTGCTTTCATTGTTCGAGATGAAGATGTCATGATCTTTGTTTTAGGGCTTCTGTAAAAGATACTTGAATAACTCAGTGAGGGTAGAATGCGTAGTGACTAACCTTTGTGTGCTCAAAATGTGCTTAAATATTTGAAGGATGTACAAAAATGCTCTACTGCAACTTTTCTCTCTTTTCTTTGTTCTGCTATGTGATCATGTTGTGAATAAATGAGTTCACATTGACCAAATATATAGAAAATGACTTAGGGAAGTGCAATAAATGATCTTCACCAACCACTCGGTGAACACAAATTATGCTTAGTTAACACTAATGACACTTCAGCTCGGTGAGTATACCATTTACTAAGTTGCCATAGCAACTTGGTTGTCTCTTCACATTTTCACCGACTGATAGTTCTAACTTGATACATATTAACTGACTCAACTAGATCAAATTAATCAAACATGTAATGCCATAGTGCATCTTCATTCATTTTAATTTGGCATATGTACAATAAATATAGGAACTGATGTAAGATATAGCATTGCAAAACATAGTTCCATACTTGCTTGTATTTCTTAGTTGAAGATGGTGGAGCCATCTAATCCATCAAATGAGGTGTCACTGACTGTTGTACTTGGTCTTACATTATCATTTGATTCTCTTTTCCACATTTTATTTATGATCCTCACAATTTCTTCAATTGTATTTCCATCCCATAAGTATTTATTCAATCTACACAATCTCTGCTTAAGTGACCGACTTTGTGATAGTGAGAACATGCCATTCTAGAGTTTAACCAATTCCTAGACTTGGTTTTCCATTGTCTCATACAATTTTCTGTTGTATGCCCATATTTACCACTTGTTTCACAACTACAAGTGTTATAATCTCATGCATAAGCATTTCATTTTCTTCTCGCTTGATTTACCATTTCTTGTCCTTTAGGCTTCCATATTTCTTTGTGTTTTTCATGCATGCTTATGTTGTATGACCATTCATGTTGAAATTCTTACAATATTTATCCATGTATGGTTTCTTCTGTGATTTGTTCAACTTGGATCTACACTCATGGGCCTGATGTCCATGCTTATTATAGTTATAGAAAATACCATTAAATTTAGGAGGGTTTCTAGGATTACCTTTTTCTTTTCTCTTGAAAACATTTGATGTGTGGCCTGGTTTTCCATAGTGATGGAAAGAGGGCTTCTTAGGCTTTAGACTTGAGTAGACATTCCTTTTTTCAACTTTATTTGATGATTCTCCTTGCACAGTATACCCTAATCCGATATTGTTGTTTTGTCTTCTTTGATGGTTCAGAAATTCATCCATTCTCTTAGTGCTTTCTTCAAATCTCTTAATCACTTCATTATGTTGTTGTCAAATCTTCACTTCATTTCTCAGTTTCTCATTCTCTTCTTTCAATACACCAATATCATCTATTCTTTTTGCAACTTTAGTATTCACTCAATTTTCCTCATGATTCATAGCAACCACTTGATTGGTGATCTGAAAGTAGTGTTTAGTAAGTCTCAATATATCAGATTCTTTTTCTTGTAACTTTTCAGTCACCTATCTTTTGTCATCAAAAACTATGTTCCTATCTTGTTCATCTTTCTTTGCATCATTCAAGACTTCAACCATTCTAACCATTTATGTATCTTGACCAATTTGTGGTGCTTTCACTTGTTCAGTAAGTTGTTGATTGCTTTTAGATATCTTTGATATGATTCCTTTAGATGCATTAGATATGCTACCAGATTCAGATCTAGATGTATCAAATGGGTCATGAATCTCTTCTTCATGATAATCAATCTCACGACAGTGAAGTGCCATGTCTTTTCTCTTAATCAACATCTCCTTGAGTTTCTCTTTGGCTTCCTTGTAATGTTTGACATAGATCTGCAGATGTAACTTCTAATTTTCAATGGTTTTGTCAAGTGTATACCTTTCCATTGTAAGATATTTTCTCTTCATCTATTAAACCTTCAAAATAAGAGAACTATCTCTTATACCAATTGTTGGGATAATGGAGAGGTGTGTATTGAGAGGGGAGGGGTGAATTAGTACCCTTAAAAACTTTTAATCAATTCTTTGTAACCACTACTATGTATTAATCGGCTGAGTAGATTGCATACACCAAACATATAGTATCACTGCTGAAATGTAAATGCATGTAAAGTAAACAATACACATACATGAAATTAAGTACTCATGACACTAGTATTTTGGTATCACAGAAAACCCCTGTTAGAAGGTAAAAACTGCGGTGGGGGTGAGACCCACAAAACTTCACTACTGCAGAAATAAAGATAGCCTATTAAAGATTACAAGAATGATCACTTCTGATGATCTTACCCTTCTGCACTATTCTACTCGGTAGCCTTGCCTTAGTTCTATAAACTATTTTTTGCAATATAGTTTTTGTCCTTAAAATCCCTTGTCTGATCTCTGATGTCTATAGTATGTCAGCTACGTGATCATTTATTGATCAATATACATTACAAAATGGCATCTATACATTTATATATCAAATGATATGACCTAATTAGGGATTAAAAATTACATCCCTACCCTAAGATCAATGGTGTACATTATCTACCTTGATCATCTACACATAGGAGACAAACAATTAATGCTTTAAATCCATAATTAATGTCCTCCTTGATCGTGTAAACCATTATCTAGGTCGGATAAAAATTTGTTACATAGAATGATGTGCCATAAAAAATGTTTATGTGGCCTCTGTTCCACTCGGTTAATGTTGTCTCTCGGTGCTTAGTGTTGTTTGTGTATCTCAGTTATACTGGTGTTCGGTTATGATGAGCAGCTCGGTGTTATCTACTGCTTGGTATAGTCTTTTTATTTGGTAATCACTGCACTCAGTTAACTATGGGTGTGATCAGTGCTCTCGGTTAACTTTGCACTTTGGTGATTATACGGATTGTCTTATTTGTGACTCTGTTATCGATTTTCCATTATGTCTTCTTGATAACTAATGACAACATCAATGCATAATTGCAGTAACAAAAAGGTCATCGGTGAACATGCCAAGAACTTCAACCAATATGCCAGATAGACCAACAGATAGATTAATCTACCGGTACACAACAATTGATACAATATTATGCCAATCATAGAAATTGATACAATCAGAAGCTGAGATATGAGTATGTTGACATCAATGACAATTATTAATGACAACACCATTTTACAACACCAAATTCACATTCCAACACTAATCAAATATATCGCCTACCCCCCATATTTGTTTATAATATTTAGGGAAGGTGGGAAACTTGCAAGAGGAGAAAAATCAAGCATTGTAGATGGAAAAATAGCCAAATCCAAACAAGGAGCATGTTGTGTAGATAGGTCATTGTGTTTGTCATTGGGAGTGATAGATAACTATTTTGAAAGCATAGCTAGTAAATCAGGATAAATATAAATAGTCTTCTACATGTCATCATAATCACTAGCATGAATATAATTGTTAGCATAAAGAATATCATCATCAAGAGTATCTTCTTCATCTAGATTAATTGTAATAGAATCTAAGATACGAATTGCATTGTCATTTTTGTTCTTTTTTAATTTTTTGTAAATTCAATTCACCTACTAGAAGTGAAGCATGAGGAGATGTATAAGGTGAAGAAATGTTTTGAGAATCATGTTGATGGGCTCTATCATGATTCTTGGGATGATGATCATAAGTATGATGGTTTCATTTGGTTTGGATAGAAATTTGGGTTGGGATAGGATCAAACAACATTGGGTCCTTTTATTCTGTAGGAGGAAGAACCAAAGGAATCACACTAGGTTGAGAAATGACTGGAAGAGGATGCGTAAAAGTAATAGGAGGTGGTGTTAGTATTATCACATCCAATATTACTAAGAGGGGGGTGTAAATTAGTAATCTAACAATTCCAACTTTTCATTAACCATTAAATCACTTGCATTAATAAACATTCACTACATGAAAAACTAAGCAATACGAATAAACATCCACAAACATGAAACAAAATAACACTAAATTTTTTCTCATGGAAACCCAACTGGGTAAAACCACTTGTGGGAATGGCACCCACAAAAATCTGTACTCTTCTAAAGTACGCTCGGTTAAGATCTTAGCCCTGTTAAAAGCTTACAATATGCTAGGCTAAGAGAAAGACCCTGTTAGGATTCACTCGGTCAAGGGATTTGTCTCTAGCCCTATTAGGAGCTTTACCCTATTAGTAGTAATCTGATGAAAGGATTTCAAACTCTAATTAAAGATTCACCTTGTTAAAGGATTTACAATTCCTGTTAGAATCTACCTGGTTAAAGGTTAAGCTTGATGAAGCTATTAGGAATCAACAAGTAAATGATCTAAGAAAATATCAATTCTCCTTTGCTAATATAGATCCACTATTGGAATTGGTTCCATTGTTGTTGTTGGCATTCATGTTTTCTCACTGATGTTAACATATTTTTCTAATATGGCTGAATAGACTGGTTATTGTTAGTAATAACTGAGAGGGGGGGGGGGGGGGGGGGGGG
>MU225553.1:3166235-3197465 GCA_018584345.1 Thuja plicata
CAACATATGACAAGCATCCATAGGTATGATATCACATAGTACCTCATCATAGTACCTTCCAATCTTAAACTTTACTAGGCACTGTTCATTAACCATGACCTTGTGGTCATCCTGCACCCAGGTGATCGGGTATGGATGTGGGTGTTTCTGCCTCTTGAGCTTCAAATTGTGACCATCTCTTCTGACACCAGATTGTTAGTACTTCCGCTATCAATAATCACATCACAACACTTATTCTCACACTTGCACCTAGTGCGAAACAAGCTCCTCCTTTGCTTAGGTTCATTTTCACCACTCAGCAGGACTCTTCTGTTAACTAAGACTTCTCCTTCAGCATTTTTAGAATGAGATGATTTTGCATCTTCATCCACATGTGCAACTCTAGCCTAGCCATCATTTATCCTATCTTCCCTTCCTTGGTGTTGAGGACATTCATATGCCCTATGACCTTCTTCTCCATAGTGAAAACATGTTCCACGGAAGCTTCCGCTTCCTGATCCTTGTCCATATCCTCTTCCTCTTTGATCTCTATTATTTTGATTGAAATTATTTCCCCTCTGACCCTGACTACTACTGGCCTCATCCTTCTTTTTCTAATCTTCATTTCAGCCTCCATAAGATCGTCCACCAAATCTTCCACCGCGACCTCTTCCACTTTGCCTGCTTTCAAAATTCTTATTCAACTTTTCCTCTACCTTTAGGGAAAAATGGTAGGCCTCTTCAATATTGTTCATTCGGATCAGGTTCAACTCCTCTTGAATGCTCGGCCTCAACCCATTAAGGTAATGGGCAACTTTCTCCTTGTTAGCTTCTGCATGGCCTGTTCGAATGAGGATTCGATAGAACTCCTCTGTATACTCTTGGATAGATTTTCCTGCTTGCTTCAAACCTTGCATTTTCTTCAATAGATCAAGCTCATAATCAACAGGGATGAACTGTCACTTCAATTTATCCACCATCTAATCCCATCTTGTGATTTTCTCCTTTCCTCTTCTATTTCGCTCCAACTGAATCTCTTGCCACCAGATCTTTGCATGACCCTTCAGTCAGGCCTTCACAAATTTGACCCTATCAGGATCCTCAATATCTTCATACTCAAAATATTATTCTATTTCATTGATCCAGTTGATCAACTCTTTAGGGTTAAGATTTCTTGAAAATGTGGGAACCTCAAGCTTAGCTCTTTTCCCGATCTTGGAAATGGCCCGAAAAAGCCTTTCCTCCTCTTGGTTCAAAGTTTTGCCTTCCTGATCAAAATCTCCTTCTATGTTAGTTTCATCCTCACTTTCCTCTCTTACGGCAAGATTCGTGCCTCTATGAATCTCTTCCTACAATGCTTGCACTTTTCTCTGGAGGGCTCTAACCTTGGGTGGTACACCTCCGACTCTTCTGCCACGCTCCCTTCGTGGAGGCATTTTCACGCTTATCACTGAAACCCTAACCACAGTCCTGGTACAAACTGCCTCACAGTCGGTGATCTATCTACACACTCAGGAACTTCTCACTCTGATACCACTTGATGAAGGGGACTCCCCTTAATACCACAAGTACACGACAGAAACAAAGAGAAACAATAGAAATTTGCAAGAATAGAAAATTGGCTTTCTCCGGTTCCATTTTCAGTCCTTCTACTGAAACTACAAATCCCAGATACACTAACTCCTTCTTCACAAAATTGTAGCTTTGTACAAAATAGCAGCTTTGTACAAAATAGCCCTTATTGAATAGAAAAACACATATTTTTGGGTGATGCAAGATTGCCCTTACACCCAGGATGCTCCTGCATCAATATCTCTATTTATACCTTTTCTCCACTTTGATTATGCTCAGTGATGTTGTGCTCTATTACTCGATGTCCACAAAAAGCTTTATCTCTTTCCTCAGCTTGATTCATCAGGACTATATGAAGTTTCTCTTCAGCATCCTTTTTTCATTCATTCACCCACCACAATTCGTAATGAATTGAGTTGTCTCTTTATAGACATGATATCACCATTGTTAGGTTCTTGATTTTCTTGATCTTGGCATGATCCACAATTCTCGCCAATTAGATTTAAAGAAAAACTCCTATTTTATCTCACAGAGATCTTCTTGCCAATTGGACAAAACAACTTTAAATCCTTTACTTATCTCTGGCTTTATCTTGTCAATGAAAACAAAGATAACTACTAGTTAACTCCATATTTAGCTCTGCCAGCTTGATATTTTGTCATTTCTGAACTCAATTTAATTTTTGTGTTTAACTCTTTGATAGATTCGATCAACACTCTAGTTGCCCTCAGGCTTCTCCATCAGTTTACACTATGTTTCTGGCTTTCGGTTATGCTTGTGATTCTACTCATTGGTAATGCTCATCGATGTTCTTTCTCAAGCATCACTGTTACTTGACTTTTGGTGATCTTTGTCCATCAGTTTCCACTGACCATCGATGTTTCAAGTCACATTGTGAATGGTTGTCTGTTATGCGTTACTGAAAGTATAATATTTTTCTCTTTAATTATCTGAATTCTTTGACACTTTGATTATAACCGATTAGATTATATCAAGTTGACATCAATGAAAATACAATCCATTAACTGATTTAATGTCTTTCATTATCCTTCTTCATTTTGGTGATCAACTTAACATCTTCAAACATTCAATCAGTTACATGTCATCAATCTCTCCCTTTCGCATTGATGGAAACATACTACATTATCATACTATACTATCACTAATACAATATGAAATATATAGTTTCATCAAGCTTTCCTAATGTAACTATTACAAATGTCTAGCTCTCGGTAAGCTCAAAATAGCTTAGATTTGTTTCATGCAGAATGGTTGACTTCAATCTTCAATCCCTTCTCTGGATAGATGTATCATTTGATATCTCTATTCTAATATGTGCTCTACCTTGACTGTTCCTCTTCTTGATAATCTCTTTTTCCTTTGACAGCAATATTTCTCTTTGTCTGAACTCTCTCCCTTTGTTACTTCTCTCCCTTAGATGGATATTTCATATGTAATCAATTTCTCTCCCTTAGAATATTGATTAAATATTTCTTTCTGATTTTTAGGAACTTTACCTTTATGGATAATGATATATTCATTTCTGAGCAATGAGATAATCTCTCCCTTTATCATATCTCTCCCTTTATGATAATGGAATAATCTCTTCCTAATGATAATAATAATCTCTTCCTGATGATAATGAGATAATCTCTCCCTTTGAAAACAATGTTAAAAAAAAAACTATCTATATCATGTTCCATCCCTTTGCATAATATATTCCTTGAATTTCCCTATCCATCAGCAATACAATGTCTCTGGTTCTCATGCAGATTTGTACCTTTCTATGTACATATATATCTGTTGCTATCCATCTCAGTGTCTGCATCAACAAGACTGACCTTCAGATTTATTATAGGCTTATGCAACCTCCTAGTCAGCTTACTGGCTGATAAACAAGGGTTGGACTGCCAGTCTCTGTCTCAAGTACTCAAATGTATCCTTCGGTAATGGCTTGGTGAATATATCAGCTAACTGTTCCTTTGATTACATATATTCTAGTGTCACTTCCTTTTCTTGCACTTTTTCTCTTAGATAGTGATACTTTATAGCAATATGATTAGTCTTAGCATGCATGACTAGATTCTTAGAAATTTTAATTGCACTGGTGTTATCACAATAGATAATTATTGGTTCTAGAATCTTCATATTCATACCTTCCAACAATTGTTTGATCCATGCAATATTGGAGAAATTTGTAGTAGAGCCACATACTCTGCTTCTATATTAGACTTAGAGATGCATCCTTGCTTCTTGTTGATCCATGTGACAAGTCTATTACCCATGAAGAATGCTCCTCCAGTTGTTCTCTTTCAGTCATCAATGTTTCCAGCCCAATCAACATTTGTATAGACTTGTAGCTCAAATTTTCCTTCTCTTTTGCACCATAAGCCATAGTCCTCGATGCTCTTTAGATATCTCAAAATTCTCTTAACAATAGTCATATGTGATTCTTTGGGATTAGCAGAGAATCTTGTAACTATTCCAACTGCATGTGCTATATCTGGTCTGGTATGAACAACATACATCAGTTTTCCAATCATTGATATATATAAGGTCTGATTTACCTCATTTGATTTGTCTTCTTTTTCCAGTTTACATTCGGTAGCCATAGGTGCTCCAACTGGTTTGGAATCTTCCATCTTGAATATCTTTAGCACTTCCTTGATGTATTTGGACTGAGTGATATATATCCCTACATCTTGTTGAAGAATTTGTAGACTGAGAAAAAATTTAATCTCTCCAAACATAGATATTTCAAATTCCTTGCTCATTTCATTAGGAAAGGATTTGCATAGAAATTAATTTCCCCCAAAAATGATATCATCAATAAAAATTTCAGCAATCAGAATGTTATCATAGGTATCTTCTTTTAAGTATAGATTGCTATTATCACTTGTTCTAACAAAGTTTATGCTAATGAGATATGAGTGAATTATTTCATACCAGGCTCTCGGTGCTTGTTTCAATCCATACAAGTCTTTATGTAGTCTACATACCATGTTTCTCTTGTCTGGATCAACAAACCCTTATGGTTGTTCAATGTATACCTCTTCTTCCAATATTCCATTTAGGAATGCAAATTTGACATCCATTTGGAATACCTTGAATCCTTTAAATGCAGCATAAGAAAGTAAAATTCTAACTCCTTCTAGTCTTGCAACAGGTGCAAAGGTTTCATCATAATTAATACCTTCTTCTTGTGCATATCCCTTGCATACTAACCTCGCTTTGTTTCCAGTGACTTCTCCATTCTCATTTAGCTTATTTCTAAATATCCATTTGGTACCGATGACATTCTTGTCATCTGGTCTCAGTACTAGTGTCCATGTATTGTTCTTCTCAATCTGTTCTATTTCTTTATTCATAGTACTAACCCATTCTTCATTCTCAAGTGCAGTGTAAACAAATTTAGGCTCAAAATCACAAAGTAAACATCTGGTGTTTAGTGACTTACTTCTTGTTCTTGTTCCAGCCTTCTTGTCTCCTATGATTTGATTCTATGGATGATGTCTTCTGACATACTTGGCAAGTTTTAGTTCAGCTCTGTGTTCATCATTCTGATAATCTTCTTGACCTTCATTCTCATCTCCATTGTTCGGAACATCATCTTGAGGATTTTCTTGATTTTTGGTAACTGCAGCCTAATGCTCGGGTGCAATGTTCTGATGCTCAGGAGTGAGACACTGTTGCTTAGGTAGAGTGTCAGGTTCTGTATAAACAAACCTTTTGTATTCCTCTGGTTCCTTTTTCTGCCCTTATCAGTCATTTCTACAAATTCATCTATTTTCACATTTTCACTTTCAATGATTTTGTTAGATGACTTGTGAAGACATTTATAAGCCTTGCTTTTGGTTGAATACCCTAGGAAGATACCTTATTCACTTTTGTAGTCAATTGTTCCATTTCTATCATCCTCAAAATATAGCATTGACTACCAAAGATTTTGAAGTAACTTACATTGGGTGTATGACCATACCAAAGCTCATAGGGTGTCTTCTTTGTGTCTTTCTTCAATTGTATTCTATTTAATGTGTAGACAACAGTACTGACAGCTTCCCTCTAGAAATTTTGAGTGATGCTTTTCTCAATCATTAATGTTCTTGCATAGTTAACAATTGATCTGTTTCTCCTATCAGCAATTCCATTTTGTTGTGGTGTTCTCGGTGCAGAAACCTTTCTTTTAATTCCATGCTCATTGCAATAGTCAGTGAATTCATCTGAAGTAAATTCCCCTCCTCTATCTGACCTTAAGCATTTCAATTTCTTTTCACTTTTTTTTTCTACCATAGACTTATACCATTTAAACATCTTAAATGCTTCTAATTTATATTTTAAGAACATGACTGTCATCATTCTAGAATAATCATCAACAAAGAGAATAAAATAGCTATCTCCATAGTAGCTCTTTGTCCTCATGGGTTCACATAGATCTGTATTGACTAATTCTAGAATTGTAGTAGATGTATGGGTTTTACTCTTGAAACTAGACTTTGTCATCTTACATTTTTGACAATTTTTGCACATGATATGCTCGGGATTAGTCATGCTCGGTAAGCCTCTGACATTCCTTTTGTTTCTTATCTTTATCATGTTGTGATTAAGTAAAAATAGGTTTTACATGAATCTAAAACCTTTAAATAGAGTTATACAAATGTTCAGAGAAAGTACAGTAACAACTGTGCCGAGGCACTAAAAAAAGACAGCCCACAAAAAAAGCCAGCAGAAAGACTAGCTAGCAACAGTCCCAAAGATAAACATAATAAACAGGGACAACACAGAAAAGGGGAGGGCCCAGGAAAAGATAGCTACATGCCACCAACCATATCCTAGGCTTGAATCACCATAACCTCCATCTGATTGATAGTATTTTTGAGGTCACCTTTGTCCTTCTCTTTTTCCTCCCTTGGGCTTGCCTTTTTGGTGCTAGCCCTAGTGCGGGTTCCTGAGCCAGCCAGATCTTTGACAGAATGGATATCCTTATCGCCAATATCCTACTCCAACTTCTCCATTAAGCTCTTGGCCTTCCCTGTATAAGTTTTTAGAATCTTCAGAGATTGATCCCCAATCTTATGAACCGTGTCCTCCAGCTTGTCCACCTTGTCTTTTAGGTTCTTTATCTGCCTTACACTATCATCTTCAGCAGCTCTGTTCTCAAAATCCTTGAACTTCTTTTCTAGATTGTTGACTCTGTTCACCAAATCAACCTATGCTTCCGAATTTCCAACAGCCTCTTTTATTTCCCCCAGACACCCAGGCACAAATTTCTCCCCAATATTAACACATTTTAAAATATTTATTTCCTCCCTCATACCCTCAATTTGATTCTTCAAGTCAACATTATCTCCTAACATTTTTCTAATTAGACCAGAAAAATCAGTAATGCACACTTTACCATGGTCTAAATCCTCAGGTTCAAAATTATTACCTGTGTCGTCATTGTGATGGGTTTCCCAATATTTTTTATTTTTGAGGCCCTTCCCAGAATCCTCCTTCACCATTTCTTCCTCCTTCTTTTCTTTATTCTTTATTCTCTCAGAGGGGTTCATATCATCTTTACCCTCATCCTTCTCCTTGTCTTCCTCCTCATCCGAGGAAAGCATGATTTTCCGCTTGCTGGGATTTTTCCCTTTGCAGCTTTGATATCTTCCCTCTTTCTTTTCTTAACTCCAATTTTGGGTTTAGTCCCCTTATCATCATCCTCGGTCTCCTTTTCAGTCTCTGTTTCCTCCACCGGAGTCATCTTCTTAGCCTTAGGGTTTATTTTACCCTTTTTCTTTTTTGTGTCACTGTCCTCAGAGCTCTCATCCTCTGTATCCTTCTCAGTATCCGAGATTTTGATGTGAGTTTTTTTTAGGTTTTTCGAGGAAGAAGACCCCTTTTTTATTCCCTTCTTAGGGGTTTTATACCCTTTTTTCTCCTCTCCCTCATCCTCTATTTCTTCTTCATACATAATTTCCTCCTCATCTCCTTTCATATCTTCCTTATCTTTTTGTGTCCTTTTAACCAGAGGTCTCTCCACCTTCTTGGACTTAAGAAACTCATAAATTAACACCATAAGCCCCTAGTGTGAGGCGTGATCCTTCTTAGGTTTTGTTTGCATGCTAGTAATGGTAAAATCAAGCGAGTTGAGCAGGTAGAAAGACAAACTAACCTTTATTTTGTGTCAAAAGTGGTTAAGAAACATGAAGTGGTGGCCATAGGCCCTAGTGAATCTACCATCTAGAGTGATGTAGCTGATGAGAACAAATAGAACATATCGCCAGGGTCTGGAAATACACATAGGGTCATGATAAGAGGTGCCCACCTTCACCAGCTGAGCTCTTTCCTTATCTTCCTCAGGGAACTTCTCCCACGCCTTTTTTGAGATAAGCCTATCTCTGTAAAATTTAAGCCCTTCCTTCCCCATACCAGTCGCCTCCTCTATAACCTCCTCAGTGACTTCCATATACTGGTTGCCAACCATGACCTTCCCATTTTTCCAAGTCTTCACGAAGATTCTTGTGATAGTGGAGTTGCACCCATGAAGTCTCTCCAGAAAAACTGCCAAACCTCCCTCCACCAAAATTTTCCACACATCTTCGCTTTCATGCCATTCATCACAATTTGTAGGTTCCACACACTTCTTGTTAACTCTCATATCTGCTCTCTAGTTTAGATTATTTTCTTTGTTGATGACTTTGCAAATACGGTTTGAAATATCCTGCCTCTCTTTCATAAAAAAAGAAGTGCACCTAGAAAATGTGTCGCTTTGATCTTATAATTACCACTAAGTATGTTCTCCTTAGTTGGTAATGATGACAAGTCACTTCTGCCATAATAATTAAAACTTACCATTTATGATCTCTTTTTGATTTCTTCGCAAATGGTCATTATTCATCATTAATTGCACTTGAGCTGGCATGTCAACATCACCTCCCCATTGAGTCACCGCCTCCATTTTACAAGCCATGTTGGCAGCCCAATCAGCCACCCCATTGGTTTCTAGGTAGTTATGTGTGACCATACAATTATCAAAAGAATGAATTAAGGCTTTAGCCTTTTGCATAATATTGTAAATTGACCACGAAGTAGGGGTAAGCGAACACAAGAATTTAACAATGTTGAGAGAGTCATCTTCAATCCAAACTTTCCTGCATCCTTTTTCCTTAGCCATAATGAGAGCATGAAGGGTAGCAGTGGCCTCAGCAAGATGGTTGGTCTAAAAACCAATAGGAACAGCTTTGATACCCTTACAACCTCGTTCTCATCCCTAATGACAATCCCACATCCCGCCACCCCTGGCTTGCCTTTTGAGGCCCCATCAAAGTTGACTTTTTCCATCCCCTAGGTGGGAAATCCCACCTAGCATTAGCTCTGATAATTTTGTTATCGTGCTTCCTAAAATTCCCTTTTATCTTCCAATTTTGAAGAAAGGCAATATCCTCCTCCAAGATTGGTTCCATAATTCTCTCCTTTAAAACTGCATTTTCTTTAATAGCTCTCTTTATCTTGTAAAAAACCTCTTTGGCAGTAGTCTCTTTATTCCTAAAAACTCTATCATTCCTTTCTCTCCAGATTCCCCAACAAATATAGGGAAGAGAAAATTTCCAAACTTGACTAACAGTATCATTTTTTGAAAGATGAATCCAAGAATTAAAAAGACCCTTCAAATTTTCAGGGAAAACCCATCTATATTAAAAATAATAAGAAAGTTATCCCATATCACCCTAACAAAAGGATAATGAATAATCATATGATCCACATTCTCTGCATTCTACTTGCAAAGGTAGAATCTATTCACAATAGTCATCCCTCTTCTCATAAGGTTGTCAATAGTAAGGACTTTATTTTGCAAAAGGATCCAGAAAAAAACATTGATCTTAGGTGTAAGATACTTTATCCAGGCCTTAGCCCAAAAAGGCTCAATCAGATCTTCAAACTCCTTATTATACATAGAAGAGGTAGAAAAAATACCACTCAAAGTATACTTACAAATAATCCTATCCTCCTCCTCAATCAGGGTTGTAGTTTCCAGAATTTGGTTAAGCTGTCCCATCGAAATGTCAATAACAATCAAATATTTCCATTGATCTCCTTCCCAATAATCCTCCACTTTCCTTCCAAATATATCCTTATAGAGGTTTTCAAAGTTCTACCATCTAGGACAATCCTTAAGGGGAGCCTATAAAATCCACTCATCTTCCTAGAAGAGAACATTCCTTCCATTTCCAACTTTCTATCTTGTTCCTTTTCTAATGATATCCCTGTTTTTCATGGCATTCCTCCATATAAAAGATCCGCCGGAAATCCTGTCATAATCAAGAAAAGAAATAAAGTTAGGGTGGTCCTTATTGTACTTATTGTCCCAAATTAGGGTCCATTCTCCCCTAGAATTGTAATATCTCCAGATTAATTTGGCCAAGAGATGATTGTTGAGATTTATGATTCTTTGGAGACCAAGTCCCCCTTTTATAATAGGTCTACAAACTTTTTCCCAAGCTAAGAGAGCAATCCTCTTCTTTTTTTCCATACCAGTCCATAAGAAAGTTCTTTGAATTTTTTCAATAGCATCCCCAAACTTCTTGGGAATTTTAAAGATTCTTAAAGCATACAGTGCAAGACCTTGAAGGGTAGCTCTGAGAAGCTGAATCTTTCTCGCTTGGCTCAACATAAGTCCTTTCCATCTTGCAAGTATGTTGTCAAAGTTCACATGACATGATATTTTGTGCCACAACCATATGTCTTCATTTCTAGCCATTAAACAAGTGGTGTTAGTGTCATCAAGATAGAAAAGGTTACCTTTTGTCTACTCACTGGTACCAATCAACCTTCCTAATTCATTGAAGATTTTTTCCTTCTTATTTTCAAATGCTACTCTGTGACCTGAATTATTAAGCTGTGAAACACTTAACAAATTATAATTCAGTCCTTTTACCCAGTAGGTATTTTCACATTTTATCAGGTTATTCAGCATTATAGTTCCTTTACCTTCAATTGGACAAGGTGTATCATTTCCCATTCTCATTGAACCACCATTATAGTATTCAAAAGTCTCAAACTTTTATTTATCACTGGTCATATGGTGAGTGCAGCCACTATCTATGATCCAGACATCATTTTTACTAACTTTAGATATGAGAACAATTGTTACATACCTTTCTTCATCTTCATTTGAATCACCCTTCATGGATACAAATACCATCTCGATGTCTTCTTCTAATTTGGTGTCAGTGTCGTCAGCTCTATTCTCAGCTAGGTAACAAGATTTCTTCCCTTTGTCCTTGTATTCTTAGGTATCTCTCTTGTCAGATTGTCAGTTTCTTCGGTAATCTCTATTATCACCTTTATCAAACTTCTTCTCATATGATATGTCATTTCCTCTGTCATCTTTTCTTCTGTTTGGACATCTTGCAGCAAAGTGTCCAACCTCTTTACAATTGAAACATACAAGTGGTAATTTACCTTTGTATCTACATTTACCTCTCTACAATCTTCTGGCCATTAGTGCTTTAATCTCATCAAGTCCTTGATCCTCATTATCACTGTCACCATCATTTATAACAGCATGTCTATGACTTGAGTTACTTATCTTTAAAGAAGATTTGAATACAGATTATATAGATGGTAAGACACTATTATCAAAGTTGTTCATGTCAAATGAAATTAGTCTACCAATCAGACTATCTAGAGTAATTGTATTGTTTGCAACTACTCTCATTTCTTGAATAACAGAAACTCTAATAGAATATATAGGAAGTAAGGTTCTTAAACTTTTACTTACCACTATCTCCTCTTCATGTACACATCCAACTCCTCGGATACAATTTACTACCTCTTTGATTTTGCAGCTATACTAAGTGATATTTTCTCCTTCTTTCATCCTTAGGTCATCAAACCTCCGTCTTAGGCTTTATGCCTTTGCTCTTAGTACATTGGCATCTCCTCCATGTACCAGCTTCAACTTATCCAATATTTTCTTTGCAGAGGTGAAGGTTTTGACATGTTCAAAGTCAGCATCGGAGAGTGATGATGCAAGTGTTGGAGATTTGCTTCTGTGCAAATCGGTGATTGTATGTTTGTTATTGATGACAACATATAATATCTAGAGGTATCCTATATGCAATTATTAGTATAGATTTTTTTGATCCTTGCATGTTTATTTCCATGGTTTAGACTTGTTATGGTTGTTATGTGCATTCACGCAGATTCAGATATGCAGTTTCAGTAGAGTTATGTTAATCTGTTTAGGCAATTACATTTTATGAAGATCATCTGTTAAGAGTCGACATATTTACATTGTTTCTTGTGTTGTGCCTATCTTTGGGATATGCGTGTTTGTATTCATTTTTAGTTATGAGTTAATGATAATTATCCAAAGGTGCTAAACGTGTTCTAACTGAAGCGTGATGATTGAGTCAATTTGGTAAAGCTGACTATGTGAAGCGACATGTCCACTCATCTTGAGTTGGTCGGTCCTAATTTTGATTGTGTGCTTAGTTAAGCCAAAAATGAAGTTGATGAAGTATTTGATAAAGCCATCATGACCTTATCCTTGGGGAAGATACAAATAGAAATTCAATTGTGATTTCTAAATGTGGAAAATGTAGTGAAAAAAGTAAGACAGAGAAGAAAAGAAAGTTAGACAGTAAAAGTTGAAGATCTATGTGAATAAGAAGAAGAAGATTACAACTCATTGGAAGTGATCAAGACATTAGGTCTACTCAAATAGTTCATTTATCAGATATAGTGTATATCTATTTTACTGAAGGTTGCATCCTTCATCATTTTAGTAGTGAGATTTTTGGATAGTGAGTTCTCACCCCTAACAGGGTTATTTGTAAAAGACTCCTAACAGGGTCCGACCCTTAACCAGGTCACTATACTTATTACATTGTAAAGATCAACTCCTAATAGGGTTGTAAGATCTTCTAATAGGGATTATTATACTCAAGTACAGTTATTTTTGGGTGCTAATTCCCATCGGGGTTTTTACCTATTTGGTTTCTCCGTAGCCAAAATTGTTGTGTTCTATCTTGTGTTGTCTGAATGTGTTAATTCTTAATGTTATTCTGTAATTAATTGGAGAAAATAATCAAACTAGCTGATCACTTATTCACCCCCCGCCCTCTTATTTATCCCTTGGGACTATTCCAACAATTGGTATCAGAGCCAAGTGCCTTGGAGAGAAAGCCTAACAGCTTAAGGTAGATCAAATGACGTACTTTAGGAAATAGAGTCTTAAGTTAGATGGAGAGGACTATCTTGACTGGAAGAAAAAAATGATAACACATCTTTAGTGCATTAGTTTTGAGATCTATGAGATTTCTACTCATCAAATTGATGTTCCCACCTTAAAAGACCTTACAGAAGAAGACTCTACAAATAAATAAAAAGAAGTATTCACTCAAAATGCAATTGCCAAGGAAGCCCTAATCAGTGCCCTATCTGATACTGAATTTTTTGTGATCAAGAAGGCAGAAAAAGCATATTCAATCTTGAAATACTTAGAAGATATGTTTGAAGGAGACATATAAGCAAAGAATGTGTGCAGAAAGACATCGAAGAAAAGATACAATAATTTAGAGATGCTACCTGAAGAGAACATCAGAGCTTACAATCAAAGGATTAATGAAGCAGTATCAGGTATCAGGAACAATGGTGGAGAAATTTCAGAGGATGATATAATAGACAAATTGATGACCACATTGACAGTAGATTATGAAAGAAAGATTAACATCTTGGATGAAACCATGCAATTCTCAAAGGACTTCAAAAGAGAAACCCTGATTAGAAAAATATCTGCATTTTAGATATCAAGATTGAAGATAGAACCTAAAATGGAAACAACTTTTAAAGCCTCAGTCCATGGTAATAAATCATTGAACATTTCTAGTAATAATGAAAAAAAATAAGTTGATACTAAACTAGAAGAAATCATTGCTATGATTGCTAAGAAGGAAAGAAAAGGTAAAGGGAAATATGAAGGACAACTACCATTCAATTTTTTTTTCATGCAACAAAGTTGGCCACTTTGCATCCAAGTGTCCTACAAGAGTCAAGAAGTTCAGATCAGATTACAAGCCCAAATATACTAAGGAATGTTATCATGATGAAGATGGTGTAACTGATGATGACTCAAGAGAAGATTAAATTGGATTTGTTGCTATTAAGGAAAATGAAAAGATGATTGATCAAATTGAAATTGAAGACGAAAATAAATCTCAAGAATTGGCTTTAGTTTCACAAGCTCAGATCAGAACAGACTGGATCATAGACAACGGGTGTTCACATCACATGGTAGGTGACAAAGATAGATTTGTACATCTAGATAAGTAAAAAGGTGGCATGGTTATATTTGGAGATAACACTCTCAAACCTATCATAGGCAGAGGATCTATCACCGTAGATGAAAAGAACAAGACATGATGTTCTTTATGTTGATGGTTTGCATCATAACTTACTAAGTGTTGGACAACTGTTAGATAAAGGATATCAGTTGGAATTCAAAAAAAATAGATGTATTATCAACAAAAAAGAAGGAGATATGATTGCATGCGGCTCAAAGACCAAAGGTAATGTCTTTCATCTCAACTTTGAAGTAAGTTTTTTTGTTGCAAAAGTGGATGACAGTTGGCTATGGCACAAAAGACTTTGTCATATCAATTTTGACAACATAGTAAAGATAAGTAATGTAAAGGAAGTAAGAGACCTTCGAAGTATTGCAAGACCATTTGATACTATGTGTAGGGAATGTGTGATGGGGAAGCATGTGAGGACCTCATCTGAAATCTTTCATGTCTTGTCTTGTCTTTGTCTATCCTCAATCCTAGGTCTTCTGTGGTCCTCTATCTTGCATCATGGAGGGAAAGAGATATTAGATCCAACTGGATCTAAGCAATACATAAAAGCCTAAAAAATACCATGCATCAGTCAAACTTCATGAACTGCATATTTACTGATGATATCAATGTAACAACAAGATATACATTTGCATTGAAAAAAAAATAATATAAGAAAAACATATCCTTATGAAATCCTATGCTATATTTGAAAGATGCAGTGAGTGTCATGAGCCCGTGCTCAAACTTCACAAATATGCATTATTAAAGGATGAAAGAATGCTAGATGTTCATTGTGTAGGAAAGAAAGAAATGTTCAAATGCAGACTTCAACATTAGTGTACAAAAAGATATCAGATGTGAGTCATGTGCATATGGAGATGCAACTTTAAATAGTGCACATATATAAAGGATCAAATAAATGTTGTCTAGAGACATAAAAGATATGGGTCACTATGATCTAATGCTAAATATGTAGATATCAGAAGTAGCATACACAGAGAAATGTTCAAATACTATAAAGATATGCCAGACTGTAAGGTAAATATTGATGCTATTTTGAATATTCAGTCAAAAGCCCAAGCAATGATGGTAGGTATATTAACAATGTGATTATCTAATGCCGCCAAGTACATATTTAAACAAGTTCAAATGCAATGCTTTGTGCGAAATTGGAATAAACATTGTATTTGTATGTTATTTGAATTCTATTTCTTACATAAAGAAACTGCATATTGAAAAGTTTTCAGACAGTAATAGATGAAGCTGACAAAATGGAGTTCATATATCAGCAACAACATGGCAACTTGCTTATGTTCAGATGTACAGAATAAGCCAGTGGGGTATTCAGTATTTATTTCATTCAACCATGATAGTGCCATCAATTGTAATGATGTTATCAAATATAGTAAAAGATGCTATGCATATTCAACAGGAAAATGATAACAACAATGTTGCTATAAAGGAGGACAACAAGTTTCATATATTATAACAGCATGGTCTCCGCACAAAACAGTAAGCTACAGACAGAAAATATGATCCCAGTTAAAAATCACAAATAGCATGGTCTCCACATGATAGCAAGTTCAAACAGAATGAAGATAGAGGAATTTATGACAGCAAATTGGAACAAGATTTTCAGTTTTTATTTGTTGGTGATCTCTTAGAGATTAGTGGAAGAGGAGTGAACATTAGTGGAAGTTGAACTGCAAAAGAGCTCAAGTTCATCTATATTTGAAGACACTTTTAAGCATGAAAAGATAGTGCAAACTACATATAGTTATGCTAAAAATAAATCTATGTTATCAATTCAAGCTTCAAAAACACTATGTATTTAAAAACAGAGAGTTCAGACTGGAGTTAAAGAGAAAAAAAGACAGGAAAAGTTAAACTTATCTCTTGTCAAATGGAGCCCAAGCTCCAATACTATATGCAGCCCTTTTTTTTTTTGAAGGAAGAGCTTCTAGTTTACATACAGCTACGGTATATGGAAGAGCCCGAGCTCTTTAGGTCTCGGCTGCAGCAAGCACTCTAGTAGAGTTTGAGTTGATGCATAGAACAGTGCCAAAATTTTGTGGCATGCATTTCTACTCCATTTTAGGTCAAGTGCAAACTACGGTGGCAAGAGTGAAGAGTGACTCATCTGTGGTGTCATGGGTAGAGGTCATGGTTTCAGAGTGTAATGGAGATTCAACAGTGAGGTAAATAAGAGCCTGATTTTATTGCCAAAAGATGTAAATCTTTTAAAAACCAAAACCTTAACAGTTTTGTAAAAGGTAATAGCATGTTGACTACATTAAAAGTAAGGCTACAGATACAAAATGCATAAAGGAAGATAGCAAGGAGCCGATAGTTCAAATACAAACAACATGGTCTCTAGACAAGCAAAGATCCAATCAATAAGAAGAAGGCTCTGAAACAAATCTCATATCAAATGAATGTAACAAAAAGAGCAATGAAACAAATGGCTACAACATAGCCATGTAATACAATAATGAGTCATTATAGAAATATGGGAAATACAGTGATATTCTATACAAAACTCCAAATGATGAATGAGTGAAAATAGAGGGCAACTTATCCATGGATTCCAAGCTAAGTGCTGTGGCGGTATTAAGCAAGAGAGCCTGAGGTTTTTGAAATCACTGTGAACTCTAGTGAGTGTGCCCTCCAGTCAAGCTTGAGATTCATGCAAAGGACTCGGTTTCAACCTCAAAGCTCATTCATGTAGAGGTATATGGGAGAGCCCGAGCTAACAACAAAAATACATAGGAAGCACCATGTTACGACATGAAAACTCCAGAATGAAGACCCCAAGTTCAACCATAGGTAGATGGCAATGGAAAGCTCTAGATTAACAGAGAGCACAAGAAGATAACCGACATGGCGGCACCCAACAACAAAAAAAAAATCCTAAATTATCTCTCAAACAAAAAGTGTGGAATTGAAATGGCTAATGATACCTAAGCTAAATTGGATAAAGCTTTTGAGTCCATTGCAATACTAGTGATGAGGTTTTCGCATTGTGTTAGTCAGCTCAACCTTAGGCATGATTAGTTAGCTTGACTTTTGTGTTGGCTATATCATGAGTTAGGGTGGTGGGACTACGGTGTTGGGTTTATGTCATGGAGCTTAGGGTTTTTATGAAGATGTAATGGGGTTTATGTTGTAGGTTGGTGTTTTGCATCTTAGGTTATCAAAGAATATAGTTTAGATATTTTAAATATATATTCTTTGATATATTTTAAAAATAATTTATATTCTTTGTAACATGTTGATATATATTATAAAAGTGTAAAAAAAAAATCAAAAGATATATCAACATGAGGAGTTACCAATTGTGGAGAGGTGAGTTTCATTTTCGAAATTAGCCTCAAGGGCTTAATTTTGGGCATCCATTATGCCATAAAACTAGGGATTAAGCTAAAATTTTGGGAGGGCTAATTTGTAGGCATGGATTAGGCCTTTATTTTAGGGATGATCTTTATGTTTTGGAGGAGAGTTTTGGAGGGAGATCTCATTTTCGAGATTAGCCATGTGGGATATTTAATGGACCTTCATTTTCATAGTTAGGGGTTCAGAATTTGGAAAAGAGGTGCTTTCAGTGAACTGTTTGTTCCTGTAGGCCTTTTTTATGCATTTTGGATCCATTGGCTTGCAGATTTTGGAGAGAGGGCATTTTAGTGAACATATCATTCCTAGGTGCTTTAAAGGCCATTTTTGTAATCATCTTGTCAGGCTTTTTAAGAAATGAACTAGATTCTTTGACTCCCATTTTGTGTACTTGTTTTTCAATATCGAATCTTGTTTCATCTTTTCTAGCAAGTGTTAAATTGGTTATTATCTGAAGGAAGTGAATGAAATTCTATTCCTTCTCAAGAAAATTAGCTGCCCCTAGGCCTTGCATGAGAAATGTATGTTGTTAATTCTCCAAGCTGTTTGTGGTGGAATCCTGATAGCATGAGTTTGTTAACCTATATGTTGAACAGAGAATCAGATTGTTAAAGTATTCGTTTGTGAGTCAGGATTGAAATTCATCTTTTTGAGAAGTCTGAATTATTCATTGGTGTATCACCCTAATCTTTTTAGTTATAGTATTCTTTTCCCTTTTTCTAGTAGTTTGCCGATCAGGAAAGTGATATTCCATATTTTATAGGAACCGGCCTAGAATCCGAAGACTCTTCCTCATCCATAGTTCGCCCACAGCTAGAGGAAGTTTCCATTGTGAGGATGGAATTATCATGTGGCCCTAATGCCTGAGTTAGGGTGACAATTCTAAGCCTGAATAGTTTTTGGCATGCCAGATGGGACTCAAAAGGTCATGGATTTCACAGTTCTTGCTGGTTTTTGATATGCATCCAGTAGGTTGCAAGCTATTTGGAGGTCAATATTATGCATATCTAGTGGCTCTAAGGTTATATCTACTGGTTTTATGTAGATTCGGTGCCTAAGATGGATTACTATCCTCCATTTTATGAGGATGTTTCTGCATGTTCTCAACGTCAATCATATCAATACAACCCTGCTGCTATTTTTGTTCCAGAATTTGAAGGACACTACTCATTTCATGTTTACCACCCTCTAGCACAGTAGCAAGTTCCAGCAACCACAAAGGGGTTTCTTTGATGATTCTCAAAATTATTCCCAGCATGTTCCAAACATGAGCCTTGATGATATTCTGAAGAAATTTCAAGAACAAATGAGATATGTGGTGAAAGAGCAAGAGTATGGCTTGCATCAAGAGGAGCATCTTATCAATATCACATAGACTAGCAAGAGATGGAGGCTCAAAGGTACGAGTAGGAGTTTATTTCCAAGAAATTTTCATTTAAAGAGGAACACATGAAGCAGTTAATGACAAAATTACAAGAGCTAGAAGATCAAGCAGCTTCTTGTGCCCTTAGTCAGCCTACAATCCAAGAAAGATCCAAGCTAGAGATTCTAATTTATAAGCCTAAACAAGAAGTAAGACAACCCCTACAAGAGCCCTTGATTCAGCATGGTTAGCTAGCCCACTTTAGTGACTCTCAGTCAAAGATGTGTAATGTAGCTGAACCAGATGAGCAAGATGTCAAGTTGTCATGGCAGCCCTCATGGACTAAGCACCCTGGATTCCAAATTCAAAATCTTATCAAGGTGGTTACATGTGAATCATCGCCAAATTAGGGAGCTAAGAAGGAGGTTATTAGCTCAAATCTGATAGAACAAGAAGTATTGGGTTCAGTTGCAGATATTGTATATTCTGAGATGGATAGTCAACAAATTGCATCATTGGCTATAGGAGACTCTTTTGACTAGCAAGAGGTGGTTGTACTTCTCTTTGAGGAATTATCCTCTTTTGTAGATCAAGAGAAAGAAGAGGATATTCCAGTCACTTCAGTATAGCAGGGTGTCCATGATCAAGAAACTGATCAAATCTTAGAGAATGATTTTGACAACATTATTGCAGATTTCTGTGAAAAGCTTGAAATGTTAGAGTTTGTGCCTATTCAAAAGTGCTCTATTATGGATAAAATTCTTTCTAATGATTATGTGCAAGGAGGCAAGATGGAAACAAGTGCTCCAAATTCCCAGGAGATCAGTAGTTTTGATGAGTTCCTAGCTGACTTGATAGAAGATGATGATGTTTTGACAATGGAGGAGGAGCTCTCATGGTAGCTAATGATGTAGGACAACCATGAAGAACCAGAGGGAAGCAAAGGATACAATAGCATAAATCCAAAATTTAACATCTCTAGAGGTTTCCCAATCATGCATCTTTCCAAAAAAGGGCCTGTTCCTAAAATTCCAATTATAGAGCAATAGATCCAGCATGATTATTCACCTCAAATATGCATTGATATTGATCAAATCCAAGAGGTATGTGATCTGGTCTTTCGATTTCAGGATATGCTTCAAGAGTTTTAAATCCTTCAGGCTATATTGCATATTTTTTCAGTTGCCTATATGCATGCATCTCATTCGCTGTTGGTGAGAAAAGGCAAATATTTTAATGAGCCAGTAAATGGTTTTGTTTAGCAAAGTTTGTGGCCTTTTAGGTTAGGGTAGGTTAGATTTCCAATTTCCCTAAGTGCTGTCAAGCACAGTTAGGTCAGTTTTAGTTTTAGTTAACCCAGTTTTCAATAAGTCTTCAAGATTCAAGGTCTTCCAAGGTTGCTGTCCTAATCTGCAAACATAAGGAAATCATTCCTCAATGATCAAAAATACATCTACAATCTATGGTAATGAAGTTTTACTTCACTACCATAGATCATAAAAATACATGCAACCATTGGGAAATGGTTTTCCTATATCCATAGATTAGGGTTTCCATAGGTGATCAACAGACTCAATGCCCAATGGACTATTTAGACTACTGGTCCCAATGTCAAGCAGGTAGACATCCATCAGAGGTCGCCAGAATTGTTACCCAAAATTTTACATACGGGATAATAATCAGAAAAAGTAAAATTTGCAGAAAGATACATCCCTTTAACATTACTATTTAGCCAATACAGATGAATACATTACTATTACATTCATATTATCATATTTTATTTGTACTCTAAATTTTGATCAAATTCACACTTTCATATTCATAAACAATCATTACATTGTGCATTCATACTGAATGTATTAGACAAGTGTTCCTTTAAGGTCACATCTTGCATACTGAAACTTAGAGGACATATGCAGAAAATAAAGTAAGAAGGAAGCGTGGTGAAGTCTAGGGTCTATGTATTGCCTTTAAGAGGTCTTCTAGTTTCTAGAGTGGTTCATCTGCATCATCTGAAGTCTTTCATGTCCTGTCTTGTCTTTGTTTGTCCTTAATCCTAGGTCTTCTATGGTCCTGTATCCTGCATCATGGAGGGAAAGAGATATTAGATCCAACTAGATCTAAGCAATACATAAAAGCCTAAAAAATAACATGCATCAGTCAAACTTCATGAACTGCATATTTACTGATGATATCAATGTAACAGCAAGATATGCATTTGCATTGACAAAATAATAATATCAGAAAAACATATCCTTATGAAATCCTGTGCTATATTTGAAAGATGCAGTGAGTGTCACGAGCCTGTGCTTGAACTTCACAAATATGCATTATTAAAGGATGAAAGAATGCTAGATGTTCATTGTGTAGGAAAGAAAGAAATGTTCAAATGCAGACTTCAACATTAATGTACTAAAAGATCTCAGATGTGAGTCATGTGCATATGGAGATGCAGCTTTAAAAAATGCACATATATAAAGGATCAAATAAATGTTGTCTAGAGACATAAAAGATATGGGTCACTATGATCTAATGCTAAATATGCAGATATCAGAAGTAGCATACACAAAGAAATTTTCAAATACTGTAAAGATATGCCAAACTGTAAGGTAAATAATGATGCTATTTTTCATATTCAGTCGAAAGCCCAAGCAATGATGGTAGGTATATTAACAATGTGATTATCTAATGCTACCAAGTACATATTTAAACAAGTTCAGATGCAATGCTTTGTGCGAAATTGGAATAAATAGTGTATTTGTATGTTATTTGACTTCTATTTCTTACATAACGAAACTACATATTGAAAAATTTTCAGACAGTAATAGATGAAGTTGACAAAATGGAGTTCATATCTCAGCAACAACATGGCAACTTGCTTATGTTCAGATGTACAGAATAAGCCAATGGGGTATTCATTATTTATTTCATTCAACCATGACAGTGTCATTAATTGTAATGATGTTATCAAATACAGTAAAAGATGCTATGCATATTCAAGAGGAAAATGATAAAAACAATGTTGCTATAAAGGAGGACAACAAGTTTCATATATTATAACAGCATGGTCTCCGCACAAAATAGTAAGCTACAGACAGAAAAGATGACCCTAGTTAAAAAGCACAAATAGCATGGTCTCCACATGATAGAAAGTTCAAATAGAATGAAGATAGAGCAATTTATGAAAGCAAATTGGAACAAGATTTTCAGTTTTTATCTATTGGTGATCTCTCAAAGATTAGTGGAAGAGGAGCGAACATTAGTGGAAGCTGAACTGCAAAAGAGCTTGAGTTCATCTATATTTGAAGACACTTTTAAGCATGAAAAGATAGTGAAAACTACATACAGTTATGCTAAAAATAAATTTGTGTTATCGATTCAAGCTTCAAAAATGCTATGTATTTAAAAATAGAGAGTTTAGACTACAGTTAAAGAGAAAACAAGACAGGAAAAGTTGAACTTATCTCTTGTCAAATGGAGCCCAAGCTCCAATACTATATGCAGCCCATTTTTTTTTTTAAGGAAGAGCTTCCAGTTTACATACAGCTCTGGTATATGGAAGAGCCTAAGCTCTTTAGGTCTTAGCTGCAGCAAGCACTCTCGTAGAGTTCGAGTTGATGCATAGAACAATGCTAATATTTTGTAGCATGCATTTCTACTCCAGTTTAGGCCAAGTGCAAACTACGGTGGCAAGAGTGAAGAGTGACTCATCTGTGGTGTCATGGGTAGAGGTCATGGTTTTAGAGTGTAATGGAGATTCAATAGTGAGGTAAATAAGAGCCCGATTTTATTGCCAAAAGATGTAAATCTTTTAAAAACTGAAACCTTAACAGTATTGTAAAAGGTAATAGCATGTCGACTACATTAAAAGTAAAGCTGCACATACAAAATGCATAAAGGAAGATAGCAAGGAGCTGACAGTTCAAATACAAACAACATGGTCTCCAAACAAGCAAAGATCCAGTCAACAAGAAGACGGCTCTGAAACAAATCTCATATCAAATGAATGTAACAAAAAGAGCAATGAAAGAAATGGCTACATCATAGCCATGTAATACAATAGTGAGTCATTATAGAAATATAGGAAATACAATGATATGCTATACAAAACTCCAAATGATGAATGAGTGAAAACATAGGGCAACTTATCCGTGGAGTCCAAGCTAAGTGTTGTGGGAGTATTAAGCAAGAGAGCCTAAGGTTTTTGAAATCACTATGAACTCCAGTGAGCGTGCCCTCCAGTAAAGCCTGAGATTCATGCAAAGGACTCAGTTTCAACCTCAAAGCTCATTCATGCAGAGTTATATGGGAGAGCCTGAGTTAATAGCAAAGATACATAGGAAGCACCATGTTACGGCATGAAAAATCCAGAATGAAGACCCCAAGTTCAACCACAGGTAGATGACAATGGAAAGCTCCAGATTAATAGAGAGCACAAGAAGATAACTGGCATGGCGGCACCCAACAACAAAAAAAAAAATGTAAATTATCTCTCAAACAACAAGTGTGGAATTGAAATGGCTAATGATACCTAAGCTAAATTGCATAAAGCTTTTGAGTCCATTGCAGTACTAGTGATGAGGTTTTCGCATTGTGTTAGTCAGCTCAACCTTAGGCATGATTAGTTAGCTTGACTTTTGTGTCGGCTATGTCATGAGTTAGGGTGGTGGGACTATGGTGCCAGGTTTATGTCATGAAGATTAGGGTTTTTATGGAGATGTAATGGGGTTTATGTTGTAGGTTGGTTTTTTGCATCTTAGGTTATCAAAGAATATAGTTTAGATATTTTAAATATATATTCTTTGATATATTTTAAAAATATTTTATATTCTTTGTAACATGTTGATATATATTATAAAAGTGTAAAAAAAAAATCAAAAGATATATCAACATTAGGAGTTACCAATTGTGGAGAGGTGAGTTTCATTTTCGAAATTAGCCTCAAGGGCTTAATTTTGGGCGTCAATTATGCCATAAAACTAGGGATTAAGCTAAAATTTTGGGAGGGCTAATTTGTAGGCATGGATTAGGCCTTAATTTTAGGGATGATCTTTATGTTTTGGAGGAGAGTTTTGGAGGGAGATCTCATTTTTGAGATTAGCCATGTGGGCTATTTAATGGACCTTCATTTTCATAGTTAGGGGTTTAGAATTTGGAAAAGAGGTGCTTTCAGTGAACTGTTTGTTCCTGTAGGCCTTTTTTATGCATTTTGGATCCATTGGCTTGCAGATTTTGGAGAGAGGGAATTTTAGTGAACATATCATTCCTAGGTGCTTTAAAGGCCATTTTTGTAATCATCTTGTCAGATTTTTGAAGAAATGAACCAGATTCTTTGACTCCCATTTTATGTACTTGTTTTTCAATACCAAATCCTGTTTCATCTTTTCTAGCAAGTGTTAAATTGATTATTATCTGAAGGAAGTGAATGAAATTCTATTCCTTCTCAAGAAAATTAGTTGCCCCTAGGCCTTGCATGAGAAATGTATGTTGTTAATTCTCCAAGCTGTTTGTGGTAGAATCCTGATAGCATGAGTTTGTTAACCTATATGTTGAACAGAGAATCAGATTGTTAAAGTATTCATTTGTGAGTCAGGATTGAAATTCATCTTTTTGAGAAGTTTGAATTATTCATTGGTGTATCACCCTAATATTTTTAGTTATAGTATTCTTTTCCCTTTTTCTAATAGTTTTCCGATCAGGAAAATGATATTCCATATTTTATAGGAATCGGCCTAGAATCTGCAGACTCTTCCTCATCCATAGTTCACCCACAGCTAGAGGATGTTTCCATTGTGAGGATGGAATTGTCATGTAGCCCTAATGCCCAAGTTAGGGTGACAATTCTAAGCTTGAAAAATTATCTTTGGAGGTAATGACAAGCTCAGTTCAGAATTTGCCAAAGAGATGCAAAGTAAGTTTGAAATGAGCAAAATTGGACCTATCAAATATTTTTTGGGATTGAGTGTAAAACAAACAGCCAAAGGCATTTTCATAAATTAGTCTAAGTATGTGAAGGAGATATTGAAAACTTTTAAAATGGAAGACTGCAAACCAGTAAGCACCCCCATGATATCAGGAAGCAAGCTTTCTAAAGATGTTGATTCCACAATAGTTGACAAGACACTATACAAGTCTATGATTGGAAAACTCATATATCTTACTCAATCTAGACCAGATATTTCCAATGCAATTGGAATTGTTGGAAGATTTGCAACTGAACCTAAAAAAATACCTAATGGAAATAAAAAGAATATTCAGATACTTAAAGGGGACTATAGACTATGGTTTATGGTATCCTAACTCAGAGAATATACAACTTCATGTATATACAGATGCAGATTGGGCAGGTTTATTGATGACAAGAAGAGTACCTCAGGAGGAGTAGTATTTCTTAGAGACATGTTGGTTACTTGGACAAGCAAGAAGCAGAACTATATCTCTTAGTCGACAGCAGAAGCTGAGTATGTTGCAGCAACACTAAATTGTTCAACAATGGTTTGGATCAAATAAATGATTAAAGACTTTGGTATTCAGATTGATTATCCTATTGTTATCCACTGTGATAATACTAGCACTATCAATATGTCAAAGAAACATGTGATGCATGCAAAGACAAAACACATTGAGATCAAATATCATTTTCTAAGAGAAAAAGTCGAAGACAGAGAAATAAAGTTGGATTATGTGAGCACTAAAGAACAATTAGCAGATATTTTTAGAAAGCCTTTATCAAAAGATACTTTTGAGTATCTTAGGGAGAAGCTGGGAGTAATTCCTTTTCCTGAGTCTGATTAGAATTTGTAGCAAAGAACACTAGTCCCTGGTGACTAATGAATGGTTGACTACTCTACTTCTGGGGTAGTACCTATGCTTATTTGTGTTTGGTACCTTAATGTCAAAGGGGGAGTATATAGTAAGGGGAACATATAATCTGGGGGAGTATATAGTCATGAAAATAAAAAACACAGTCAAGGAGCTGCAACAGTGAACAGGAACCCTTGATGAGGATATTGAGAAGATTTTAAAAAGAAAGGAATAAATTTTGGATTGATGGTGTTTTTAACCATATGTTTCTATCAATGTCAAAGGGGGAGATTGTTGGAGATTCACTTCTGTGCAAATTTTTGATTGTATGTTTGTCATTGATGACAACATATAATATACAGAGGTGTCCTATATAAAATTATTAGTATAGATGTTTTGGATCCTTGCATGTTTATTTCCATGGTGTAGACATGTTCTAGTTTTTATGTGCATTCACACAGTTACAGTGGAGTTATGTTAATTTGTTTAAGTAGTTATAGTTTCTGAAGATCATCTGTTAAGAGCTGACATATTTACATTGTTTCTTGTGTTGCACCTATCTTCGGGATATGTTTGTTTCTATTCATGTTTAGTTATGAGTTAATGGTGATTACCCAAAGGTGCTAAACATGTTCTAACTAAAGCGTGATGATTGAGTCAATTTGGTAAAGCCGACTATGTGAAGTGACACGTCCACTCATCTTGAGTTGTGCGGTCCTAATTTTTATTGTGTGCTTAGTTAAGCCAACGAAGAAGTTGATGAAGTGTTTCATAAAGCCATCATGACCTTATCCTTGGGGGAGATACAAATAGCAATTCAATTGTGATTGCTAAATGTAGAAAATGTAGTGAAAAAAATAAGACAGAGAAGCACAGAAAGTTAGACAGTAAAAGTTGAAGATCTATGTGAATAAGCAGAAGAAGATTACAACTCATTGGAACTGATCAAGACAGAAAGTATACTCAAATAGTTCATTTATCAGATATAGTGTATATCTATTTTACTGAAGGTTGCAACCTTCATCATTTTAGCAGTGATCTTTTTGGACAGTGAGTCCTCACCCCTAACAGGGTTATTTGTAAAAGACTCCTAACAGGGTCTGACCCTTAAATAGGTCACTGTACATATTGCATTGTAAAGATAAACTCCTAACAGGGTTGTAAGATCTTCTAACAGGGATTATTATACTTAAGTATAGTACTTTGTGGGTGCTAATTCCCACTGGGGTTTTTACCTATTTGGTTTCCCCATAACCAAAATTTTTGTGTTCTATCTTGTGTTATCTGAATGTGTTAATGATTAATGTTATTCTATAATTAATTGGAGAAAAGAATTAAACTAGCTGATAACTGATTCACCCCCCCCCCCTCTTAGTTATCCCTTGGGACTATTCTGACAGCAAGTTTTATCATCATGCAGTTATGCTCATACTTTACTCTTAATTGCTCAAGAGTGTGAGGTCCTATAGGAAACACATATTCAGTATCTAATTATTGAAAAATATCATTTCCAATACCTGATAGGTGGAGTCTTATTCTTCTTTTCCATGATGCAAATTTGTCTTTATTCAACTTGGGCACATCTCATATGTTCATCTTGTGATCTTTAGCTTGAGCTGTTAAACTCCCTTTCTAAGCACACAAGCTCTGATACCAATTGTTAATAATAATTGAGAGGGGGGGTGAATAAGTGGCCTCAAAAATATTGCAATAATCAACCCAAAAAATTAGTACCACAATATTAAGCCTCTAGTTATCTTCAGTCCTATAAGATCAATGCCTCCAAATAATATTATCAAATTACTACAGCTCGGAATGCTTTGTTAAATCATCTACTATATGTTTACCGAATAGCAGTCTATTAATTTACCAAAAGAAAGTAAATTATCTAGAGTATACCGATCAATCTAATTAAGTTATGTGTAATGTAAAACACTAAACTAATGACTCATAGACACATTGACACATGGATTTTTAACATGAAAACCCTGTTAAGGGAAAAACCACTTGGGACCGGTGACCCAAAATTTTCACTCTTCTTAAGTGAGCTCGGTGAAGAGACAACCCTGTTAAAGGTTATAAACACACTGTTAGGTGTGACCTTGTTAGAGGATTTAAAATTTTATTCTATCACTTGATATCGGGCATCTCTATTCTACCATCCTTGATCAAACACTCACTTGTCCTGTCAATAGGTATCGGGCATCTCATGCTATCTTCATGATCAAAATTTTTGATACTCCTTGGGATGTATTTCAATATAGAAAGGATCTTTAAATCTTGCTCGGTTAAGAGACTTTCTGAATCAATGGTTAAACTAAAACAGTATGATCTGTCCACATGTACAACTTATACTTGCAGATTTTTAGATCTATTATAATCTCACAAAACTATTCTGATCAATATATCTTTGTTTATACCTTTTATCCACTTTGATTCTACTTGGTGATGCTATGCTCTGTTGCTCGGTGTCCGCAGAAAAAATTATCTCTTTCCTCAGGTTGTTTGATCAGGACTGTATGAAGTTTCTCTTCAACATCCTTTTTTCATTCATTAACCCACCACAATTCGTAATGAATTGAGTTATCTCTTTATAGACATGATATCATCATTGTTAGGTTCTTTATTTTCTTGATCTTGGTGTGATCCAAAATTATCTCCAATTAGATTTAAACAAAAACTCATGTTTTATCTCGCATAGATCTTCTTGCCAACTAGACAAAACAACTTTAAATCCTTTACTTATATCTGGCTTTAGCTTGTCGATGAAAAAAAAGATAACTACCAGTTAACTCCATATTTAGCTCTGCCAGCTAGATCTTTTGTCATTTCTCAACTCAAGTTAATTTTGGTGGTTAACTCTTTGATAGCTTCGGGCAACACTCCAGTTCCCCTCGGGCTTCTCCGTCGGTTTACACTATGTTTCTAGCTGTTGGTTATGCTTGTGATTCTTCTCGTCGATGTTCTTGATTGGGCATTATTGTTTCTTGACTTTTGGTGATCTATATCCATCGGTTTCCACTGACCGACTGTATTTGAAGTCACATTGTGAATGCTTGTCTTTAATGCATTACTGAAAGCATAATCTTTTTCCCTTTGATTCTATGAAGTCTTTGACACTTTGATTATAACCAGTTATATTATATCAAGTTGACATTAATGAAAATACAACCAAATAACTAATTTAATGTCTTGCATTATCCTTCTACTTTTCGGTGATCAACTTAACATCTTCAAACATTCAATCAGTTACATGTCATTAAATACTTCATTGGAACTGACCAAGAAAAGACAGTTGCTATCAGACAGTTCACTGGATAGTATATTCCTATATACACTTGTTCAGATTGTGAATCGATGAGGTTGGCTTTAACCTTCTTTGGGAAGTGTGCTTAGGCAGTGAGCCTACTACTTTTCTTGACTCCTAACAAGGTCTGTCTCCTAACAGGGACTGTGTATTGTAATGTTGTAATAAGATCCTAACAGGGCTAAATCTTTTAACAGGGATACTATACTCTCAATACATTATTTGTGGGTGCTAATTCCCCCTAGGGTTTTACCTTTAATAGGGTTTCCTCGACAACAAGTATTGTTTTATTGTGTTGGCATTTATTGTGTTATTATTTGCATTGTAGTTTTGGTTTATAAAGTCTAAAGTTTAATAAACTATATCACAATTGATTCACCCCCCCCCTCTTAGTTGTCTTGTGGACTATTATTCCTAACAATTAGTATCAGAGCTACTAGTCCTTAGAGAGAAATCTTAAACACTCAAGAGGTAATCCTAAAGATGTCTTGCTACAGGAAGGATAGTCTGAAATTTGTGTTGGAGATTTGCTTCTGTGTAAATTATATTTGACTATATGTTTTTCATTGATGACAACATATAGTATACATCAGTGAATTGTATTCATCTTTCAGTATGGATATGAGGAAGCCTTGCACAGTTGCTTTTATGTTTCAAACATAGTTACTATACCATGTACATACACACAGATCTAGATGTTCAGTAACAGTTGAGTTATGTTACTCTTTTTACCAGATATAGTTTTAGAAGAGTGTTCTCAGAAAGCCGACAGTAATTTAATTGATTATTCAGTTGTGTCTATCCATGGGATATGCATGTTTAGATTCATGTTTAGTTATGAGTCTAAGATAATTAACGAAAGGTGCTAATCGTGTTTCATTCGAAGCATGATGTTTGGGTAATATTGTTGGAGATGACTATGTGAAGCGATGCATCTATTTAGTTTGAGTTGCGCGGTTCTAATTATGTTGCATGCTTGGTTTGGCCAACTAAAGAAGCATTGAAGGGATTCCTAAAGCTAACAAAGATCATATCTTTGGAGAAGATACTTATAGTAGTTCATTTGAAGATCACCAAGTGTGAATGATAAGAAAAGAGAGAACAAGAACAGAGAAGAATTTTGTTTGTGTTGGGACAGTAAAGACATTTCATTCATCAATCAAAGATCTATGTGAAGAAGCAGGAAGTACATACAATACATTGGAATTGATCAAGATAGCGGGTCTACTCAAACAAGTCATTATCAGATATAGTGTATATCTTTTCTACTGAAGGTTATAGCCTTCACCATTTTAGCAGTGAGCTTTTTGGACAGTGAGTCCTCACCCCTAATAGGGTTATTTGTAAAAGACTCCTAATAGGGTCTGACCCTTAACCAGGTCACTGTACTTATTAATTTGTAAAGATCAACTCCTAATAGGGTTGTAAGATCTTCTAACAGGGATTATTATACTCAAGTATAGTTCTTTGTGGGTGCTAATTCCCACCAGTGTTTTTACCTATTTTGGTTTCCCTATAACCAAAATTGTGGTGTTCTATTTTGTGTTATCTTAAATGTGTATGTGCTTATGATAATCTGTAATTAATTGGAGAAAAGAATTTAACTTGATGATAAATGATTCACCACCCCTCTTAGTTATCCCTTGGGACTATTCCAACAATTGGTATTAGAGCCAAGTGCCTTGGAGAGAAAGCCTAACAGCTTAAGGTAGATCAAATGGCATACTTCAGGAAAGAGAGTCCTAAGTTTGATGGAGAGAATTATCTTGACTGGAAGAACAAGATGATAACACATCTTCAAAGTGTTGGTTTTGAGATTTATGAGATTGCTAATCATGCAATAGATGTTCCCACCTTGAAGGACCTTGTAGAAGAAGATTCTACTAATAAAAACAAGGAATTATTCACCCAAAATGCAATTGCCAAAGAAGCCCTAATCAGTGCCCTATCTGACAGTGAATTTTCTGAGATCAAGAAGGCAGACAAAGCTTATTCAATTTGGAAATACCTAGAAGATTTGTTTGAGGGAGACATCCAAGCCAAGAATGCATGCAGAAAGAAATGGAAGAAAAGACACAACAACTTAGAGATGCTAACCGAAGAAAACATCAGAGCTTACAACCAGAGGATTAATGAAGCAGTCTCAGGAATCAGGAACAATGGTGGAGAAATTTTAGAGGATGATATAATGGACAAACTGATGACCACATTGACTGTAGATTATGAAAGCAAGATTAACATCTTGGATGAAACCATGCAATTCTCAAAGGACTTAAAAAGAGAAACCTTGATTAGTAAAATATCAGCATTTGAGATATCAAGATTGAAGACAGAACCTAAAATGGAAACAGCTTTCAAAGCCTTGGTCCATGGTAAGAAATCCTTAAACATCACTAGTAATGTTGAGAAAGAAGAAGTTGATACAGAACTAGAAGAAATCATTGCTATGATAGCTAAGAAGGAAAGAAAAGGTAAAGGAAAATATGAAGGAC